>CM042538.1:12232899-12750399 GCA_023630585.1 Cranoglanis bouderius | reverse complement strand
ATCTGCCTGCAGTCGTCCTTGTGCATCTCTGTTCTTTGATGTCCAGCAGTCATCAATGTTAATATAGACATAACCGAGCTCCCTCCAGCCATCCTCGGACAGTCGGTCTGCCATGTCCCTGAACAGCACCTCACTGGACAAAAAAACAAAGGCATACAGAGAACTAAGGATTAATTAGAGGACAGGTTAATCAATCACATTACAAAATTCTAACATCAGTGCCTGATCTCACTAACGCTCTTGTAGCTGAATAATCACAAATCCCCACAGCCACACTCTAAAATCTAGTGAAAAGCCTTCATAGAAGAGTGGAGGTTATTATTACAGCAAAGAGGGACTAAATCTGGAATGGGGTGTACAAAAAAGCACATATGAGCAATCTCTCAGTGTGTGTGTTTCCTCTTTTGATAAAGTCAACTTCCTGTTCCTTGTCAGAATATTCCCATAATGGTATTTGAGGAAACAATTCAAAGAACCATTCACTGTTTCTTCACACTTAAATTATAGAGTCAGTACAAAAACATTTTAGATTTCCAAACATTCGTTGTCCAGCACAAAATAAAAATGTTACAGAAAGATGTTTGTATGTCAGTAAAGAAAGCAGCATATTATGTAAGAGACACTTTTCAGACAAAAAACACAATGAAGGCTGCTGGGTTTTGCTGCAAAAATAAAAAGTAAGAGCGACAGTCAAAGTCTCCAGAAGAACTGTGGCTGGTTCTGCAAGATGCTCAGTAAAACCTACCAGCTAATTTCCTTATAAAACTGCACAAATTGTACCTGATACTTCAAAAAAAAAAAAAAAAAAAAAATTAATCAAAGGGTCAACACACCAAATATTGACTTTGTTTCATGTATTGCGTTTAAGTGTTCTATAGTATTTTTTTGTAGAAACATTTAATTTAATTATTTTTGGAGGCATCTTTGCTCAACAGCATTTCTTTGCATGTGCTTCAGACTTATAATTTCTTGCTTTCAGTTCCAATGTCTAACATCCTGCCAATGATGGTCAAGTTCATATAAAAGTGCCAGCTATAAAAAATATTGCCAAAGCACATACCAATTGTATACAGGTGCATCTCAATAAATTAGAATGTCATGGAAAAGTTCATTTATTTCAGTAATTCAACTCAAATTGTGAAACTTGCGTATTAAATAAATTCAATGCACACAGACTGAAGTAGTTTAAGTCTTTGGTTCTTTTAATTGTGATGATTTTGGCTCATATTTAACAAAAACTCACCAATTCACTATCTCAACAAATTAGAATATGGTGACATGCCAATCAGCTAATCAACTCAAAACACCTGCAAAGGTTTCCTGAGCCTTCAAAATGGTCTCTCAGTTTGGTTCACTAGGTAAGCCACAAACATTCATTGCCAAAGAAGCTGGCTGTTCACAGAGTGCTGTATCCAAGCATGTTAACAGAAAGTTGAGTGGAAGGAAAAAGTGTGGAAGAAAAAGATGCACAACCAACCGTGAGAACCGCAGCCTTATGAGGATTGTCAAGCAAAATCGATTCAAGAATTTGAGTGAACTTCACAAGGAATGGACTGAGGCTGGGGTCAAGGCATCAAGAGCCACCACACACAGATGTGTCAAGGAATTTGGCTACAGTTGTCGTATTCCTCTTGTTAAGTCACTCCTGAACCACAGACAATGTCAGAGGTGTCTTACTTGGGCTAAGGAGAAGAAGAACTGGACTGTTGCCCAGTGGTCCAAAGTCCTCTTTTCAGATAAGAGCAAGTTTTGTATTTCATTTGGAAACCAAGGTCCTAGAGTCTGAAGGAAGGGTGGAGAAGCTCATTGCCCAAGTTGCTTGAAGTCCAGTGTTAAGTTTCCACAGTCTGTGATGATTTGGGGTGCAGTGTCATCTGCTGGTGTTGGTCCATTGTGTTTTTTGAAAACCAAAGTCACTGCACCTGTTTACCAAGAAATTTTGGAGCACTTCATGCTTCCTTCTGCTGACCAGCTTTTTGAAGATGCTGATTTCATTTTCCAGCAGGATTTGGCACCTGCCCACACTGCCAAAAGCACCAAAAGTTGGTTAAATGACCATGGTGTTGGTGTGCTTGACTGGCCAGCAAACTCACCAGACCTGAACCCCATAGAGAATCTATGGGGTATTGTCAAGAGGAAAATGAGAAACAAGAGACCAAAAAATGCAGATGAGCTGAAGGCCACTGTCAAAGAAACCTGGGCTTCCATACCACCTCAGCAGTGCCACAAACTGATCACCTCCATGCCACGCCGAATTGAGGCAGTAATTAAAGCAAAAGGAGCCCCTACCAAGTATTGAGTACATGTACAGTAAATGAACATACTTTCCAGAAGGCCAACAATTCACTAAATTTTTTTTTTTTTTATTGGTCTTATGAAGTATTCTAATTTGTTGAGATAGTGAATTGGTGGGTTTTTGTTAAATGTGAGCCAAAATCATCACAATTAAAAGAACCAAAGACTTAAACTACTTCAGTCTGTGTGCAGTGAATTTATTTAATACACGAGTTTCACAATTTGAGTTGAATTACTGAAATAAATGAACTTTTCCACGACATTCTAATTTATTGAGATGCACCTGTAATTGTGTAATATCCCATAACTGACTCCAATTGTGCCATCGAACACATAAGCATCACATCACACATCACAGCAGTGGTGGAACTTCATGATGGGCTTCTGTGCGAGCATTAGACTGTTATACATTGTCCCTACTCACATTGCCTTTTCAAATAGTGTGTTCGCATGAGCAGAGTTCCACGCCCTTAATATTTCATAAACATTTAGCCCTGTTATTGCCAGTAATACTGTGTATACTTGCTTAACATGACCCAACATCATCTTAACAAAGCAGAAAACAAGCAACAATTCATTTACAAAGACACACATAATAACAATTATAACCACTGGCACTGAAACACTGTTGGCTACTGTAGCTGGCACATAAATACAGCCACCATCAATTAACGTTGGCTAAAAACACAATGATACTAAACTATCTAGCTGCCTAATTTAGTTAGAACACAAAATGATAGCTCCAGTAATACTAGACCTGTACAAGAAATGAGTCTTTGCTAAGAAAATGCTGGCATTTAAATACACTACCTACAGTGAACTAACTCTTAGGTGCATAAAAAGTGTCCAACCATTAACTTTTGCTGACCAATTTATGATAGTTTCCCCATGTTCTACATATACACAGTTTTATCCTGTCTCAACTGTAAGTCGCTTTGGATAAAAGCACAGGCCAAATGAGAAAAATGTAAATCTAAATTAGAAAGTTATTCAATGTTGCAAAATTAAATTAAACAATCAAGCAAGAAAATGAAAGCATTGAATAAAAAGCTTAACATGTTGGACACCCACCATGTTGTAATTGGCTCAGGAGTTGGTCTTTCTCAGTTAAAAGTCTGAATAGGTAAGAATGGTATACAGTGCAATGTCAGACCATTTCCCTCTCCCACAGCATATCTGCAAGCCTTCTTATAGCACAATACAGTTTTTATGCTTCCACTACTAATGCCTCCATCAGTCCGTTCACCCCTCTGTCTGATTCTTGTTAGCGGAATATCTCAAGAACAAGTGGTTGAATGGTTGTAGGATCTATACAGAATTATCACTGTAACCAGTAGATGAACTAATTAGATTTTTGAACTGATTCAAACAGGATCAAGATAAAAGCAAGGTCAAATGTCTGAAATTGTTTTTCTTCAATAGCTTCCTTCCTGTTTGAAGTATATTTTAAGGGTTTAGAACAAGAACTACACTTGTGGTGAAGGCATCTCCGTCAATGCTGTTGCTGTCAAGATGTACTTGTTAGAGTTTAATTTTTAAAAAAGTTATAACATACAAGTAGCATGTTGTTTCAATGCCATAAATTGTTTCATTGTTTTATCATGTGGCGTAAATGCTGTATTTTTTCATCTGAGCAATATCTCTGCATACATCATTTACAGTCTGTTTGACTTTCCTGTAGATATTGTTTACATTTTCCTTTGCAAGGTGTTCATGGGTTTGAGAGTAGCCTGCATTTTGAACCTATACTTACCTAATGCAGTTCTGAGGATCATTTTCACAATCAATGTCACAGCGGAATCGTTCCCATGCCAGCCAACCCATGGGTGGGGTCCTCATCAGCCCATTGTCCAGAGCCTGGGTGGCTGTGGAGAATGCCAGCAATAAAATAACCACTGTTTGCTGCATGCCTGAAAGAAAGCACCAAATGGAAATCAGATCGCAGGGATGAAATTAAAGGGTAGCAAAAGGGCTTTACTTACACAAAATAAACATACACTCGTCAATACTTAGACATGGTTTAAATCCCAAATCACTACCAAAACAAAAATAATTTGTCACAATCAACTAACATCTTCATGCACTGCCATGTGAACTCAGTTTCAGATAAACATATTTCTTAGATACAATGCTAGTGTCTTATATAAATACACTAAATGGCCAAAGGTTTGTGGAGACCTGACCATCACACCCATATGTGGGTCTTTCTCAATCTGCTGCCACAAAGTTGGAAGCACACAATTGTATATGATGTCTTTGTATGCTGTAACATTACAATTTTCCTTCACTGGAACCAAGAGACCCAAACCTGTTCCAGCATGACAAAGCGAGCTCCATGAAGACATGGTGTGCCAAGGTTGGAGTGGAAGAACTCAAAGGTCCTGCACACAGCCCTGACCTCAATCCCAGTGGGGTGTGGATGAACTGGAACACTGACTGCACCCCAGGCCTCCTCACGCAACATCAGTGCCTGACCTCATTAATGCTCATGTGAATGATCACAAATACTCACAGCCATGCTCCAAAATTTAGTGAAAAGCCTTCCCAGAAGAATGATGTTATTATAACAGCAAAGGGGGACTACACCTGGAATAGGATGTTCAAAATGCACATATGGGTGTGATGGACAGGTCTCCACATACGTTTGGTCATATATTGTGTATGAGTTTCTAAATAATTGATCAATACATTCTTGCATGATACTTAACTAACAGTACTTTTTAACTGTTAATCTTTAACCATGAAGGTAATTTATAAGATAGTCACAGTGTTGCTGTATCCTTAATAAAAAAATAAAACATGGTATGGAATCACTCATCTGACCTTGTGCAGTATAAGCTATAATGACAACTATGAGGCTCTTTTATACACATGAAAAATTGCTGAAAAAGCTGAACTGGGTTATTGCTGTGTCAGCAATACTGGAGAATAATGCCTTGGTCCTACTATAAAAAATGAAGCTGTGCCGCATGGTATGACACCTTGTGACTCCTCACCTGATGACTCCAGGTATACCAAGCAAATATCTACATAAATGAAGCTGTGCCGCATGGTATGACACCTTGCGACTCCTCACCTTGTGACTCCAGGGCCTTCCCAAAGTAGTTATTTAAACAAATGAGAGTTTTGGGAGGACTAAGCCTTTGTTTTCATAGCAGTGAGAAATTGGATTTTACTTGGTTTACTATTCTATTGGATTGATGTCTTACCACAATCCATTGTAAAGATGTTATCTTCTGGCAGGTTTATCATGTGATTTATAAGGGTTAGGTCTTGCCAAGTGTTAAAAGAGTGGCACGATGTTTTTCAGTATCATGCATACTTTATAGATATAAACATTTCTCAAGAGGTTTACAGTTGATCGCTGACACTAAACGTTTCCTTTCTTTGTTTTCACCACGGCAATGACTGTAAAAACAGTTTGAGTTAACAGAACTCAGGTTAAGAAGCCATTTATCAGCTTCCAACCCATGAAACAGTTACAGTACTTTACTCATTCTCAAAGTGTAAAATCCCCTAGCAGTTACAGCATGGTCTTGCAATTACAATGTCTCAGGTTTTTCCATGTTTTATTGCAGCACTAACTGTAGTAAGGTTATCTGCTTTAGTGTAATGTCGCTGCACACTAATAAATCGTTTATTAATCGTTACAATATTGGACGTTAATATTGTAACATTAATATAACATAAGGCTGTAATGTAATGCATCCCTCTAACAAACCATTAAATGGGTTACTGAGTCTCCTAAACACCTTCAGCTCACTCACACACTTCTGTTGGCAGGTGAAGGCATCACAGTTGTTCTAACTAATGTTTATTTATTAATCTACAGCCATTCGATATTGGGAGTTCTGTCTTTTAAATATATTGCTAAGCATACTGCATCTACAAAATGTAGTAACATAATAAAATCTAGTGCATTCTGGGACTGTTGACTTTTATTTCACACCTGAATGAGGAGAAAGGACGAGCACGAAGTGAAAACGGAAGTGATCTATGTTCAGCTAAGGACCGAGGACTACGTGCATAATTAGTCTTGCTATTGCTCGCTAAAATTTAATTTTACTCTACACAGTGATTTCACTCAAACCCGGCATGTTTTCCTGTGGACTCGCTACTCACCGATACCGACGGAGAAATTCACGGAAATCCTCTTTTCCGGAAGCGATGTTTCTGCAGCCTGAACAGGTTAACAGCTAACGTTATGAGTCTGGCAATGCAGCCACTCGTTGTAGCAGATATTCTTGCTCTAAATACCAGTTGTGAGAGAACAGTCATGTGGACGGTTTTGTGTGTCATGTGCTCTTACTGTCAGCTGACTTCAAGGGCTGTGTTTGAATCGCCTTTCCTGGGAACTCCAAGTCCCAAGTGTTCGTCACATCACACGCGGACGACGTCTATTGGTCAAAGATGTGTATTGCATCGTGAAAACTCAAAAGCAAAACTGCTGGGTGGAAAACGCGCATTCTCCATTACATCAGGGGGTGATCCAGATTAGCTAGTAAACCTGATCTGCTTGGAGATCCTGCCCTGTATTATAAACCCTAAATGGGATGCCAGTCCATCACAAGGCACCACACACACTAATCTGGCTACTGGGAGGTTTTTGGGAGGTGGGAGGAAACCAGAGAACCCAGAGGAACCCATGCAGACACAGGGAGAACTCCATATGGTGCTAAAACCAAAATACATAGTTAGTTGACAGATCTGTATGTTTTATAGACAAATGACAGATAAATGTTCCTCTTCTCTCAGACAAAAATTTTGCCCCACCATTTTTGGAGTAGTGGTGCCACCCCTGCTCCACACAGACACTAACCTGACTTCAGGATCAAACCCTGGAGCAAGGATGGAATAAGAACTCAGAAGCCCATAGGCCAATACAACATGGAACCAGTTTGGTGTTAGTTTGGTAGCCTATACTGTATGTGTATACTGTATATTGATTCTAAAATTAGGGGAACATTTGATGCCCACATAGGAAATTTATTTTTGCTTATTTAGCATTTTATTATTAATGCTACAATTAAGTATATCTAGAAAAAAGCAGAATTATCCACCTTTCATTTAACAAGATATTGAGTCCTAACAAAAAAATCCATTTCTTGCTGTCTCCTTTCACCAGTGACATGCTTTATCTTAAGAGTATACCATACAAATGATTTATTAATTAAAACACATTTAAAAATACTTTCCATACATTTCTATGAATATTATTACTGATTTAGTGCCCACAAAATCTATCAAGTTCTTATAAGGATTAGTTTGTTCCAAAATCATGTGACTAACATCTGTTGATGTCATTTTCCCTCTATGGCAGACATTTACATTTTTACATTTACATTAGTGGCAGTTAGTGGATCTATAGTGACTTGCAGAAGCTCTTATTTATAAGGAAAGACTGAGGATTAAACAGGAGGCCAGAACAACAGATGAAACTGATAAAACAGGATACAAACAGACATACAATCCCTTCAGAAACTATTGGAATGGCAAGGCCAATTTTTTATTTATTTTTTTTCTTTCCTGTAGATCAAAGACATTTGGGTTTGAGATCAAAAGATGAATATGAGAAAAGAGTTTAGAATTTCATCTTTTATTTCCTGGTATTTATATGTAGGTGTGTTAAATGACATAGAACATAGCACATTTTGTATCAGACCACTCAATTTTTAGGCAAGCAAAAATATTGGAACATGTGACTGACAGGTGTTTCTTGTTACCCAGGTGTGTCCTGATAGATTGATTGTTTAAACAATAAATAGGTCTGAACATCTACTCTTGGTCTTAGCCCTCAGTTTCACATGTGAAGACTGCATTTGTTGTTAAAAAGGATAAATCCACGAGATCAGAGAGCTGTCTATGAGAGAAAAGCAAGCCATTTTGAAGAGAAAAGAGGGAAAATCAATCAGAGGCATTGCACAAACATTGGGCACAGCCAATGCAACAACATCCTGAAAAAGAAAGAAACCACTGGTGTACTGAGCAAGAGACACCGAATGGGTTGGCCAAGGAAAACAAAAAAGCTCATGACAAACATTTTGAGAGCTGTGAAGTAAAACCCCCAAAACAACAGTCAGTGACATCACCAACAACCTCCACAGGGCAGGGGTGAAGGTATCAAAATCCACCGTTCGAAGAAGACTTTCAGAGCAGAAATGTAGAGGCCATACCACAAGATGCAAACCATTCATCAGCAGTAAGAATCAGAAAGCCAGATTGGAATTCACAATATAGAGAAATATTGAGATGAGCCACAAAAGTTCTGGAACCAAGATTAACCTCCACCACTCACATGATGGAAAGGCCAAAGTATGGAGAAAGAAGGATCTGCTCATGATCCAAAACACACAAGCTCATCTGTGAAACATGGTGGAGGTAGCGTCATGGCTATGGCTTGCATGGCTGATTATGGAACAGGCTCACTAATATTTACTGATGATGTAACTCATGATGGTTGCAGCAGAATGAATTCAGGAGTTTACAGGAACATTTTGTCTGCCAACTTACAGAGAAATCCATCCAAATTAATCAGGAGGCACTTTATCATGCAGCAAGGCAATGACCCAAAACACATTGCTCAAACAGGACTTTATCAGGGGGGAAATTGGAAGGTTTTAGACTGGCCAAGTCAATCACCAGACCTTAACCCAATTGAGCAGCATTTCACCTCATGAAGAGGAGACTGAAGGGAGAAACCCCCCGAAACAAACAACAACTGAAAGAGGCTGCGGTAAAAGCCTGGAAAAGCATCACAAAAAAAAAGAAACCAATAATTTGGTGATGTCACTAAGTCGCACTTTATGCAGTTATTGCAAGCAAGGGATATGCAACCAAATATTAAGTGTTATTTACTTTAATTTACTTCAAGACTTCTCTGTTCCTTTTGCTCACCTAAAAATTGGATGGATCTGATAAAAAAGTTCTATGTTTTATGTTGTTTGACACATCTAGATGCAAATACCAGGAAATAAAAGCTGAAATCCTAAACTCTACTCAACTCAATGGCTTCACAAATGGATGAGCTCCTCAACCACTTAGAGAGGCTCTGGCAGGTTGACACTGTTATCAGTCGTAATGAGAAAGAGGTGACCCTTTCAAAACAGGATCAGGAGACACTTAAAATGCTTGAAGCTATGACCATTCATACTGAGATGAAGGGAATTCTCCAGTATTCCACACCTTTATGGAGCAGAAGAACATGCCCCATCTGCAAGTCCCCAAAGAATAATGCCTAACTTACATAGCACAGAGACATTTTTTGAAGGATCCTGTTTGAGCTGAAGCATACAAGATTGAAATGGAGAAGCATATCCATTACTCAGGAGGCCTCCCCCAAAGGTGACTCTTCATACATCTCACACCATTTGGTCAGCCGTAATGGGAAAAACCTCCTCGTCTTTAACTGCTCCCACCAATATCTTGGGCAGAGGTTGCCAGGCCCTAACTCTTGGGGGTTCACTGTTGGGAGTGCTAGCAGCTAGTTGTGATGTTAAGGGGATGTTTCATCAAGTATGGTGGTTTTCTCACTGGGCACTTTTGCTGCAGTCCAAATCCGAGTGCAATTGTTCCTGGCACCCCCCACAGCACTGGTCACTTGAGTCTATCGAACCCTGGTGCATTCATCATACGTCATCACAAACGTGCATGGAGAACACAGTGTGACTCACCATATTTTTTGTTTTTTTTTTAATTATTTTGGTGCAGCATTTATTATGCACAGCAGTGGACCTCTTCTGTGTCCCACAAAATCCCCTGCCACTCATGGTACAAGTGTTGTGGAAACTAATGATGTCGTCATCGGCTAAAACACATGCGCAGGTACTTCCTGAACAAATACGAGTTGCGTTCTTATTCAAGGGAATCGCAGCTCAATTCCAGTGCAACTGAACTCAGACCATGGTGCACTTCCCAGTCCACATGCTCTGTTTCGGACTAAACTGCCAGTGTGAAAGCTCCCTATGTCTCCAACCCGATGATCCTGCAGGTCCTATTGCATGGCTTCTAGGTGAAGGAGCCTCTGAGAATATTTGAATAGCTGGTCTTACCATTTGGCACCACCTGTAGCCTGTGTTGTGCCACATATGCTTTGGCACTGTCAAACAGATACCCTGGAGTACTTAAAAAAGCCATGTTGATTATGACAGTCCTACCACGAGGAACATCATTTAACAGGGTTTTGCTACCCAATATGATTCTCTTGCCTTATACTTTCCAAACTAAGGTTCTCATGAAGCAGGTATGTGACAAACAGTGTGGTTGGGATGACCAAAACCTCAGAATCTTGTGTAGTCCTGGCACCGTTGGGAGGTTGAACTACAATCCCTACCTCATTTCTCATCAGAATGAATAAATATATAAATAAAATTCTCACTAGAGTATACTGGCCAACAAAGGCAAAGCAGAATGAAGTATAAGATTCACATATTCACAGAGCAAGTCTATGGGGCTGTGGCTAGTTGCTGAAGAGGGAACTTTTTGCTCTAAGGTCTTTGTAGGGAATTCAGGAACTAAATGAAAACTGCTTCTAGTGCTATGTGGATTTGGGGAACAATCCAGCTGACAACCTAACCCCAGACAATACACTGAGAGCTCTTGCCAAGCCTAACAGATGGTCACAAAGCCCTCCATTCCTTCTCCACAGCCCATCTACTTGGCCTATGAAACTCACTCTACCCTCAGAACAGGATCTGCTGGACCTGATGCCCAGAACCATGGCAGGAGCTCTTGGATGCTATCCCTCAAGAGACTGCAGCTAATTCTAGCTCACCCTTTCATTTTATCTTATGGTACAGTATATACTGAGACTGAGCTGATAATTCGCTCTCACTGGAGGCATTCACATATACTGGCAGACCAGTTCTGGTCAGTATAGTTTCGCTCCAACCTACAGATTAGGCAAAGGTGGCTAATCCTCCCTAGCTACCCGTCCAATGAATGTAGTCATCATGGTGGTGGATGCACAGCTATGTCGGGCACTGTGGCCCATTGGACATGTTGTCAAGGACCATTGCATTGCAAATGATTGCGTTAGGTTAGCTGATCTTGACATCAAAGGACAGGTATACACATGATCAGTGGCAAGGCTGGTGTTCTTGCACATGCTTCCAACTGGATAGGATGATACAAACCCTAGCATAGCAAGCCACAAGTTGAGTTGCCTTTCATTTTTCAACACCTAAGTTGAGTTGGGGTGCCTTTTATTGTTCCACACATCTTGAGGCAGCTACATAAAAGGCTCCTTGTATAAGGACAATACAATTTGTAGCGAATCAGCTTTAAAAATGATAGAAAAGCGCACGCTTGGATTCAAAGCACCGTTTTAAAGGAGACAAGAGTTTTAAAGCGTGCCCGCCTTATCTAACAGAATATGTAGTGAAAATTAGCTGTTTGGGTTAATTTGATATATTCTCCACCATTTTACGTAAGTAAAAATTAGTTGTTAAATCGAGCTATCTTTATTCTCCTCCAGAGATGTCAGAGAGATTAACAGATCAGCTCGTAAAGGGAAATTTGACTAATTTAGTATTACTGATCAACTATTCGTCCAGCGATAAGTTGAAACTAATGTATTCATCAATTATGCATTAGATATTACCTCCGTGGCCACCGGCAATAATATCCTAAACATAGTGACACATTATTCTAAGAGCATGTAGCAGAATCACAATTCAAGGCAATAGACACTTGTAAGCAAAAAGAACACGCATTTAAGGACAGACGAGACTTTATTGAACTATTCTATGACACAGAAACTAATCTAATATATAAAACACACACACACACACACACACACACACGCATACATAAACGGGTGATGATGAAGGGTGAATGAAGTTCCGAGTCTCTAGCGTTGCATGCTATTTCACAGACCATGATCTGAACGAACCATCAACTTATTAATTTATCTTCACTTCCTTTAGAAGGGCTCAACTTATTATAGACACCAGATTAGCTAGATTCTGGGGTATTGCGCTTGCCTTAGCTGTGTTGAAGGGATTTCCTCGTTACGTCGTGGTGTCGTCAGCGGTCTGGTCGGTGAGAGGCGTCTCGGAAGACCAATCGGAATGCTGAGTGGAATGAAGGCGGGAGGTTTGAAAAGCAGGCGGCGGCTCTCGCTGGGTCCCCAGGCCGAGGTAAACGTGATCTGATCTCCCCGACGTTGATTGGCTCTGGAGACCCTCCACCGACCCCGTCCTTCGAAACGTGCCAAGAAGCAAGAGACACGAGAGAGAGCGAAGCAAGTGACCAACTCAAACTTGTGTTCTTAGGATTCTAACAGTTTCTGGGCTAGTCCAGCCCAGAGTGCTTCCTCCAATCAATATTGTCTTTGGGCGGGGTGTTAGCCAGATTCTCCACCTATTATGCTAATCAGCCCCTTGTCCATGTGGATGAGTGGTTCCGCACTCTTCAATGATGAGTGGATTATTAAACTTTGTCCTGAAACTTGCATGTACATATCAGAACAATCTACACAAATTTCCTTACTCTTATGATTTAGGAAATCACTCAATGAACACATACATACCAAACAAGACATGTTTGACTATACTTAAAGTACATTACTAATATTTAAAACACAATGATCCTCCTAGGGCTACTACACTAATACATGATTAAATGAGATAATTAGTGGCAACTTAAAGGTGATACACATGACGAAAATAGAACAACACATGGTAGGACATAGGTGATTGCAGTTGTTCAAAGATGTATTAATTCCCACAGTCGTTGCTCCTGGTAGGCACCGATTGTGGAATGTGCGAGTCCTTGTGTGGAATTGTGGAATGTGTAATCTTTGGGACTGAGCGAAAAGGTCTCTCCTTTCTTCCACAATTTATTGGCCTTACTGGTCTGGCCCCAAAAAGGCCTAAATCACTGCATTTGAGAGCAGTTTCTGTGGTCGAGAGGGTTCAGCCCTGGGTCAAGGAGGCCTTTAACGCTTGCCGTGTTGGTTGAGATAAGGCAGATGCATATGCTGGATTTAAGTGGCTCCTGGGTGTCTGGGGTGGATTCCTTGTTTTATGGCTCCCTGAGTGGAGACATTTTGGTCCAGAGTTTCTTGTGGGTTCTCTGGCTGAGAAGGCCCATTGTTTTATTTCTTCTGGATATAATTGTGTGAATTATATGATGCTGCTTGTGCTGAGGCATTACAAATTAGTGAGGATATAATTGGTTCTTTGCCAGTGATGTATTTGCTTTCATCCAATCAGACATTTAGGCTGTAAGCAGTAGAACTATTCAGCACCAGAACATGGTGAAAGGTTGAGAGAGTGAGAGTTGCATGGCTTCCCATGCAGTTACTAATCTGTGTTTGAGCATTATTGGATGTTACTGCAGTTTTTCTAGGATGGACTAGATTCTCCCTAGTGTGAGTCAATGAATCAAAGTACATAACTGCGTCTATTTGCTTTGGTAATAGCCATGTATGCCTTATTTGTGTTTGTTATCGTACGATGTGTAGCCTCAACATAAACATGCAACTCTACCACATTCTCACTGTAATGCTTACCTTTCTTGATTTCTTTCTTTATAAATTGTGTTCTGACATCTAGCCATGCACATTTTATACTCATTATGCAAACTGGTTAAGCTGTAATGTGTGAAGTAATGAGGGAAAAGGTAGCCTCAACTGTATACAGGAGATATAATTGTACTGATGCCATTGCCATTTTTCATGTGCCCACGTGGGGGCAGTGTTTGGTGTAACGTGCAGATTATAAGGGCAGCAACTTTTCACGTGCGCACGAGAAACTATCGCACGCGCACGAGAAACTTTTCATGCGCGCACGTGAAAAGTTTCTCGTGCACACATGTTACAGTTTCCGGTGTCGGTATAGCTCTCTTCCGTTTGCGTCATTGCCATTGTTCATTTACATGTAAACAAACTGAGAGCATGGATGCGCATGAATTTATAGAGATATATTTTAAAGTTGGCCTTCAATACAAAGACATTTCTTCTGTTCTTGCTTCCCGACATGGGTATGTAATCACAGAGCGACATGACGTAAACGGGAGACTGCTATACACACACCGGAAACTGTAACGCGTTTCACGTGAAACGTGACACGTGAAAAGTTTCACGTGAACACGTGAAAAGTTTCTCATGCACACACGATAGTTTCTCGTGTGCACACGAAAGTCTCTGTCATTTTTTTTTTTTTTTTTTGCACAGGTCACTTCAGGGGCTCCATATTTAAATAACCATTTTGTAGACGTTGGTTCTTTGTACATATAGCTCTATTAATATTATTCCATTATCCATATTATACATGTTTATCCTAAATTTTTATTTTTCAGTTTCTTTATACACACTTTACATCTGAACTTAATTCTTATTGTACCAAGAAGCCTATGGCAGTTGAAATATGCTGTATCTCACTGATTTGCAGTTGATTCATTTTATATATATGTATACAGTATTTCGTGCTATTCCAGACTGCACTTGGAGTCATATGACCTGTTCTGTCCAATCAGGAAGTTGGATTTATTGGCGGGATGAACTCTCTTTGTCTGGTCTCAGACCTGAATTTGCATGTCCTGGGAGGAGTCGGTTTAAACCGTATTACATATGAAATTAAGAAAAAGCATGAAATAATGTATCCCATCATAATATGATATGCATAATCAATCAGAGCATCAAGAGACGATTAACTACATACCAAATTCGATGGAATTAGAAAATATTACAAGTAAAACATGGTTACAGACATTTAAAATGATATCCTAAATTAAACTATCCAAAATCATCCTAGCTTGGTTACATAGGCACACAATACATGCAAATAAGAAAACATCAAAATATTTGGACATCGAATAATTACATATGATTACATGTTACATTCAAAAGAGATTTTTCCATTGTGTGTGGAAGGTAAGCTTGTTTGAGTGTGCGCGTGCACGTGTAGGTAAACTTGTGTGTGTGTGTGTGTGTGTGTGTGTGTGTGTGTGTGTGTGTGCGTGTGTATTGGCATTCCGGGCATCCCAACTGGGGTATCTGGAGAGTCTCAGAGACCTTTGAAGTCCCCGGGGGGGATATGTTGGTTCTTAGACAGGCTGGGGCCAGAATGGTCATTAAATGGTGGGGATTTAAAGCTCAAAGATTTTGCTAAATCCAGATAGATTCAGAAATCAGTTTGATACCGTCAGACGTTACACGAGCCACGGGAAGGGTGCTCCAGATGGTGTGGGACACACACACACTCACAGACATAGACATACACACACACACACACACACACACACACACATTCACAGACATACACACACACACACTCACATTCATAGACACAGACACACACACACACACACTCACACACACTCACACACTCACAGACATACACACTCACACACTCACACACTCACAGACATACACACACACACTCACAGACATACACACTCACACACATACACACTCACACACTCACAGACATACACACACACACACACACACTCACAGACATACACACTCACACACTCACAGACATACACACTCACACACTCACAGACATACATACACACATACAGACATACACACACATACAGACATACACACACACACTCACAGACATACACACACACTCACAGACATACACACACACTCACAGACATACACACACACACACACACACACACACTCAAAGACATACACACACACACACTCACAGACATACACACTCACACACATACAGACATACACACTCACACACATACACACTCACACACATACACACTCACACACTCACAGACATACACACACACACTCACAGACATACACACTCACAGACATACACACACACACTCACACACATACACACTCACACACTCACAAACATACACACACACACACTCACAGACATACACACACACTCACAGACATACACACTCACAGACATACACACACACACACACTCACAGACATACACACACGAACTCACAAACATACACACACACACACTCACAGAAACACACACACACACTCCCAGACATACACACACACTCACAGACATACACACTCACAGACATACACACACACACTCACAGACATACACACACACACACTCACAGACATACACACTCACACACTCACAGACATACACACTCACACACTCACAGACATAGACACACACACACACTCACAGACATACACACATACACTCAGACATACACACACACTCAGACATACACACACACACTCAGACATACACACACACACACACACACACACTCACAGACATACAGGCATACACACACACACTCACATACACACACTCACAGAGATACACACTCACAGACATACACACACACACACACACACACACACACTCACAGACATACACACACACACATTCACAGACACACACACACACTCACAGACATACACACACACACACACACACACACACACACTCACAGACACACACACACACACACACACACACTCACAGACACACACACACACACACACACACAGACACACACACACACACACACACACTCACAGACACACACACACACACACACACACACACACACACACAGAGTCCGGATACACATTCCTGCTACTCAGTGTTCATTCCTGTTATTAAACAGTTTTCTCTAAAAAATAAAGTTAAACCACTGCTTTTCTCAATTGTGTTATGTCCATCATTTAACCAATAGTTTAATTAATTACATGATGAAAAAAAAAAAAATAACCCTGAGGTTTAGGTCTCCTTTGAAATGAAAAAATGGCTTTGCATTAAAAAAAAATAAATAAAATACACATTGTGTGCATATATAGTGATTTTTTTGTGATAAATATCAATTATTTAAACACGCAACCAACCATTTCTTTAAAATAAACACTTTTGTGAGAGGAAAACAAAGAAATTAGTTGACATTGCTTTTAAACTTGCTTTTTAAAAGACACATGATTTTTGGTAACAGGACTGAGAAAAATGCATCCATCTCCCATGGAAAGAAACCTTGTAAAAAATGAAATAAAGTTACCCGAGATTGACCAATATACATTTTGAACAGTGGAATATGTGTTATTAGATTCAGTGTTGAAAAAAGATAAAAAATTAAGTTTAATTTTTAAAAGTTACAACAGGCAAATGTCACCCATTCGGTGGAATGGCTCATAGGCATTGCTTACTTCATTATTTAGATATACAGGTGCATCTCAATAAATTAGAATGTCATGGAAAAGTTCATTTATTTCAGTAATTTAACTCAAATTGTGAAACTCGTGTATTAAATAAATTCAGTGCACACAGACTGAAGTAGTTTAAGTCTTTGGTTCTTTTAATTGTGATGATTTTGGCTCACATTTAACAAAAACCCACCAATTCACTATTTCAACAAATTAGAATACTTCATAAGACCAATAAAAAAACATTTTTAGTGAATTGTTGGCCTTCTGGAAAGAATGTTCATTTACTGTACATGTACTCAATACTTGGTAGGGGCTCCTTTTGCTTTAATTACTGCCTCAATTCGGCGTGGCATGGAGGTGATCAGTTTGTGGCACTGCTGAGGTGGTATGGAAGCCCAGGTTTCTTTGACAGTGGCCTTCAGCTCATCTGCATTTTTTGGTCTCTTGTTTCTCATTTTCCTCTTGACAATACCCCATAGATTCTCTATGGGGTTCAGGTGTGGTGAGTTTGCTGGCCAGTCAAGCACACCAACACCATGGTCATTTAACCAACTTTTGGTGCTTTTGGCAGTGTGGGCAGGTGCCAATCCTGCTGGAAAATGAAATCAGCATCTTCAAAAAGCTAGTCTGCAGAAGGAAGCATGAAGTGCTCCAAAATTTCTTGGTAAACGGGTGCAGTGACTTTGGTTTTCAAAAAACACAATGGACCAACACCAGCAGATGACATTGCACCCCAAATCATCACAGACTGTGGAAACTTAACACTGGACTTCAAGCAACTTGGGCTATGAGCTTCTCCACCCTTCCTCCAGACTCTAGGACCTTGGTTTCCAAATGAAATACAAAACTTGCTCTCATCTGAAAAGAGGACTTTGGACCACTGGGCAACAGTCCAGTTCTTCTTCTCCTTAGCCCAGGTAAGACGCCTCTGACGTTGTCTGTGGTTCAGGAGTGGCTTAACAAGAGGAATACGACAACTGTAGCCAAATTCCTTGACACGTCTGTGTGTGGTGGCTCTTGATGCCTTGACCCCAGCCTCAGTCCATTCCTTGTGAAGTTCACTCAAATTCTTGAATCGATTTTGCTTGACAATCCTCATAAGGCTGCGGTTCTCTCGGTTGGTTGTGCATCTTTTTCTTCCACACTTTTTCCTTCCACTCAACTTTCTGTTAACATGCTTGGATACAGCACTCTGTGAACAGCCAGCTTCTTTGGCAATGAATGTTTGTGGCTTACCTAGTGAACCAAACTGAGAGACCATTTTGAAGGCTCAGGAAACCTTTGCAGGTGTTTTGAGTTGATTAGCTGATTGGCATGTCACCATATTCTAATTTGTTGAGATAGTGAATTGGTGGGTTTTTGTTAAATGTGAACCAAAATCATCACAATTAAAAGAACCAAAGACTTAAACTACTTCAGTCTGTGTGCATTGAATTTATTTAATACACGAGTTTCACAATTTGAGTTGAATTACTGAAATAAATGAACTTTTCCACGACATTCTAATTTATTGAGATGCACCTGTAGGTGATATAAGTCCTAACATTTGGTGTACTGCATTTTGGAAGATAACATTACCTCACAAATATATAAATACCTAGCTAGAACTATGCTAATGTTGCTTGATAGGAGACTTAAATAAATAAAAATGGCAGTGAACAGTGAGGCTATATGCTAGTTTATATCAAGGTTGCTGTGCTTTCGGTATTTTTTCATTTTGCGGATTTTGTCAGTCAAATAACAACAGCAGATTTGTATGTTGTATCTGTGTGGGCTATGTTAAACAGCTTGTTAATATAGCCCACACAGATAAGCAACAGGTGTACCATGTTAATTGCTCCTTCCCCCATGCTCCCACTGCAAACTCCTGCTAAACCACGCCCCACACGCCACAGCGATTACATTTGTTCTATCTAGAGCGACTTATTATCTGATCTTTTAGATGAAACTCTTTCTTGTTATTTCACTCCTGTGGCTCATGTTACCATTTTCACTTGACCTGTGTTTTTGCCCACTCTGCCATTCACCTGCTTGAAAGTCAAGTTATAACACTACAAACACATGAAATCCAGCTCATACTGATTTATGAGAATGGTTAAGAGTGCCTGCATTGTCCTTCTTTATAGTGAACTCTCTTTATTCCTTCTTTATTCCTCCTTTCTTTATAGTGAACTCTCATGAGTTTTTAAGCTGTAACCTCCGGTGTTAGCTAGTTAGTATCATTAACATAGTTGCATGGGAGTTAGCCAGCATTGCAGACATTTCTATGTAGGCACTGATCCAAAGCTTTGCCTGAATCTCTAAGTGACAACAATGTATTTAATTAATTCATTATGTGAAGCCCACCTCCAAATCTTACAGATTGTGTTTACATACCTGTTCAGGAGCAACATCACTAATTCCATGTCCAGCTTCATCCCCTTCCCCACTAATAAAGCACTGATAATGTTTATTCTGGTTTTACTGTGTTTGTTGTCATTATGCTATTTTCAAAGCACAGCATGTTTTTATTTTTTGCTCACTGTGAAAGTATCTGGCTGTGCTGGCCATTTACCAGTTTACCAGAGTGAAAGGGAGTTGGGGAGTGTCTATAAAAAAAATAAAAAAAACTGATAGGAGGTCCATGTAAACACAAACAAGCAATTCAGCCAGGAGCAAAGTTTTCCAAACAGAATTTCTCAGCCACAAAATACAATTGTGCTGACAGTATACTTGTACATGGTGGCTTAGTGGTTAGCATATTTGCCTCACACCTCCAGGGTTGGGGGTTTGATTCCCACCTCCAACCTGTGTGCATGGAGTTTGCATGTTGTCCCTATACTTCCTCCCCTTCATCCAAAGACATGTGTTGTATAGGCTGAATGGCAATTCCATTCAACTGTCTGTAGTGTGCAATTATGGTTTGCACCCTGTCCAGGGTGTTCCCCACCTTGTGCCCCAAGTTCCCTGGGATAGGCTCCAGGCTTCCTGTGACCCTGCATAGGATAAGTGGTACAGAAAATGGATGGATGTAATACATGCTTTCCAGGTTATTTGTACTACTAAGAATTAAAAAAAAAAAAAAAAAAAAAATGAATATTGCATTGTTAAATAGAAATCTGTTTAATGTTTAGTCAACAAACTGTTCTTGAGATTTTTTTTTTAGATCACTCATAAAGTGGTTCCACCTCAGACAACCTAAAACATGTACATTAACAGAAATTACTGGCAAAGAAGTACAGGTGCATCTCAATAAATTAGAATGTCGTGGAAAAGTTCATTTATTTCAGTAATTCAACTCAAATTGTGAAACTCATGTATTAAATAAATTCAATGCCACAGACTGAAGTAGTTTAAGTCTTTGGTTCTTTTAATTGTGATGATTTTGGCTCACATTTAACAAAAACCCACCAATTCACTATCTCAACAAATTAGAATACTTCATAAGACCAATAAAAAAAAAAAACATTTTTAGTGAATTGTTGGCCTTCTGGAAAGTATGTTCATTTACTGTACATGTACTCAATACTTGGTAGGGGCTCCTTTTGCTTTAATTACATCCTCAATTCGGCGTGGCATGGAGGTGATCAGTTTGTGGCACTGCTGCGGTGGTATGGAAGCCCAGGTTTCTTTGACAGTGGCCTTCAGCTCATCTGCATTTTTTGGTCTCTTGTTTCTCCTCAGTTTTCTCTTGACAATACCCCATAGATTCTCTATGGGGTTCAGGTCTGGTGAGTTTGCTGGCCAGTCAAGCACACCAACACCATGGTCATTTAACCAACTTTTGGTGCTTTTGGCAGTGTGGGCAGGTGCCAAATCCTGCTGGAAAATGAAATCAACATCTTCAAAAAGCTGGTCAGCAGAAGGAAGCATGAAGTGCTCCAAAATTTCTTGGTAAACGGGTGCAGTGACTTTGGTTTTCAAAAAACACAATGGACCAACACCAGCAGATGACATTGCACCCCAAATCATCACAGACTGTGGAAACTTAACACTGGACTTCAAGCAACTTGGGCTATGAGCTTCTCCACCCTTTCTCCAGACTCTAGGACCTTGGTTTCCAAATGAAATACAAAACTTGCTCTCATCTGAAAAGAGGACTTTGGACCACTGGGCAACAGTCCAGTTCTTCTTCTCCTTAGCCCAGGTAAGACGCCTCTGACGTTGTCTGTGGTTCAGGAGTGGCTTAACAAGAGGAATACGACAACTGTAGCCAAATTCCTTGGCACGTCTGTGTGTGGTGGGTCTTGATGCCTTGACCCCAGCCTCAGTCCATTCCTTGTGAAGTTCACTCAAATTCTTGAACCGATTTTGCTTGACAATCCTCATAAGGCTGCGGTTCTCTCGGTTGGTTGAGCATCTTTTTCTTCCACACTTTTTCCTTCCACTCAACTTTCTGTTAACATGCTTGGATACAGCACTCTGTGAACAGCCAGCTTCTTTGGCAATGAATGTTTGTGGCTTATCTAGTGAACCAAACTGAGAGACCATTTTGAAGGCTCAGGAAACCTTTGCAGGTGTTTTGAGTTGATTGGCTGATTGGCATGTCACCATATTCTAATTTGTTGAGATAGTGAATTGGTGGGTTTTTGTTAAATGTGAGCCAAAATCATCACAATTAAAAGAACCAAAGACTTAAACTACTTCAGTCTGTGTGCATTGAATTTATTTAATACACGAGTTTCACAATTTGAGTTGAATTACTGAAATAAATGAACTTTTCCACGACATTCTAATTTATTGAGATGCACCTGTACAGTTAATGACCACAGAATGAGAAACACAGAGGATAGCCATTGCACCAATCATTCAAACCATAGGCTTTGACACACATCATTCTGAGCCTTGAAATGAATGTGTCTTATAAGGTTATACAAATGCACTAGGCTACATCTCATGTGCACAAATAGAAATTACTACAAAAATGTCTCTGTCTCTGTACAATAGAAATATTTTGGTGAGTACAACCTAAATGACTCAGTCATCACCAGCTAACCTTCTGAAAAACAAAAGGTGAATAGTTCTTAAAATGAATTATATGGTAAAAGCAAGGAAAGAAAAAAGAAAACCAAACCAACAAAGGAGGGAAATATAACAAGAAAAGCTATTGCGTAATGTCTCAAATTTTAGATCTTCAGAGAGAGCTGAGCAAAATGTTATAAAAGAAAAATAGTTTGGAAACCCATACTGCCCCTGAACAATCTGATGGTATGAACAAACATCTTTTCACTTTATCTTGAGTTGTAATGTATTAACATGAAGTGTGTTTAGCTCCACTGGTTGGTTATGATATTACATATTTGTTCATTCATTGATTCATTCAATAATTTTCAGTAACTTCCTGATCCTTGTAATTAAATACATTATCCTTGATATATTGTGATTTTGAATGTGTAAATTAACACCACTGGTATGGTCTTTGTCCACACCGCTGCAGTAATTTCTAAATTATAATGTTATGTTATGTGTGTTGATGATTGACTTTCAGAACAACCGTAATATTTATTGTACACTTATTCATATATGCAAAATACTGATATGATATATTTTAAAAAATAGATTACAGTGTCTGTGATTTGTGCATAATGGGTCATCCAGGTCTGTTCTAGTAAGTGCATGCTTATTCTTCCTAACATCATACAAAGTGGCTTGGAAGAATGTTGTCACATAATTCATCAGAGCCAATTGCATCGTAGTATACATAAACACAGTATTACACTATTGAACTGAAAAGGACAGTAATAGAGTAATGTCACGGGACAACCTTGTGTATTTTAACCTACATCACATATCTCCAAACAATCCAATTGTATAGCAATCTACAATGTGGTGGAATTAGCAAAAAATAATAATACAAAAGAATGTAGAACTATTATTGCTAACTAACTAATTTTGGAAGATGGATACGCTGCAAGCACTGAGCAGCGAGATGTGAATGCTTTTTGTCAAAACGTTTATGTATTTTCTATTTTTCATTATGTGTTATACATCTTCCTATTTAAAAAAAAAAAGTCTTAGCATGGTATCATTTCTGTAATGGTATTGTGGGACTTAATTTTGTAGTTTTATTATTGTATTTTAGTATTGTAACAACACTATGTCTAACTAAGGTAAAAGACATTATTCTAGCCTGGCTATATTAAATTTGTTAAATGTGTTTAAATGTAATGTGATAGAGCGTAGTAGTGGAGTTGCTTTGGTCTGCATATATTCACACTTTGCTGCATTTTGCTCATTTTTGTCAAAGTGTTTCCACGTCACTGCATGTTTACAAAGCCATTAGTTGGCTAGATCTCGTAGTACAGTTTTGATGTAGAATAAGGAAACTTATTTTCTTAGTTTCTGACCTGGAAATTAGTGTTTGTCATCTGTCCAGTTCCTATCCAAAATGCCACTATAACCAACTTTTAAATTATAATAGCTTAATTTCTTAAAGGGATTCCATTATGTTGTTTGGTAATATGCTTCATTGGATGTAAAATGCATTTAATAAAGTTGAAAGAGTTTTTATTTATTTATCCATTCATTTTTATAAATGTTCATTCATGCATTTACTGTGTATTGTGTACTGACTTACTGTGATTTGTGAGTCAAGCACTCATGGTCATTCCTAATATTTAATTATTTTTGCCTCTTTTAGAGTCACATTTTCACTTTTCTAACCATATCAAAATCATGATTTTTAAACACGATCAATCAGTGAAAGCCACTCATGTGTATGAATGTATATTTGCTGTTTGATTCCAGGTTAATCAGGTTATGCTTATGGCCAGAAGGTTGTAAGTTTATATTTTACAATTGCTTAGCTTGCACTCTGATTCCAGCTTTCTTGTAAGTTAACAAATGCAAATAATAATAATAATAATAATAATAATAATAATAATAATAATAATAATTAATAAATAAATAAAAATTGTGTGTAGACTTTTGCATATGCACAGCCGTGGCCAAAAGTTTTGAGAATGACACAAATATTAATTTTTACAAAGTCTGCTGCCTCAGTTTTTCTGATGGCAATTTGCATATACTCCAGAATATTATGAAGAGTGATCAGATGAATTGCAATTAATTTCAAAGTCCCTCTTTGCCATGAAAATTAACTTAATCCCAAAAAAACATGTCCACTGCATTTCAGCCCTTCCACAAAAGGACCAGCTGACATCATGTCAGTGATTCTCTGGTTAACACAGGTGAGAGTGTTAATGAGGACAAGGCTGGAGATCACTCTGTCATGCTGATTGAGTTAGAATAACAGACTGGAAGCTTTAAAAGGAGGGTGGTGCTTGAAATTATTGTTCTTCCTCTGTTAACTATGGTTATCTGCAAGGAAACACGTGCAGCCATCATTGCTTTGCCCAAAAAGGGATTCACAGGCAAGGATATTGCTGCTAGTAAGATTGCACCTAAATCAACCATTTATAGGATCATCAAGACCTTCAAGGAGAGAGGTTCAACTGTTGTGAAGAAGGCTTCAGGGTGCCCAAGAAAGTCCAGCAAGCGCCAGGACCGTCTCCTAAAGTTGATTCAGCTGCGGGATCGGGGCACCACCAGTGCAGAGCTTGCTCAGGAATGGCAGCAGGCAGGTGTGAGTGCGTCTGCACACATGGTAAGCCGAAGACTTTTGGAGAATGGCCTGGTGTCAAGAAGGGCAGCAAAGAAACCACTTCTCTCCAGGAAAAACATCAGGGACAGACTGCTATTCTGCAAAAAGTACAGGGATTGGACTGCTGAGGACTGGGGTAATGTCATTTTCTCTGATGAATCCCCTTTCCGATTGTTTGGGGCATCTGGAAAAAAGCTTGTCCGGAGAAGAAAAGGTGAGTGCTACCATCAGTCCTGTGTCATGCCAACAGTAAAGCATCCTGAGACCACTCATGTGTGGGGTTGCTTCTCAGCCAAGGGAGTGGGCTCACTCACAATTTTGCCTAAGAACACAGTCATGAATAAAGAATGGTACAAAAACATCCTCAGAGAGCAACTTCTCCCAATCATCCAAGAACAATTTGGTGACGAACACTGCCTTTTCCAGCATGATGGGGCACCTTGCCACAAGGCAAAAGTGATAACGAAGTGGCTCGGGGAACAAAACATCGACATTTTGAGTCCATGGCCAGGAAACTCCCCAGACCTTAATCCCATTGAGAATTTGTGGTCAATCCTCAAGAGGCAGGTGGACAAACAAAAACCCACAAACTCTGACAGACTCCAAGCATTGATTATGCAAGAATGGGCTGCCATCAGTCAGGATGTGGCCCAGAAGTTGATTGACAGCATGCCAGGGCAAATTGCAGAGGTCTTGAAAAAGAAGGGTCAACACTGCAAATATTGACTCTTTGTATAAACTTCATGTAATTATCAATAAAAGCCATTGACACTTATGAAATGCTTGTGATTATACTTCAGTAACAGTTAGTAACATCTGACAAAAAGATCTAAAAACACTGAAGCAGTAGACTTTGTGAAAATTAATATTTGTGTCATTCTCAAAACTTTTGGCCAAAAACAGCAATAAAGTTCAATTGTATGTTGAGTTCCCTCTGAACAGATGTTTGGTCTCTTTCAACAAAACCTTATGGTGTTTCCATTCATGCCAGTGAAAATAAGCAGCCGAATCACAGAAATCTAAGTTTCAATTGTCAGTTTAGTTCATACAACAACTATCATACAACATTTGCTGTTTTACAATCTTTTGTGTCAGTCAAAACTGTCTCAAAACATAGTTATTTAATTAGCTTTTCCCAGGTCTGAAGATTACTAAACACACAAGATATAGCTCAAAAATAGCTTAGCACAGTGCCCTGTAAGTGCAAAACACATTAACAAACCAAAAATGCAACAGCAAATCAAAAATCGCAACAACCAAAAACACGACAGCAAATTCGGAAACATGACAGCTAAACCAAAAACACGCCAACATTAACTACAAACATAAAGGGTATTTCCTTACTGAAGATCATTGCATTAGTTTGAAAACAAATGTGCGAAGTTTACAATAAGAGGAATTATGAGCCTTAATTAATCTTCTGATACTTTTACGTTTATTTTTTATCAAGAACTTTCATATGATGTTATTCTAGAAATGCTGTCAACTTTAGATCATACCTTAAGAAAGCTGGGAAGAAAGAATCAATTCTATTTCCCTGTGATAGTCATACATTGTGTCCAATGAGCAACAAGCATGTTGCCGCTTTGAAGTAATGCTGTTGTGGTTTTGGTTTTGATGGTGTGATTTTGTTGTGATGTGTTTTGCAGTTATGAGCCACTGTAGCTTAGGGTATGTTTAGCTAAAAGGCTGTATTTGAGCTTTTGCCTAAACTCTAAAGTTAATCTTTCATCCACATTCAAAGTCACTTTTTTCAAAGTCACATTCAAAGTCTTCTTTTATTTCCCTTTTTCTTTCTTTCTTTCTTTCTTTCTTTCTTTCTTTCTTTCTTTCTTTCTTTCTTTCTTTCTTTCTTTCTTCTTCTTCTTCTTCTTTTTTCTTTTTTTTTTTACATAAATCAGGGTTTAAAAAAAAACAATAGAACACAAACTGAATTTGATAAGTGGAACTATTATAAAATTGTACTATTCAAACTCTGAGGCTCTCCATCCAGGGAGATGTTGAACATCTACTGGAATGGATATTGGTACAGTAAGAACAAGTAGTAAAATCTCATTCTTGTTGTTCCTAACAGTGTGAGGCATAGCAAGAGCTTTAAACCAATATAATTGCTATGCAGTTCCGTAAAGGATTACAAATCTATTTTGCGCAGGTATCTGGATTTCCACAGGAAACATCTCTGAGGACGAGAGCTGGGTTGGTCCAGGTGGACCCAAAGGCATTGCGGAATTGACTCCTGCCCCAGGCTCTCTCTTGCACCACACTTTCTCACACCTCCCTGAGAGGGGAGACAGGCAAGGAAGTGATGACCCTCAAGCCATGGTCTCTTTTCCTGGCAGTCGTCTGTCATTGAAGGTGTGCATGTTTATCACTTCCTCAGTTTTGACAATGGTGGGAGGCTGAGGTTTTTGTTTGAGTCGCCGCTGACACTTCAGAGACACAGTTAGCTCGTCCACCATGGCACTACAAAATGATCGCTAGAAAATCAGAGGAGAAAAAGAAGAAAGGACTAGAAGAAACTGAACAATATGAGTAAAGTGTGGTCAAATTGATGTAAGCAATGGTTCTCTCTTAAATAACTTATTTTAATTGTCAGTCATCTAAGCTTCATGGGCTTTTCATATGTTAAAACAACACTTACATGCCTTCTATGACATATTTTGTAAACTATGTTTATGTTACGTAACTTTAAGCCTAATTATAGCCAAAATGTCTGTGCTAGTAACACTTATCTGGCACAGTGAATAAAATATGCAAGACTCATGATTGGGAACTCACTAATTTATTATCTCCCAGTCTATTCTCTGGCCAGTCAAAATGAGTTGGAAGTGAATCAAACATTGATTTTTGACCCGACTCTTAGCATATACTGATCAGCAACTTGAATCTGAATTGATTCTTTAATGGCCAATGAAAACTATGAGTACAGAAGTAAATATGAAAAATGGCAGACTTGGCAGACAAGAAAAATGCTAGGTTGCAATTTGATCATGTCTGTTTTGCTATGACTGTCAAAAGGGTCACAATGGTGTTAATAGTGGAACTGACCTTTAGCCCAGAGATGAATGGACCCCTTAAGAGGCCTGGACTAAACAGTTTTAAGAAAGAGGAAGAGGGCTTAGAATTAATTTTCACAGGGCCTAGATATTCATAGAATACCATGAACGTCTCCTGGCCAAAGGTTTGTGGACACCTGACCTTCACACCCATATGTAGGCCTCCCCCAAACTGTTGCCACAAAGGTGGAAGCACACAGTTGACTCGAATGTCTTTGTACCCTGTAGCAAAATTTCCCTTCAGGGGAAGTTTTGCCAACTTTAGACTGAAACAACTTGAGTGGCCTGCATAGAGCCCTGACCCCAACCCCGCTATACACCTTTGGGATGAACTGGAACATCAGACCAGGCCTCCTCACCCAACATCAGGGCCTGACCTCATTAATGTACTTGTGGCTGAATGATCACAAATCCCCACAGCCATGATCTAGTGGTTCTACAGTACAGAAGGCTTCCAACAAATCTGGTTGGAAGCCTTCCCAGAAGAGTGGAGGTTATTATAACAACCAAGAGGGGACTACATCTGGAATAGGATGTTCAACAACCACATATGGGTGTGACTGTTAGGTGTCCACATACCTTTGGCCATATAGTGTATTTTGTGTTGTTCTTTGTGTAGCATACAGTGCTGTGCAAAAGTTTTAGGCACATGCAAAGAAATGCTGTAGAGCAAAGATGCCTTCAAAATAATGAAATTAAATGTTTCTACATTTAAAAAATAGTGTAAAGAGCAGTAAACAGTAATAAATGAAACAAAGTCAGTATTTGGTGTGACAAAAAAATAAAAATAAAAATAGTAGTCTCTAGTACAATTTGTGCAGTTTTATAAGGAAATTAGCTGGTACGTTTTATTGAGCATCTTCCTGAACCAGTCACAGTTCTTCTGGAGACTTTGACTTTTGCACTTGCTTCTTATTTTTTGCAGCAAAACCCAGCAGCCTTCATTGTGTTTTTTGTCTGAAAAGTGTCTCTTACGTAATATGCTGCTTTCTTTAATGACATACAAACATTTTTCTTTAACATTTAATTTTGTGCTAGAAAACTATTATTTGGGAATCTAAAATGTTTTTTGTACTGACTTGATAATGTAGAAGTCATAAAATAAAAAATCTATAACAAAGTTTGTACTAAAAAAAAGGGTGCCTAAAACTTTTGCACAGTACTGTATATTACCAATTTAGTGATCCCCAGCTGTTTAGTATGAGTTCCCCAATCTTTAAGTTGCCAAAATAAAAAAGTCAGAAAATATACAATGCCCTGTATTTTCATTATCTTAAAAACAAAACAAAACAGAACAAAACAAAACAAAACAAACAAGACAAACAAGACTCTTACCTTCTCCATCTGTGCATTCTGTTTGGACTTGTATAGCACTTCCCCTACAGCCACAAAAACAGAGAGGACCAAGCCTGCAGCCAGCACGATGAAGATGCCCCCGATGTTTTGCACTCCCAGTGCACTTGCCTCTTTGCTTTCCTCCTCTGGACAACCATTTCCCCGCCACCATTTCTCTTTCATCATGTGAAGCTTTCCTTCTTCTTGCAACTGCAAGATTGCTATAGTGATCTTGTCTCGGTAAGGAGAGCCTATGAGGAAAAAACATATCACTTCAGTGAATTAATGACTCTAAATACTGTACAGATGGTATAAGTTTTCTGGACATACTGTATGTCTGTTAAGTAATGTTGCCAGTCTGTAGTGATTATAAAGGTTTTGCACAGGATAAGCAATCTCTGTATAAATCACAGAAATGAGAGTGTCTTCACGATGTACGCATCACTGTTGCACTGAATTTCCATGCGTCCATGTACACCTCATTTTAATACAAACTGGTGCCCTTTATTATAAGCTTGCTGTAGTGCATGTGGCCAGGCAAATATCATTAGTAGGTCACATGACCATAACATGTCTATAGGCTGTACCTGTGCTAGGAACTCAGTATCTTACCTAAAACCCCCGGAAGTGTCATTTCTCTGCCAATTCCTTGTAAATGTTGTCTATATTTTACCTAACCTGTTTTAAATATATAAGTGAATTTGTATGTTGAGTATGTTTTAGATTTATTTTTTATATATATATATATATATATATATATATATATATATATATATATATATATATATATATATATATATATATATATATATATATATATATATATATATATATTAATGTATGAACTACAGGTACAGGTTGTAGTATTTACCCATAGGTGTTCCCACTCCATATGACTTGGAATCGATGAGGCCTCCAACCTGTGTGAGATTGCAGTTGCGCTGAGTGACAAACTCAATTGTGGTGGACTCCATGAGGAATGCGTAGTCAGAGGTCAGCACTCGCTGTATGCCCTCTTCTACACTCTTTACCATCACAGATTGCCTCCTGCTGTTCATGAACTCCCACATCTTATCGTAAGTAGAGATCTTTGTCTTCTACATAAGGAGAATGGAGTGAAAATATTTAGTGCTCATTCATTTTAAAAGTTAATAGCGAAATTACCACCTATGAATAGCTTTTCTGAGCTTCAAATAATTTCTGGCCATTTACTTGCAAGACTGGGTTCTGTCTTAGAATCTGAAAGAGGCATAATTCTTCTAAATAGCTTATGGCTAAAAAAGACTTTAAAAAGAACTCTGTCCTTGATTTTAGCTCCAGCACCTTGAAGAATGTCATGGTAGCACCATCTTCAACTACACCATAGGGGATCTTCGTCTGCTTGGCCAGGTCATCAGCTGAGTCAATGGGAGACTCCATTCTCTCCACAGTGAGGAACGCAGCAAGGTTTGCTGTGTATGATGAAATGATAATCAAGGTGAAGAACCACCAGATTCCTCCAACTATTCTGGTAGACAGAGCCTTGGGCATCAGCTCAGACCCTGTAGAGGACAGTACAGTGGAGAGGGGAGCAAATGGCAGTACAGGATTGAGAAGGATTAAAAAAGAGAAAAATAATGGAAAACAGGAAAAAGGAAGACCTGGTAAGGAGTGAGCCATTTTACCTGGAAGTTTTTTGCTCCATCCAGGTCTAAATCCTTTACCATAAACTATTTATCTTCTACATCAATGTTTCCAAATTTCTGTGCTAGAGTATACTACACTTCACACTTTACTGCCATAATAGTTTACTGATACTTTTAAAAGACATCAGTTTTTCACTTACCTACAGAATATTGTCATTAGTTGAAAATAAGTATTGTTTTTACAACCCCATTTCCATAAAAGTTGGGATTTTTTCTAAAATGCAATAAAAACAAAAATCTGTGATTTGTCAAGTCTCTTGAAACTTTAATTAACTGACAAAAGTACTAAGAAAATATATTCATTGTTTTCACTGACCAACTTAATTGTATTTTGTGAATGTGAACAAATTTAGAATTTGTTTGATGCCTTCAACACACTCAAAAAAAGTTGGGACAGAGGCATGTTTACCACTCTGTTACATCACCCTTCCTTTTAATTATACTTTTTAATCATTTGAGAACTGAGGATACTAATTGTTGCAGTTTTGCAAGTGGAATTTTTGCCCATTCTTGCTTGACACAAGACTTCAGCTGCTCAACAGTCCTTGGTTGCCATTGTCTGATTCTCCTCTTCATGATGCGCCATAGGAGACAGATCTGGACTGCTGGCAGGCCAGTCAAGCACACGCACTCTGTGTCTACGAAGCCACGCTGTTGTAGCATGTGCAGAATGAGGCCTGTCAGTGTCCTGCTGAAATAACCACGGACATCCCAAGACATTGCCTTGATGGCACATATGTCTCTCTAAAATCCCAATATACGCCTCCGCATCAGTGGTACCTTCACATATATGCAAGTCACCCATGCCGTGGGCACTGATGCACCCCCATCACAGATGCTGGCTTTTGCACCTTTCGCTTATAACAGTCTTGTTGGTCTTTTTCATCTTTGGCACAGAGAACTCGACGTCCGTTTGACCAAAAACAAGCTGAAACATGGACTCATCTGACCACAACACACGTTTCCACTGCCTTTCAGTCCATCTGAGATGAGCTCAGGCCCAGAGTTTCAGGTTGCATTTCTGGATGCAGCAGAGGACTGTGTTAAGTGACAACGGTTTTCCAAAGTACTCCCAAGCCCATGTGGTTATATTTATCACAGTAGCATGATGATTTCTCAGACAGTGCTGCCTGCGGGCTTGAAGGTCATGCACATTCAAAAGTGGTTTCCGGCCTTGCCCTTCACGCAATGAGATTTCTCTGGATTCCCTTTTTACAATATTATCCACTGTAGAGAGTGAAAGACCTAAATTATTTGCAATCTTGTGTTGAGCAATGTTCTTTTTGAACTTTTTGAAGTTTGGCACAAAGTGGTGAGCCACGACCCATGCTTCCTTGCAAAGACTGAGCTTTTGGTGGATGCTCCTTTTATGCCCAATCCTGATACCCTCCCCTATTACCAATTAACCTGATCCTCCAAAATGGTGTTACTTGAATATTCTATAAACTTTTCAGTCTTATTTTGCCTCTATACCAACTTTTTTTTGAGTGTGTTGAAGGCATCAAATTCTAAATTTGTTTATATTTACAAAATACAATTAAGTTGGTCAGTGAAAACATTGAATATCTTTTCTTTGTACTTTTGTCGGTTAATTAAAGTTTCAAGAGACTTGACAAATCACAGATTTTTTGTTTTTATTGCATTTTAGAAAAAAAACCCCAACTTTTATGAAAATGGGTTTGTATTTATAGACCCAAGGACAGTTGTGAAGGCTGACATCAGACTTTGAGTGGTGTACCAACTATGAGCTACTAAAATTGGGATACTGTTAGAAACTGCTACATTTTTTGCAAGGATATTGTTTATTTAAAAGTAATTTCTAGTACAGTATTTGGTAATAGAATAGAATAGAATAGAATAGAATAGAATAGAATAGAATAGAATAGAATAGCGTTTTCATCTCTCACCCAACTGAAAACATTGTTGGGTCTTACTTTCATGCACCCAAGGTAACTTCAAACCTCGTCACCACCTCCCACTGACCTCTATGGGGCAAACCACAGTGGCAAGGGACTCTGTAGTGTTCATTCCCTAGGGTGCAGTGTATAGCAGTCTCATCCTTCATATTTTCCATATTAAGATCCATATTTTCACTGAGGTATATAAACAATGACTTCTGGGCATGCTGTATCATGAATTCTCAAGCAAGATCAGCTGTTGCTGTTTTACAATGTTTTTTTGTATCATAATTTTTTGGTTGAAACTTATGACCAAATTTATTTATTTATTTATTTTTAGCAAAGTGTATGCATTTTATGCATTTGGTAAAAATCGACTGCTTAAATCACAATCTGAAGTGTAATCTATCTGATGGGTAAACCTTTAATTGCAGTGCTAATCTGAATTTTTCAGTGTCTCCTTTTTGTGCTGTTCTTCTCTCGAGTGCTAGTGGGAAACAACATTGCACGGACCTTGTATTACTTTATATAACTCACTGTAAAATTAATTAGTTATGTGTTATTATTTCTAGTGTTTTCTATTCACTAAACGAATTGCATTGATGCTGCAGAGGAAGAAGGATCTTCACTCTGAAGCATGCAAGGGTGTATCATGTTGAAGAGCATGCATTCAAATATGAATATCTATGTTGTGAAAAACATTCTGAGCATCAGCCTGTTACAAGTACAATGCGACTGATAGAGCTGCTGTGTTTTTTTGTTTGTTTGTTTGTTTTTTTCCTGACGTGCAGTTCAGTCTGAGTAACTTCTATATTGCATTAACACACAGACAGAGTCCTTTGCAGCTTGTAGTACCAGCTCTAAATCAGATGGGGGCCCCAGAGAAGCCGACTGGGCAGTGAGCCAGAAAAGTAGCACAGACAGGTTGAAGCATCTACCTTGTTGCATGAGAGCCCCAACTCCAAACCAGAAACTATTTAGCAGAGTGAAGTTATTCTCCACCATGTCCGAATCAGGGTTACAGGGATGAGGATTATACCACTCATATGGGCTGAACCTGATGTAGAGAAAAAGAGATAAGAGATGGTTACACAGGCATTAAAGAGAAATGAAAACTGCTATACACAAAACAACTGTCCATCAATGGACTGACTGATCTTGTATTTCATTAAAGATATGGTCATTACAGTTAAATGGATTTATCTAGTGTAATCTCAAAATAAGCAGGACATTGGAATGTTTCATTAAACTGTATTATCCATTCATTTTACGCTGAATATGCCTACCTTTTAAATAATTCAATATAATTTTTTTTTATTATAAATGAATAACCACTCTATGTCCAGTAGCTGAAGCTCTGTTGTCCAAGAAGCTCTTGTTGCAATAACTGTCATTAAATTGTCCAGCAATAAACCTTGACTAAAGACTACAGAGCTGAGAGTTCTTCTTAAATGTACAGTACATATGTCTCTTGGCACTTTGGAATTCATAAAATGAAAGGTAGCACTCTAAAACAGACCTATAAACTCAGGGGTGTCAATCTCCAGTTCTGATTGGCCAGAGTCCAGCATGATTTGCTGATTTAACTGATCAAAGACACCCAATTCAAATCACCAGCCCATTAACAGGCTGAGTATGAGTATTAGAGCAGATAAATCACCAAACCCTGTTAAACTGCAGGATTGGAATTGGGGACCTGTGATGTACAGAACCCCAGTATTAATGGAACCCAACATGAAAATCGGGGGGAGGGAATATAATATACAGTAATATACATTTCTTCTATTTGTGCACATTTCTCATGCTTAATGGTTTCAGGTCTTCAAAAAAATGTAAACAACAAAAACAACCTGAGTAAACACAAAATAAAGTTTTTAAATGATCATTTCCATTTATTGAAGGAAAAAAGTTATCCAACACCAACTGGCCCTTTGAGAAAAAAGTAATTCCCCACCTTAGTTGGTAGTTAAACAAATTTATTTCATATGATAATTGGGTTCTGCCAGCCTTGTTGAATCTAATCATCACTTAAATATAACCTTTCCTCAATGTGAAGTAAGCTAAAAGTTCTCAGCAAGCAGCACATTCTGTCAAGATCAAAAGAAATTCCAAAAGAGATTTAAAAAAAAAAAAAAAAAGAAAGTTGAAATATATCAGTGTTGAAAGGGTTAAAAGGCCACTTATTTCTAAGGCTCTGGGACTCCAACAAACCACAGTGAGTCCCATTATCTCCAAGTGGAGAAAACTTGGAACAGTGGTGAATCTTCCCAGAAGTGATTGACCTACCAAAATTCCTCCAAGAGCCTGTCGAAGACACAACAAGGAAGTCACAAAAGAACCCACAGGAACATCTAAGGACCTGCAGACCTTGTTCACTCAGAAAAGGTTTGTGTTCATGATTCCACCACTAGAAAAATACTGGTATTCATGGAAGAGTTGCAAGGTGAAAAACACTGCTAACCAAGAGAAAAAACACCTTGATGACTGCCAAGCCTTTTGGAATGAAGTTCTATGGACTGATGAGTCAAAAATTGAACTTTTTGAAAGACATGGGTCCTGTTACATCTTTCGTAAAGCTAATTCAGCATTCCTTAATAGCTTCATTCCAACAGTCAAACATGATGGTGGTATTGTGATAGTGTTTGGGATTGCTTTGCTGCTTCAGGGCCTAGGTGACCTGCCATAATTGATATAACTATGAATTCTGCTGTCTACCAGTAAATCCTGAAGGAGAATGTCTGTCAGTCTGTGATCACAAGCTCAATTGCAACTGTGTTATGCAGCAAGACAATGCTCCAAAGCACAAGAGCAAGTCCACCTCTGAATGGCTCAAAGGAATCAAAATTAAGGTTTTGGAGTGGCCTGGTGGTCAAAGTCCTGAATGAAACCCACTGAGATGCTGGGGCAGGACCTTAAATGGGCGGTTCATGCCTGAAAGCCCTCTAATCTGGATGAATTAAGGCAATTATACAAAGAAGAGTGGGCCAAATTTCTCCACAATGATCTGAAAGACTGATCTCCAGTCATCACAAGCGTTTGACTGCAGTAGTTGCTGCTAAAGATGGCACGGCCTGTTATTGTTAGCATCTTCCTCTCGCTGCGCTGCTAGCGGAGCAGCGCCCTTCCGCATTCCACGGAGCGCATTCCAGCGCGATTCATAAAAACTCTCCGGACTAATTCATGAACTCTACAGCCGTGGCCAAAAGTTTTGAGAATGACACAAATATTAATTTTCACAAAGTCTACTGCTTCAGTGTTTTTAGATCTTTTTGTCAGATGTTACTAACTGTTACTGAAGTATAATCACAAGCATTTCATAAGTGTCAATGGCTTTTATTGACAATTACATGAAGTTTATGCAAAGAGTCAATATTTGCAGTGTTGACCCTTCTTTTTCAAGACCTCTGCAATTTGCCCTGGCATGCTGTCAATCAACTTCTGGGCCACATCCTGACTGATGGCAGCCCATTCTTGCATAATCAGTGCTTGGAGTTTGTCAGAGTTTGTGGGTTTTTGTTTGTCCACCCGTCTCTTGAGGATTGACCACAAATTCTCAATGGGATTAAGGTCTGGGGAGTTTCCTGGCCATGGACTCAAAATGTCGATGTTTTGTTCCCCGAGCCACTTCGTTATCACTTTTGCCTTGTGGCAAGGTCCCCCATCATGCTGGAAAAGGCATTGTTCATCACCAAACTGTTCTTGGATGGTTGGGAGAAGTTGCTCTCTGAGGATGTTTTTGTACCATTCTTTATTCATGGCTGTGTTCTTAGGCAAAATTGTGAGTGAGCCCACTCCTTTGGCTGAGAAGCAACCCCACACATGAGTGGTCTCAGGATGCTTTACTGTTGGCATGACACAGGACTGATGGTAGCGCTCACCTTTTCTTCTCCGGACAAGCTTTTTTCCAGATGCCCCAAACAATCGGAAAGGGGATTCATCAGAGAAAATGACATTACCCCAGTCCTCAGCAGTCCAATCCCTGTACTTTTTGCAGAATAGCAGCCTGTCCCTGATATTTTTCCTGGAGAGAAGTGGCTTCTTTGCTGCTCTTCGTGACACCAGGCCATCCTCCAAAAGTCTTCACCTTACTGTGCGTACAGACGCACTCACACCTGCCTGCTGCCATTCCTGAGCAAGCTCTGCACTGGTGGTGCCCCGATCCCGCAGCTGAATCAACTTTAGGAGACGGTCCTGGCGCTTGCTGGACTTTCTTGGGCACCCTGAAGCCTTCTTCACAACAGTTGAACCTCTCTCCTTGAAGGTCTTGATGATCCGATAAATGGTTGATTTAGGTGCAATGTTACTAACAGCAGTATCCTTGCCTGTGAATCCCTTTTTGTGCAAAGCAATGATGGCTGCATGTGTTTCCTTGCAGGTAACCATAGTTAACAGAGGAAGAACAATAATTTCAAGCACCACCCTCCTTTTAAAGCTTCCAGTCTGTTATTCTAACTCAATCAGCATGACAGAGTGATCTCCAGCCTTGTCCTCGTTAACACTCTCACCTGTGTTAACGAGAGAATCACTGACATGATGTCAGCTGGTCCTTTTGTGGAAGGGCTGAAATGCAGTGGACATGTTTTTTTGGGATTAAGTTAATTTTCATGGCAAAGAGGGACTTTGAAATTAATTGCAATTCATCTGATCACTCTTCATAACATTCTGGAGTATATGCAAATTGCCATCATAAGAACTGAGGCAGCAGAGTTTGTAAAAATTAATATTTGTGTCATTCTCAAAACTTTTGGCCACGGCTGTAGTTTTGTTTACTTTGCCATGTGCTCGTTTGTTTTTGGTTTTGTCATGTCTCTGCCCCTGCTTCCTTATTGGTCCTTTTGGTTTTGATTCATGTTCTGTCATTGGTTCTCCCGTCATTTTCTGATTATCATTTCCAGGTGTCGCTTGTTTGATCTTGTTTGCTTTAGGATTACCTCTGTTACTTAAGCCCCTGTTTGTTTCCGCTTCGTGGCGGAGTATTGATGTAGTATTGATTTAGATGTAACTGAAAGTGTTTAAAATATAATTAAAGATAGCGACGAAGCAAAGATCTTTCTCGGTTTTTTGTTTACCAGACGTTCCCTGGTCCCTGTGGTTTTTCTTATGTTTTTGTTTACCCGGCGTTCCCGGGTTCTTGGATTCATGTCTCGTTACTTCCTGGATTTTTGCCCTGTAAGCCTTTGGATTACTGTTTCATGCTTTCCTGGATTTTTGCCCTGTAAGTGTTCAGATAAGTGACTAACCTGTTTGGAATTACTGCCCTAGCGTGTTTTGGGATTTTTGTCTTGTTCAATTTTGGACTTTTGTGTGACTGTCCCCTTTCTTTTGAATGTTCTTATTATTTTGCATGTGCCTAATAAACTGACCACTTTCCCCTGCGAGTGCATCCTGCTTCCAACCTTCCAGAATTGTAACAGAATACTCCGCCTAAAAATGGATGCAGTGGGGAAAGTGAGGGCACGCCACACCATGCCACGCCACTTTTAAAATGCCTGCATATAATTCAATTTTTTTTCCTCAATGGACCTTCGTTCATCCCCCTGATGATTATGACAGCTTTGCCACTTGGCCGCAATGTTTCTTTTTTTTGCAGGCTCAGTTATATTTTCTGAGTTTGGAGGACCCCAAGCCCGATGAAGAACAGTGGTTGGGGTTCCTCCTCTCTTGTTTGGTCGGAACTTCACCTCGCCAGTGGATCCATGAAGCTCAAGACAGTTTTGGGCTTTGTGGATCTACTGGTCCAGGTGTTCGGGAGCCCAGACTTCCAACCCAACCTCAGGACCTTTTTTTCCGCAGGAGGTCTCCTCAACAGTGCTGCTCATGGAGGTTAACCTGGCAATCTCCAGCCCCGAGCTCCAGCAGGAGGCCCAGCAGGAGGTCTCCTCAATGGAGCTGCACCTGGAGGTTAACGTGGCAACCTCCAGCCCCGAGCTCCAGCAGGAGGCCCAGCAGGAGGTCCCTTCAGCTGAGCTGCTCTTGGAGGTTCACGAGGAGACCTCCACTCCTGTCCTGTTCAAGCCTGAGGTTCAAGAGAAAACCTCCATTCCTGTCCTGTCCCTGTCGGAGACCCAAGTGGGGTGCTCCGTTCCAGCCACGTTCCTGCCAGAGGTTCATGAGGAAGCCTCCTCCCCTGGCCTGCTCATACCGGAGGTCCACGAGGAGACCTCTGCCCAAGCCACGTTCCTGCCAGAGGTTCATGAGGAAACCACAGGATGACCTCCTCTCAAGCCAAGTCATTGTCTGAGGTCCACAGGATGACCTCTGCTCAAGCCAAGTCCATGTCTGAGGTCCACGGGATGACCTCCTTTCCAAGTTCTAGCCCATGTTTTAGCGCAAATTTAAGTCCAGGTCCAGGTTCCTGCCCTATTCCTAGTCCTTGTCCAAGTCCAGGTTCCTGCCCTATTCCAAGGCCAATGTCAAGTCCAGTTCCCAGTCTAGTTTCCAGTGCTGTGCCAAGGCCTGTTACCAGTCCTGTTCCCAGTCCATGCCTCAGCCTATGCCCAAAGCCAGTTCCCAGTCCTGTTCCCGTTTCCAATCCTGCTTCCGGTCCCGTTCTCGTTTCCGCTCCCATTCCCGGTCCCGTTTCCGCTCCTGCTCCCGCTCCCATTCCCAGTCCTGTTTCCAACCAGGTCTCCAACCCTGTTCCTAGTCCAGTTTCCAATCCAGTTCTTGATTTGGTTTCCAGCTCTGTTTTTGATTTAATTTCTAGCCCTATTTTTTCTTTAATTCTCAGTTCAGTTGCTGAGTTAATTCCCAGCTCCGTTCCCAGATTGTGTTGACGGTGCTGTATCTAGCCCAGTATCCAGTTCTGGTCTCCTCCTCTGTCTCTAGTTACCTTCCTAGCTCTGTTTCTAGTCCAGGTTCAGATTTTGTCTCCGGCCCAGTCTCCACTTTAATTTCCAGCTCTGTTTCCAACCCTGTCTCTACTTTAATTTCCAGCTCTGTTTCCAGCCCTGTCTCCACTTTAATTTCCAGCTCTGGTTCCCCTTTGAAGTCTAGCTCTGCTTCTGGTTTGATTTCCAGCTCTGCTCCCATTTCTGCTTTGAGTCAGGTTTTCAAGTCTGTTCCGGGTCAAAGTTTTGATTTTGTAGACTATTCAATTTCCGGTCCAGTTCTGTCCTATCCTCTGTCCAGTTTTCTGTCCTGTCCTCTGTCCCATTCCCCAGTCTGTCTCTGAGTCTGTCCCTAATCCAGGTGCCAAATCTGAGTCTAGTCCTGGTTCCAGTCTGGGTTCCAGGCCAAGCACCAGGTCACGCACAGCTCGGAGGTCCAGGCCAAGCACCAGGTCACGCACAGCTCGGAGGCCCAGTCCCAGCGCCCGATCACGCGCAGCTCCGAGGTCAAGACCAAGCACCAGGTCATGCGCAGCTCCAAGATCCAGGCCAAGCACCTGTCCAAGTTCTCATCCACAACGCAACACGTGCTGCTCGGGCCTCGGGTTATTGAACTTTGCCAGCCTTGGGTCCTGGGGGGCAGATGTTCTAATCCTGCCCAGGGGCCCGGGTCCGCCAGAACAGGCAAAACTTTCGGCTCTTCGGGAGATGCGCCTTTGGGGGGGGCTCTGTTAGCATCTCCCTCTCACTGCGCTGCTAGCGGAGCAGCGCCCTTCCGCATTCCATGGAGCTCATTCCAGCGCGATTCATAAAAACTCTCCGGACTAATTCATGAACTCTAGTTTTGTTTACTTTGCCATGTGCTCATTTGTTTTTGGTTTCGTCATGTCTCTGCCCCTGCTTCCTTATTGGTCCTTTTGGTTTTGATTCATGTTCTGTCATTGGTTCTCCCGTCATTTTCTGATTATCGTTTCCAGGTGTCACTTGTTTGCTTTAGGATTACCTCTGTTACTTAAGCCCCTGTTTGTGTATTGATGTAGACATAACTGAAAGTGTTTAAAATATAATTAAACATAGCGACAAAGCAAAGATCTTTCTCGGTTTTTTGTTTACCCAGCGTTCTTGGATTCATGTCTTGTTACTTCCTGGATTTTTGCCCTGTAAGCCTTTGGATTACTGTTTCATGCTTTCCTGGATTTTTGCCCTGTAAGTGTTCAGATAAGTGACTAACCTGTTTGGAATTACTGCTCTAGCGTGTTTTGGGATTTTTGTCTTGTTCAATTTTGGACTTTTGTGTGACTGTCCCCTTTCTTTTGAATGTTCTTATTATTTTGCATGTGCCTAATAAACTGACCACTTTCCCCTGTGAGTGCATCCTGCTTCCCTCCTTCCAGAATTGTAACAGTTAAGTGTGCCAGGGAGAGGTCAGGGATTATCATTTAAAAACTGTGTTTTGTGTTTTCTCATGTTCTCCCTGTCTTACATTACATTTTTATGAAGAGCTGAAACAATATAGTGGGACAAATATGCAAAAATAGAGGAAATCAGGAGGGGGGAATTATTTTTCACAGCACAGAATAAAAAGAATATCAGTTATTGATATTTGGAGCTTAACCATGTGGAGACACAGTTGTAGTCTGTGTATTATCCCTTTCTAGTGTGTCTTTGATTGTTGCATGTGATTTTGACTTAAGATCATGTGCTCTTACTTGTGCTTTGTTTTTAGCTTATTGTATAATTGTTTCCTGATAAAGTCTATTTTCTAATGTTTTACTTGGATTACATATTTTCTACAATGGATTAGCCTGCCTTTAATAAAAAAAAAAACAATCATAATATAAATTGTCAGTAATGTGCAGAGGGTTACAAGAGTCAGACAAACCAAACTTACCCATCATACACCGACATCATAAAATTTTGTTCTATGCATATTCTGAACCAACTTAGATGGCAGTTGTGGCATTTCTTTTTAGGTATCATAGTGCCAGTAACACTGAAAGTCACACAACTTTAACCACAATACTTCTGAGGACCTTAGAAGTGAGATACCACTCAAAAGTATTGCAGTTAAACAAAATGGAAGAATATACTGTACAACGCAGAGTGTTTTGGAGAATTTTCGTATCTTGACAAAATATCCTTTTCTTTTCTCCACCAAAGTTGACATGTTACCTGGCTATGACAAACAGCACACAACTGACACCCAAGTAAGCCAGCAGAATATACATCCAGATATCAGGGGAAAGGGGATTGAGGAAGGAGAAGACGCCAGGGTTTGTGCCATTGGGTTTACGGTACAGGATGCTGATCCCAAGAGTCATGAAGGGCTTCGAAAAATCAATCACCTTCTCCCTCACATATGTTATGGCCAAGGGAGCCACTGCCAGATCTGCTTTCTGTCAAACAAAACAGCAAAGAGAGAGAAGCAATTAAGAAACATTGATTCATAACCCTCAAATAATGGACTAATTTCTTGTGGTCTAGCTAGTTTATCATAACATCTTTCAGGTCATATGTAATGCTAATTCAAAATTTAGGATGATATCACTTTATACACATAAATTAACAGCATTTAATTTATTTATATTTAAATATGTTTATTGCAAGACATGGATTCTTAAATGCAATATGAAATGTCATACAGTGGGGGGGAAAAAAAGTATTTGATCCCCTGTTGATTTTAAAAGTTATAAATTGATCTGCATTTTAATGAGGGAAATAAGTATTTGATCCCCTATCAAGCAGCAAGATTTCTGGCTCCCAGGTGTCTTTTACACAGGTAACAAGATGATATTAATGATCAGTGATCATGAGAATGGTGAGGAATCAGCCCGGAGCTACACAGGAGGATCTTGTTAATGATCTCAGGGCAGCTGGGACCATAGTCACCAAGAAAACAATAGGTAACACACTACGCCGTGAAGGACTGAAATCCTGCAGCGCCCGCAATGTCCCCCTGCTCATGAAAGCACATGTACAGGCCCGTCTGAAGTTTGCCTGAATGATTCAGAGGAGACCTGGGTGAAAGTGTTGTGGTCAGGTGTGGTCAGATCTATTTGGCATCAACTCAACTCGCCGTGTTTGGAGGAGGAGGAATGCTGCCTATGACCCCAAGTCATAACACCATCCCCACCGTCAAACATGGAGGTGGAAAAATTATGCTTTGGGGGTGTTTTTCTGCTAAGGGGACAGGACAACTGCACCACATCAAAGGGATGATGGACGGGGCCATGTACCGTCAAATCTTGGGTGAGAACCTCCTTCCCTCAGCCAGGGCATTGAAAATGACTTTAATGACTTGGAGAGGATCTGCAAAGAGGAGTGGAACAAAATCCCTCCTGAGATGTGTGCAAACCTGGTGGCCAACTACAAGAAACGTCTGACCTCTGTGATTGCCAACAAGGGTTTTGCCATCAAGTACTAAGTCGAAGGGGTCAAATACTTATTTCCCTCATTAAAATGCAAATCAATTTATAACTTTTTTGAAATGTGTTTTTCTGGATTTTTTTGTTGTTATTCTGTCTCTCACTGTTAAAATACACCTACCATTAAAATCATAGACTGATAATTTCTTTGTCATTGGGCAAACGTACAAAATCAGCAGGGGATCAAATACTTTTTCCCCCCACTGTGCTTCTTAAAAATAGCAGTAGTAGAAACATTTTCACAATGTAAATGATATTAGGCTGCTTGATGAAAATATATTTATAGATTACTATATAAGATGTGGCACAAGACTTTAAACAGACATAACTAAACAATTAGTACAATTTTATCAAATTAATCTTAGAAAAAATCAGGTGTACTAACCATCCAGTGTTAAGCTGATCACACAGCTAATGTATGATAAATAATAAAGGATTATGTCAGTAATTCATTCAGCAGTGTTCACTGTGTTGGATGATAAAGTGTTTTTACACATGGACATTCTCTGGCTACAGTGTCTGTTAATAAGATCCCTGGAGAAAAGATTAACAATGCTCCTACATCCTGCCAAGCTCTCATCCATCTCCTCCAGCTGTCATTATCTCTCAGGGCTATGATTCCCCATATGTCCCAATTAAGAATGGAATGGTATGATAATTGTACGAAATACAGACAGGCGACATCTTAAAAGACAGAGGACTGTTTTGCTGTGGGGAGCATTTTGCTGGAATGGTTTTTGTTCACTTTTCCCCTCAGAGAGAAGAGTCACTTAAAATCCACAATAAGTTATTCTGTTATTATTATGTTATTCTGACTGACCACCTTTATCCTGTGACAACACACTATCCTGATAGGGGTGGTCTCTTCCAATCCACAAGAGCTCAGAAAATCGGTTACTGTATTTGAAAATGATATAAATAGTATGCCATAGCCTGTTTAGTCACCAGTTTACAACCAACAATTAGCACTCTCCATCACCATCATCAAACTACCAGCTGAGGTGATGATGGAGTTCATCCTTCCAGTACATTTCCAAAGACTATTCTAAGAAACCCTGAAACTGTTATGGTGGTTCATAGTGGCCTTATTGTAGTAGAGGTGTGGTCAAGTGCCAGCTGTGATGGAATGAAAGACTCGCAGAGAATGAGCGGGTAATGAGTGAGTCTAAAACTATGTGTGATTTATGATAAACAATTTATGTGTACTTCCCCAAACAGCAGGCCTTGACCATGAACCATGAGCTACAACAGCAACACCTTGTGTGTGTGCCTTATATTTAATTTGTGAAATCATTCATGTTGGAAAGAGTGCTGAAAAAAAAAAAAACTGGGCTAAAGGACCGATACACTGCATACACCTTTGCCAAGGTGATCAAAACCAGGCCCTCCTTGACTTGTGAGGCACTTCTGAAAGCACAGGCTGAGGACTAAGAGGTGCTCCAGAGCTTGCTGCAGCCTTCTTGTGCTCTACCTGTATCTCAACTCATTAAGATAAACCGGAAGGAGAATTTGTTTCCTCTCCCTGATCCTGAGCAAGCATAACAGCTCTGGGACATGTCAGAGGTGGTTGCGGGCAGAGAAGCATGAGACTGGAAAAAATCAACAACAGCCGATGGGGTTCGAACTGGATAGCTGGGTTAAGCAGTTTATTCAACCTATAGTATAACAATATTACTTGTAAGGGTGCTTTCACAGATATTCATCTGGATAGAATCAGAGCAAAATTTTCTTTGATGTTTTCTCACTGCACGTAATTTAATGAATCAAAAAGCAAAAATGCTGGCTGCGGGACATGTAGAGCTGAAAACGCACACATAAATCTTCTTCATTCTTTGGTCAGAAATACAACGAAAAAAGTAAACACCTTTGGCACCTTACACCTTAAACACCCTACGTAGAGATCACAGAGAACACAGAGCCACACTCAATAAATTACTAGATAATTATAGAAATAGCCAAAAAAAAAAACTGTGTATCTTGTTTCACTATTTGTTTTCTATTTTTGTTCATTGATCTAAATCTCTAGAACATCACATCACAGAACATCACAAAAATGTTGATCGCAACCCAAAGCTCACTGCATGTTTGACTCACTTTGTGCAGCTGGATTGATTCAGGATTGAATTGCTTTCTCACTGAAATAAAACAACACTAGTGTTCGATTAGAACCCAACCAAGACCACCTTGCAAAGTTGGTCTTGGACCAGTCATTTTGGTCTGATACAGGTGCAAAGACCTCTAGGAAGAAAACAAGTAGAACTTGACGCCAATGCTGTTGACAGGACACCTCCACCACCAACAAGTCTAGTGTTTCTTGTTACAAATTTGTGTGGCTGAAATACAAAAAGGAAGCTGTTTGTGTCAATTAAAAAATCTAATCAGTTCATCTGCTGATTACAATGAAAATTTCATATAAATCCTACAAACATTCAAACACTCATTCCTGAGATATCATGCTAACAAGAACCTTGATTGGACAGACGGACAGACAATCCAAAAACATAATGCCTCCACTGCCTAGTAAGCTCCTTTGCTGTGTTGTCACAGCAAGAACAGAAATGGGTAGAAGGCTTGGCTGTTCAGCCAAGAATGAGTGCCACACAGGAGCTGGCAGCAAGCACAAGCCAAATGCAAGAGCTATAAGCAGCAATGCAAGAGCACAATGAATGTTATAGCTTGCTGGGGTTCTGTTTGGGGTTTATTGTTTTTGTTGTTTTTTTTCTTACCTGATTCAGTACAATCACTAATTCGCATTACTGACTTGGGAATAAAACCACAAAAGCTGGTGCACTTATTAGAATTAACAAACCATAACACAAAACAACAAAACTCCATGCTGTTATTCCCCTAAAGCTGCTTGTGGCTCCAATTTACTGGGCCAATTCAAGTGAGAAATTCAAGAACTAAGCCATAACAAACCTATTTCTTGAAACATGCCATTAGATAAAAGCTTTCGTTAATTCATTCCTCGACAAAACTAAACTCGGTGTGATCTAGGCTATCAACCTTCTCTTTTTCCATAGTAAAACCAACATTCCTGCAGTGGATAAATGGTTTTCGGACAGCAGTCACTTAGTGAACTTCTCCCACCAACCAGAGGAGGTCATCATCAGTATTACTTACTTCACAACTGTTTGCATTCCTTTTTGAAATTTACCCATTATTTATGTCTATATTTATGCATATAATTATGAAGTCTTGCGACAGTGTCTAGCTGAATGTGTGAGCAATGTATTATTGTTTGCTATCCTTGTGTATGACACGTTTCTGATTTTTTTTTTTTAAATTATCTGCTTAACCCTGTTGTTCTTGCCATGCCATTATGTATTGACCTGGAAACTCTTAAGTGCATCCGCCTTGCATCTGACACTCTTCTTTACTGATAAACTGACTTGGACTGTCTGGCACTGATTCTTGTATGTGCTTTAATAAAATCTGCAATTGAATCTACTGTATCTCTTTCTCTGGAGAGTCATTATAATATGATGTATGTGTTTACCAAATGTCAAGTCCAATTGATGAGAGCCCTGTATTAGAACCTCTGGCACTTAAAAAGTTCTTGTTTCTACATTCTTGCACATTGTTTCATGATGTAGCCAGCAGGTTCATTGTAAACACATTTACAATATCTTTAAGGCATCTATTTGATCTGTACTCAAATGTACAAACAGTTACTGTGGCTTGAACGATATTGGGAAAAGTATCTGTGAAATACATTTATGTGTGAAATTTATCATCATTATCGTTTATATGGTGGTATTGTATTCTTTTGCACAAAACAGTAGATTTGTTCACAGTAAGAATTTTTTTTTCCTTTGGTCAGTCTTCATTAGTCCTCATGTCAGATACCAAGATTTCCACTAAGTTAGCTAATTATGTGTTTTCTGCCTCATTTGTATAGGATAAAAAACAAAAAATACAACAAAAGATAAATGTACTTGGTATTTATTGAAAATCTATAGGAATCCATGTGAAACCAAAACAAAGACTTACATGGTCAATAAGTTCTCGCACCAAGCCATTCCACTGTCCTGTGCTCTCCTCTACTGCTCCATACTTCCCGTCCTCCACCAAATGGATCTCGTAACGGAATCCAAGAATAGCCGCGAGCTCACGCAGCAAGTCCACGCAAAAGCCCTCAAAGCGGTCATTGCCACAGAGAGGTTTATCCGACTTCTTAAACATCACATAGGGCTCTTCCTGTATGTATGAGAAAGAAGAGGAATGAAAAGCTAGGCTCAAAACTTATCATAACCCTATTATCCTGGGGACAATCAGAAAGGAACTCTGAATGATCTTTCTTTGGTAGATTGCAGAATGAGCAAAAAAAAAAAAAGATGTAATCAATAACAATGACCATCATAAGAGGTTTTATAAATATGGTTTTAAATTAAATACTGCTCAGTGAATATGTCTCTGTCAGTGTCTCTGAATATACTTAATATTTATGTATTGATTAATATTAATATTCTCTGTATATATAGTTTATAGTCAGCTTACGTTGTTTTTCTGGGTGGCCCATTCAGGTTATTAAAATGAAAATTATCTTTATCATTACCATTAAAACAAACATGCCTCTGAGGTTGCCAGATTTTTCTTGACAAGAGAGTTTTAATGATGTCAGGTTTTCAAACAGCATCTAGACCATCAATTTTAAAGACAAGCACTTGCCTTTAAGCCAGAAAAAAATGTGAGCTGACAAGGAATATCACTTAAAATCACATTTAACAAAATCTTAAAATCAATTAATCAACAAAAAATAAAGCCTAATACGACGATCTATAAATATGAAAAGCATTTTTTTTTTTAAACGCACCTAAGTGTCTAGTAGGCTTTATTACCAGTATATTACAGCATGAATAGTCCTTGTCCTAATTATCATGTTAATCATAGAAATAATCTAGAATGTATTTATTTATTTATTTATTTATTTTTGCATTATGAACTAGAAGAGGCCACAGGATACTATCAAGATCATGAAATCATAATGTCTTTGTGCAATGTAAGATATTTTTTCATGCTTTTAATCTGCTGTTTTTAGTTATAATTTAATAAATAGTAAAAGAAATAATACTATAAAATAAAGTTTTGTTTAAATCTGTGTTCTCATCTACCATAGTTACAGCTCACTTTAAGTATATGTTGTTCATAATTTTATCTATATAAAATTCTGTCCTCAAGAAAAGCAATGTCTCTGCTTAAGATGTTGTCTGGGCCTTCTTAAAAACCTTTTTTTTTTGTGGACTAACCAATTAATCAACTAACCAATTAATCATTACATTGGGATTTTCCATTTGGGACAGTCATAAAAATTATTTAAACTCATTCATTAATTCCTAACTGGAATAATATGCTACAAATGGGACAGTAAGATGTATTTGAGTGTGTGCATTAATATTTTAAGTGTGTGTGTTTACCAGAATAGTGGCAACCTTTAGTGATTTGTTGGACAAGGAGTTTGTAACATTGGCCGCTTTATTCTTGTGATACTCTGTCATGTTTAAGCCACTCAGAGGTTCCCATGTGCCAATCTGTTGATCCAATAGACATATGCATACATAAAATTCACATGAACAAATGTAGAATGTACACAGACATGCAAAAAATTCAAATACACAGTACCTTTTCCAGTCCTTCCTCCTTCAGACTGATCACATCTAGATCAAAGTCTGTTCTCAAGCCATTAGTTTTGTTGAAGAGAACTCGTCCTGTCAGACCATCCCACGAAGCCTTTGGAGAACACAATAAGGCACTCTACTACATGTTTTTAATTCATTCTTAACTGATGAGGAAAAAAGATTAAAAAACCTGCTTTGTTGCTCATTTACATGTTTATATTTACATGTTTACATTTACAAGTAAATACAGTATGTAATATAAATATGTATAAGTACACATCGAATTGCTTATTTTATTTAATTCTTTTCATTTTAGATAGTTAGAATAAAGGAGCATGGTGGTGCAACGGGTAGCGTTACTACTTCACTGCACCAGGGAGCTTCACATGGTTTTCTCCTTCCAAATACATGCCGGTTGGTGTTGTGTGTGTGTGTGTGTGTGTGTGTGTGTGTGTGTGTGTGTGTGTGTGTGTGTGTGTGTGTGTGTGTGTGTGTGTGTGTGTGTGTGTGTGTGTGTGTATATGATCCCCTGGATTCCCACCCAGAGTGTATCCCTGCCTTTCACCCAGTGTTCCCAGCACAGACTCTGTATAAAGGATATACAGTGGGTATAGAAAAGAATCACCCCCCTTTATAATAATCACATTTTGTTGCTTTTCAGCCTGAAATGAAGACAGACACAGTTTTTGTTTTATCTAGCTGTATTTACAGATATATGTATTTGAAAGATATAACACCAACATGTCAGAAAAAAATTAAAAATCAGAATCACTGAGTTGGAAAAAGGATCACCCGCATCCTAAAAATGACTTGTAAACTCAATAAGGTGTAGCTAATCACCTTCTCACAAAGCCATTTGACTTTCAACTGTGATCAGCCGTGGTCATTTTGATTAGCTCAGTATGAAAAGAGCTTTCCTGGAGCATTTTGTAGTGCAACTGAAGCAAACAATCAACTATGGGTGGCAAGGCACTGTCAAAAGATCTCCGGGATAAAGTTGTGAAGGAGATGGATACAAAAAAATTTCAAAGGCTTTATCAATGCCTAGAAGCACAGTGAAGTCTATTATTAAGAAGTGGGAGGTATTTGGTATGACATAGACCCTCCCTGAATCAGGACATCACTCCTGGATGAAAGAGCCATGAGGAAACTGGTCAGAGACTACTAAGAGGCCTACAGCAACTCTGAAGCAGTTGCAGGAATTTATGACAAAGAGTGGTCATTGTGTGCATGTGACAACAATATCACAAATTCTCCACAAATGTGGCTTGTATGGGAGGGTTGCAAGAAAAAAGCCACTCCTCAAGAAAGGCCACATGAACGCACCTGGAAGATTCTGAGGCCACATGGAAAAAGGTGTTATGGTCAGATGAGACTAAAATTGAATTATTCCAAATTAACACCAAATGATATGTCTGGCGGAAATTCAATACAGCTCACCATCCAAATAACACCATTCCTACAGTAAAGCATGGAGGTGGTAATATCCTGTTATGGGGGTCTTTCTCTGCAGCAGGGACTGGAGCACTTGTCAGTATAGAAGGAAAATGGATGGGGCAAAATACCATCAAATTCTTGAGGAAAATCTGCTGCCCTCTGCCAGTAAGTTGTCAATGGGAAGAAGATTTACCTTCCAACATGACAATGACCCAAAGCACACAGCAAAACTGACCACACAGTGGTTGAAGGAGAAAAAGGCGAATGTCCTTGCATGGCCTAGTCAGAGCCCAGACTTAAACCCCATTGAAATCTGTGGAACGACTTGAAGTCTGCAGTCCACAAACAGTCACCAGTAAATTTAACTGAACTTGAGCAGTTCTCCAAAGAAGAGTGGGCAAATATTGCAAAGTCTAGATGTGCAAAGTTAGTAGAGACATATCCCAACAGACTAAAGGCTGTAATTAAAAAATTAAGGCAAATTAAAGCAAGGGGGTGATCCTTTTTCCAACTCAGTTATTATGTTTTTTTTTGTTCGTTTGTTTGTTTTTGGGTTTTTTTCTGATATGTTGGTGTTATATCTTTCACTTGGATGTTGCACTGAGTAAATACAGCTGGATAAAACAAAAACTGTGTCCGTCTTCATTTCAGGCTGAAAAGCAACAAAATGTGATTATTTTAAAGGGGGGTTATTCTTTTCTATACCCACTGTAGTAGTTACTGAAGATAAATGAATACAAAGAATGAAAACATTAGAATAAAAACACTTTTCTCAAGCAGTCATTGATGGCTGCTATATCAATTGCAATATTACTATATTCACATACACGTAATCTTATTAGTTAAACAATGGCATGTGACCTATAGTATAATAAAACAACTAACATTCTACAAACACACATTCTGTGAGGGATCAGTGTATGCAGCTGCCTCGTTCTCTCTCTCTCTCTCTCTCTCTCTCTCTCTCTCTCTCTCTCTCTCTCTCTCTGTCTGTGATAATAAAAGTGTGATCAAAAGCATAATCTGTTGTGTATCACGCTGACATCTGCACTACAAAGAAGATGACTATGTTCATGCTATGTTTGTTCTGAAAGTGACTCTTTTTTGAAGTCTGACTTCAAAGCTGTCAAAGAATTGGGCATCAAAAGACAAAGAAAGAAGAGGTTGAAGTTCAAGAGATAGAGAGTGTAACAAAGAAAGAAAGGATGAGGCAGTGTGTGGCCTTTGCACAAACTGCCCATGATAACACCAGCTAAAAATAATCTCAATGGTTAAGGCTCTGGGTCGCTGATAAAGAGGTTGGGGGTTCAAGCCCCAGCACCACCAAGCTGCCACTGTTGGGCTCTTGAGCAAGGCCCTTTACCCTCCCTGCTCCAGGGGTGCTGTATCATGACTGACCTTGTGCTCTGACTCCAGCTTCCTAACAAGCTGGGATATGCAAAAAAAATAATTTCACTGTGCTGTAATGTATATGTGACAAATAAAGGCTGCTTCTTCTTAAAAAATAACATAATAACCTGAACACAATATGATGATAATGATGATGAGAACGAATTCAAATACAGAAAAGTTCATCACAAATTAATGTTCGCTGTAAACCATAATTTGTCTGTCCATTCCACTACAGAACCATAACTGTTGCATGACTGCCACTGAAAACATTCTTTTCTTTTACCATCGAGCATACTTTGAATAAAATTGATTAAAAAAAAAGCCATTTAAGATCGATTCAGGATGAAGTATACCTAAAATTGCTTTGTACAGTATATACAGTACATCTGTGTGTGTGGTGTGTGTGTGTGTGGGTGGGGGGGTGAGTACCTCTTTAATGAAGCTCATAAACCTCCCTCCGAGGCGCCAGGGCTTGTGTCGGTTGCACTGTAGGGAGCTCACAGTGATCTGCTGCGCCTGCTGCACGGCTACTGCTACAACATGCACTGCATCATACATCAGAGCTGCATCTGTCTGTGAACACACACACACACACACACACACACACACACACATACACACACCAAAGGCATGATACATAAAATTTATTTAATGTAACACTGAAAATTTGCTTAGTAATTCAAGTGTCCTTTAAGCGAACAAGGACACTGATGCACACCCTGGTGCTTTCCTCACTGTAGTGATCTCATTTATATTTTACATTTACAGCATTTAGCAGATCTCTACAATAAGCCTGAAGTATACAGATCCAAACCACAATGCCAGAGCATCCTGCTTCGAACCATGTGTTTATGTAGACTGGGTTTCAGCCTTTGTACTTCATTTAAGGCAGTTTGTGAGTGCAACCATTTGTGTATTTGTCAGATCTTGCTAGTGTGGATTTATGCCAGCTTCTTTCTTCTCATCAGCATCCAGTGCTGGCCCTAGCTCTGGGCAAGCTTTACTCATGCCTCAATATATCAATTTCATCCTTTACATCCACAGAAATTGTTTTTGTGGAAAGACATATTTTCTGTAAATACATACAATACAATACACTACATTAACAGATTTGACACAATTTTATATAACAGTTTGCACATTTTTTTGTAACATTACTTTTTTTTTGTTGGAAAAATAATGTATGGAAATAAAAAATGTTTGCTGATTCAATGATGCAGAAGTCCATCCATCCATTTTCTCTACAACTTATCCTACACAGGGTCGCATGGAGCCTGGAGCCTATCCCAGGGAACTCGGGGCACAAGGCATGGGACACCCTGGACGGGGTGCCAACCCATGGCAGGGCACAATTGCACACACATTCACACACTACGATTGGAATTTGGCCAATTTGGAAATGCCAATAAGCATGTCTTTGGACTGGGGAGGAAACCGGAGTACCTGGAGGAAACCCCCGAAGCACGGAGAGAACATGCAGACTCTGTGCACACAGGGTGGAGGTGGGATTCGAATCCCCATCCCCGGAGGTGCAAGGCAAACATGCTAAATTAAATTAAATCTTTTAAAAACAATGTTATTAAAAAAAATTCTCTCAAGATTTTTAACCATTTAATCCCTATCAGGGTTGGGAATCAGGAGGCTATCCTGGTAACACTGGGCACAAAGCAGAAGAAATCACCCAGGATCAGCTGCCAGTCCATCATATTCACCATACTGAAATTTTTATTACTGAGCAATATTATTTTGTATTGGGAAATGCAACTTGTGTTTGGTCATGTGGACCTTGATATAATTTTATAATTTATAATTATAAGGTCCACACTTTGTAATGGTCTGTACGTTTTCCACCACAGGAGCGTCTTCAGATAGAGAAGATTTGCACTTTCTGGTCTGTTAGTAACATGACAAGCTGTGTTTTTGTCTGATTAACTTCAAGAGACAGAAAAAAAAGCCTGGTGAGGGAACGGTTTATAGCTGCTATAAAGTAAGTGATAACAGGAACTAACTTGTCTCACGGGCATTCCACAACATTAAATGTAACTATAAACTTACTCTCAAGTGGCACAATAGAAAAGTGCTTGGAGATGAAGGGCTCGAATCCTAGACGATGCCACAGCCATCTGTCCGGGAGCAAAATTGGCTGTGCTCTCTGGGTGGGAGGGGCATACTCACTCTCCCTTGTCAATTACGGTAACACTAACCAATCATGGGTGCATGTGAGCTCACTTTCCTCTGAGTGTGTTAGTCCACCCTGTGTTGCAGCATAAGCAGTTCAAAAATATGTGGTTCAAAAAGAGGAAGCCTTCGTCCATCCTGGTCGGTAGTTGTCGTATGATAGGGGAGAGCTGGCAGGTGATCAAATGTGGAGGGAAAATGTTGTGTGTTTAATTAAAATTGTAATCGTTGGCAAATTTCTGTGGTATAAGAGGAATAAAGCACTTTGGGACATGGTGTTACAGGAAAATAATGGGCACATTGTGGATTATTTTCCTTCCGTTTTATTCCTTACTGATAACCAGTTTCTTTGGCATATGATATGTAATTGCGTGTTAATTCAAAACAACACAAACACAAACATTTTGCTTCAATTGTACACTAATTGCTATGATCTGTAATTGCATGTTGCTTCCAACAATATAAGCATTAATTATCCTCTACCTTTAGAGGAATTACTGCCCCATTCAAGTAACCCTGGGCTATTGCATGTTGCTTACAATAATATACAATTACATAAACTTTAATATTGCTATACATTTCCATTTTTCTTATACAGTTAGTGTAGGATTATTGTCATTTGAACCCTGTCCCATTGAGACATAGGGGTGAAAGGGCATTTAAAGCCACTGGCATAAAGTATGTGACAAATCTTCAGAAACACAGTGCTGACACACCAGCACGCCTTCGACCCATCATCAGTCACCGGGCTCAATGATGTTTAGATATTCAGACACACACAGAGTTGTTCACTGAGCAAAGAGACTGACAGAACTGTGTGTGTGTGTGTGTGTGTGTGTGTGTGTGTGTGTGTGTGTGTGTGTGTGTGTGTGTGTGTGTGTGTGTGTGTGTGTGTGTGTGTGTGTGTGTGTGTGTGTGTGTGTGCGCGTGCACGCGCGTGCAGCTCAGCTGTCACTGTGTGAAGATGTATTACTAAGCTAATGATTGCTTCAGGCGCCAAAGGGAGTAATTGCAGACATCTCTTCTAGCACTAGGGAACGCATTTCAGTGCATGATTGTGTGTGTGTGTGTGTGTGTGTGTGTGAAATGTCAAAAGAGAATAGAAAAGCCTTTCTATTTATCCCCACCTCCATGCCCTTTGTTTTTTTGGTCATGTTCTCTCTCTCTCTCTCTCTCTCTCTCTCTCTCTCTCTCTCTCTCTCTCTCTCTCTCTCTCTCTCTCACACACACACACACACACAGACCAAAAATCTATAGATTACAAATGCTACAATTTTGTATCTAAAGTTATTTTGCTGTATTCCCATATAACCATGACAATCCAATGTCATTACAAATTATTTTAGTGGAGTTTTTTCATTAATTTAACATGCAAAGCTATTTGACTGCACTAAAAAAAATCCAACAAATTTGACATGCATACAAACCTTGACATGATGTAAAACTATCATATAATCAATATCACTATCTAATGATAGAAACAGGCCTATGAGATGTACTACATCTTACAGTATACACAACATACCCCAGTATAAATGGAGGTTTCATTAGGTTACATAAAGTAAGCTAGTAATGGCACACACCGCACAATACACACAACCTCGAAGTTAAACCATAGGTATTTGTTCACTGGTAACGCTGTGTGCAAATCACTTCAGCAATTACCAGGGACAAAGAGCCCACACACATTAAAATGGCACAGTAGCTAAATGTAACCATAAGCATTTGAGAAAGCAGGCTATTAATAACCAGATAGATGGAGCAGAAATCTAACTTAATTACAAATTTTCTAGCGGCATACAATGCAATCCAAACATCCAATTTGGGAAGCGAAAATAAAATGAAAAAAGAGTAGACTTTTCACTCACTCACTTCAGCTGTATAAAATTATTAAAGGAGCATTCCGACATAAAATTAGAAATATGTTTTTTTGTCATTCTATGTAGTATTCTGTCGAATAGTAATGTAGCACTTAACATTAAAGTATATTATATAAAGCCCGTTTTAACATTAAAGTTTTTGTGGGAGTTCCCTGTTTTGACACACCGATTTAGCAGAACTACAGTACCCAGCATGCAACATGCGTAGTTCAACCATCAGGAATACCTTCTGTGATCATCCAATCCTGACCTCTGAGCGAGACTCTGACACATCAGTCATTTTTAAAACAGGAATTGAGTCTGCCTCATTTGCAAAAACAGACAGCAAGCCAGTTTGGCATCAGAATCGTATATGTGTTCATAACAATGTTCGTTTTACTAGCATTTACATTTTCGGCAGACACCCTTATCCAGAGCGACTTACATTTATCTCATTTATACATCTGAGCAGTTGAGGGCCTTGCTCAGGCACCCCAACAGTGGTAGCTTGGCAGTGCTGGGGTTTGACCTCATGACCTTCCAATCAGTAGTCCAACAGCTTAACCACTGAGCTACCACTCACAGAGGATGGTTAAAGTTACAGACAAATAGCAGGGATAACCAAGTAGCATGAAGTTGCTAGGTTAATATGCTCTTTTTGCAGGTTGCATCAGGTTGAATATACAGGTGCATCTCAATAAATTAGAATGTCATGGAAAAGTTCGTTTATTTCAGTAATTCAACTCAAATTGTGAAACTCATGTATTAAATAAATTCAATGCACACAGACTGAAGTAGTTTAAGTCTTTGGTTCTTTTAATTGTGATGATTTTGGCTCGCATTTAACAAAAACCCACCAATTCACTATCTCAACAAATTAGAATATGGTGACATGCCAATCAGCTAATCAACTCAAAACACCTGCAAAGGTTTCCTGAGCCTTCAAAATGGTCTCTCAGTTTGGTTCACTAGGTAAGCCACAAACATTCATTGCCAAAGAAGCTGGCTGTTCACAGAGTGCTGTATCCAAGCATGTTAACAGAAAGTCGAGTGGAAGGAAAAAGTGTGGAAGAAAAAGATGCACAACCAACCGAGAGAACCGCAGCCTTATGAGGATTGTCAAGCAAAATCGATCCAAGAATTTGAGTGAACTTCACAAGGAATGGACTGAGGCTGGGGTCAAGGCATCAAGAGCCACCACACACAGACGTGTCAAGGAATTTGGCTACAGTTGTCATATTCCTCTTGTTAAGCCACTCCTGAACCACAGACAACGTCAGAGGCGTCTTACCTGGGCTAAGGAGAAGAAGAACTGGACTGTTGCCCAGTGGTCCAAAGTCCTCTTTTCAGATTAGAGCAAGTTTTGTATTTCATTTGGAAACCAAGGTCCTAGAGTCTGGAGGAAGGGTGGAGAAGCTCATAGCCCAAGTTGCTTGAAGTCCAGTGTTAAGTTTCCACAGTCTGTGATGATTTGGGGTGCAATGTCATCTGCTGGGTTTGGTCCACTGTGTTTTTTGAAAACCAAAGTCACTGCACCCGTTTACCAAGAAATTGTGGAGCACTTCATGCTTCCTTCTGCTGACCAGCTTTTTGAAGATGCTGATTTCATTTTCCAGCAGGATTTGGCACCTGCCCACACTGCCAAAAGCACCAAAAGTTGGTTAAATGACCATGGTGTTGGTGTGCTTGACTGGCCAGCAAACTCACCAGACCTGAACCCTATAGAGAATCTATGGGGTATTGTCAAGAGGAAAATGAGAAACAAGAGACCAAAAAATGCAGATGAGCTGAAGGCCACTGTCAAAGAAACCTGGGCTTCCATACCACCTCAGCAGTGCCATAAACTGATCACCTCCATGCCACGCCGAATTGAGGCAGTAATTAAAGCAAAAGGAGCCCCTACCAAGTATTGAGTACATGTACAGTAAATGAACATTCTTTCCAGAAGGCCAACAATTCACTAAAAATGTTTTTTTTATTGGTCTTATGAAATATTCTAATTTGTTGAGATAGTGAATTGGTGGGTTTTTGTTAAACGTGAGCCAAAATCATCATAATTAAAAGAACCAAAGACTTAAACTACTTCAGTCTGTGTGCATTGAATTTATTTAATACACGAGTTTCACAATTTTGGTTGAATTACTGAAATAAATGAACTTTTCCACGACATTCTAATTTATTGAGATGCACCTGTACATCTCTTTTGTTTATATACACCACCAAAAAATTATGGGTATTTACGAGTGTGCAGCCAGCACTTCAAACTGGAGGACTATAAAAGAGATTTGAAAGCAGAGTTACTGGGTCTTCTGCAGAAAATGCTAAAGGAAATGGTAATTCTGTCCAAAACGGAGAACAGGCAGAGAAAGGAAAACAGAGGTAGGACAACTATCAGGCGGTGGAGACGATGATGGATGCAGGTTAATTTTCTTTATTTTCCAAAGGCAAACAAATTGAAAACGATAAGCAGAGTCTACATCAATAAACATACAGAGGTCGGCGATGTACAAGAGACAAAGACTTGAACCAGAAACCGGAAACTTAGTCAAAACCATAAAAACACTGTAGCATATAATCAAAAGGCTTGGTATTTAGACAGTATTCCTACTCTAAAAGACCAAAATAGAAGTCTGAGATGAGATTTGTGTCTACAGAACAGCACAACGCAATTGCTAAACAGACACACTAAACTACTAAACAGACACACTTCAGCAGCAACATGGGAATTTGAACATGACGGAAAACTTTTGCTGAAACTTTTGATGCACAAATGATTTCAGACAATTTGTGCGTCGTTTCCCATGGCTGAACTGGAGACATCTGTCTCGGTCTAATACAGTTGTTTCTCACTCTCTCTGCCTCTCTTGTAACGTGTCTTTCACTCTCCCCTCATGCAGGTGGCTTCTAGACGGCAATAAATCACTGCACTGATGGATGGGCTGAAATTGCTGCAAAGGAGCTCCACCAGGTCACTGCGTCAGCTGGCGTTTCCACAGCAACCCCACATCTCTGCTAGCAACCGCTACAGAGATGATTGTCAGGACTGTGTGTGTGTATGTGTGTGTCACGGTAAAGGCAAAGGTCTGTGGTTTCAGACACAGCAGGATCAAAAAAGCAAAATAGGATAAAAACAGCAAAACTGGCTAAAATTATGAACCGAGTTGTGTTTCTCTGAATATGTCAGATATGCAAGTGAATCTCTCTTCTCATTCACATACACACAGGTGTTATAACGTTTATACTCCATAGTTGTCAGCATTACCCTTGTCTGTCTTTAGATCAATCAAAAATATCTGTATTTGTAACAGGCTTTAATTCTTCATAGAGTAACATATAGCAACCTATAGCTCCATTAAAAGAACCATTTTAACTTCTCAATTTTCATCTGTGAATTTAGATTTCCCACACAATACAGTGGACACGTATTTTTAACCACTTCCTTTTAAACATCCTCACAATAGTTGTGAAATAGAATACAATTATACATTATGATAGTTTATAGTTCATGGTTCATAGTTTATGCACCCTGTATAATATTACATTGCATTCTTGCACAGTACAATATAATATTATACAGGGTGTATAAACTAGTGGTGCATTATTTCTCTACTATTACAGGAGAATCATAAAATTATGTAATAACAACTGTTTAGGAGAAATACAAAACTTACACTTCTCCCCTTTCACTAAAATCTTGACCAAGCATTAAAACTTTCATCAGTATCCCTGTTACAGGCTCATCAACACCATTGGAATCCATCCAAATCCATTAAGAAATATAAATAGTTAAACAATAGTCCAAGAGATAACAATAGCATTCTCAGTTAAAATTGCTCATAATGACTAATCACCTATCACAAGTTTGTGTTCTCCCTTGCATGGCTTTGGCTTTCTTTTGAGGCTTATGCCCACTCAATGGATGATTCCATCCATTTTCTGTACTGCTTATCCTACACACATTAAAGACAATTTGGAAATGCTAATCAGCCTGTAACATATGTCTCTGGCCTGGGGGAGGAAGCCAGAGCACCTGGAGGAAACCCCCAAGGCATGGAAAGAAACACACACAACTCAGAGGTGGGATTTGAACCCACATCCCCAGAGTTGTGAGGCAAATGTGCTAACCACTATGTCACTGTGCCCCCTGAGGTAATTCCAATAACAAATATTATAAGAGCCTTTCATATTTCTTATCACATTAGGGTTTACTTAACAGCAAACTGGCTTAATCCAGTTCATGGACATGTTCATCCTGATTCTGCTGCTATTCTGTGTAGTGTGTACTGTGTGGTTACCTATATTACCTTATACTTATATACATTTAGTATGTATTAATTGTATTATGCTGCATGAATTGTATTGTTCTCTATGTTGCACACAGTCTATGCACAATATTTTTCACACTGTCTATATACACTGTATATTTGTAATGAGTGGGATGACAATGAAAAGTGAGGAAACTACATACAGATTGTGTCGATATTTCATGCTTTACCAAACTCAGCTTCTTAAGGCACAATTACTTGAAAATAAGGGGCATGTACCTGAATATTTCTGGAACACCACCTACCTTTAGCAGCTTCCCATTCAAATCACCTCTTCTTAAGAAGGTAGCCTAAAAAGGCTTTATTTATTCATTCTCTCTCTCTCTCTCTCTCTCTCTCTCTCTCTCTCTCTCTCTCTCTCTCTCTCTCTCTCTCTCTCTCTCTCTCTCTCTCTTTCTTTTCGCTCACACACACTCAAAACCTGAAATGGTTTTGGTAGGGAGTCTCTTTTAGAGCACAAGACTGAATGGCAGAGATGATAAATGGTCATTATGTCTAACACCATGTGGTGACCTTGGCTCTAACATCAGCTACCTGTAGAGACAGTGTTTCGTGTGTGTGAATGCAGCCAAATTAAGCATGCATGTGTTCCCTGTTGCTTGATCCCCTATTTACTGTGCAAAAGCCATCTACTCTCAAAGCAATCCTTCCTTTTACTTCACACCAGCAGCCTGTGATATACATGCAGCGGTTAAACACATTATTGATTAAGCTATAAATACAACATAAACTGACACGATACATAAGAGTGTTTTTGTTCTCTGAGTCTCACCGTCATGAATCCATCCAGCAGTCCTGAGTCTGGCTTCGGAGGGGCCTGTAGTCTCTCCATGGACCACTTTTCTATGATTGAAGAGACCTGAGCACTCTCTGTGTTTAGGATCCGAAAGCCTGTCATGTTCACACCGCTGTAGCGATATGGCTCCATGTCTAATGCAAACAAATCCTAAGATATCATAAGTTTATTAGAATATAAATCAAAATAATTTGTTTTACCATATTAACATCAAACTAAGCAGTAATGCTGTTGAATATGTACTACTAAAAATAACTACACCATAATCAACAACAGTACAATACATTATATTACTTGTAATATTGTATATAATGGTAAGGTGATATTATAATGTAACATTAACCACTTGAAATTCATGTAAGCTATAATGCTATACAGTATAATGCAATATAATGATAGATAGATATTGTATTCATATGCTTTATTTTCCCAGTTTCTCTGGACTATTCTCTTTTTGAGCAATACTTACAGTGCTGCTTATGTATATATATATATATATATATATATATATGTATATACAGTACAGCAAAAGTTTTAGACACCCTATTTTATTTTTTTTTTTAGTACTAACTTTGTTATAGATTTTTTATTTTATAACATTAGTTTTCTAGCACAAAATTAAATGTTACAGAAAAATGTTTGTATGTCATTAAAGAAAGCAGCATATTATGTAAGAGACACTTTTCAAACAAAAAACACAATGAAGGCTGCTGGGTTTTGCTGCAAAAATAAGAAGCAAGTGCGAAAGTCAAAGACTCCAGAAGAACTGTGGCTGGTTCTGCAAGATGCTCAATAAAACTTACCAGATAATTTCCTTATAAAACTGCACTAATTGTACCAGAGACTAATTTGTTTACTGCTCTTTACAGTATTTTTTTCTTCAATGTAGAAACATTTAATTTCATTATTTCGAAGGCACCTTTGCTCTACAGCATTTTCTTTGCATGTGCCTAAAACTTTTACACAATACTGTATATATATGTGTTTGTGTTTTTTTTTTTTTTGTGTGTGTGTGTGTGTGTGTGTGTGTGTGTGTGTGTGTGTGTGTGTGTGTGTGTGTGTGTGTGTACTGTACTGTGTTTGTGCTGAGATGGAAAAAAAGAGAATGTGTGAGAATGTAGTCTGGCAGCCTGGGATAGCTGGCATGATTACTGAACATCCTTCAAGGACGGCCATGTTTTACAAAGAAAAAGAGCTGGAGAGCCTTCAACTACACAGCACAGACAGACATAGAGCCAGTAATTAATTTGTGTCAGATCATGCCTGTGTTCCAGAGATTATTTACATAGAGATTATTTATACCTGTGCATTTTGTTTTATGAATAAAAATAGAATTAAATAAAGCAATAATCATAATAAAATAATTTTGACGAATTCTGTTTTTTTTATGTCATTTCCCTTCCAATAATACAATCAGCTCATTTCTGATAACCAATTGGTAACTAATATTCATAGTGAACTAAGGGGGAAAAAACGGCAGTGGACGTGTTGTCATGTCAAGTAAGCAAAATGGATGGGGCAGGGCAAGATGCTGAAAAAGCAAGGGAGGCGTTGTTTCTGTTACTGCTACAGTCGAGCGGAGCAATTTGCGACAGTTGCGAGAGTAGACTGTTAGTACACACCTATGTTGTGGAGTAATTTAGATAATTATGGCAGTTAAGTAAGTCTTTTTTTATTGACATTGGTATTTGTGTTGTTATATTATGTTATAACGCATAATGTACTTTTGTAATATCCAGAGTTCTGAGGAAAATTTTTGTCATAAAAGCACATTTTTTGAAGCTTAACAAATAGGAATTGCACAGCTGACTCCCCAGTCTTCCCACGGCATCACTGAAAGATGTCATTGTATCTTGGTCATCATTCTTACATATAGTGCCCTCCACTATTATTGGCATCCTTGGTAAATATGAGCCAAGAAGGCTGTTATTGGCACCCCTATGAATTTATATGAGAAAGTATAAAGTATATTCCCGTTGATATTTTACATTTTTTAGTACACCTGGGTGACTGGGAACAAGAAATTGTTCAACCATGACTTCCTGTTTCACAGGGGTATAAGTATGAGGTAACACATAGGCCAAATTCCCTTATTTATTCCCTTAATTATTCATAACAATGTGTAAGACCAAGGAATATAGCTGTGATGTGCAGCAAAAGGTTCTTGAGCTTCACAAAATGGGAAGTGGCTTTAAGAAAATAGCAATTGCCACAAACAGACTTTGCACTCGAATCTCAATGAGTGGGCAGTGGACTTCAACTTCAACGGGATGGACTTCATGTTGGGATTGTAGTGGGTTTCCTGTTTTATTATGTAGTGCACGGTTATAGAAGGGAATTATTTATAATTACTCTATCCGGTATCACCCAGATGAGGATCCCTTTTGAGTCTGGTTCCTCTCAAGGTTTCTTCCTCATATCATCTCAGGGAGTTTTTCCTTGCCACCGTCGCCACTGGCTTGCTCATTAGGGATAAATTTATCAATTTAAAATTTAGATCCGAAATTTATATATTTCTGTAAAGCTGCTTTGTGACGATGTCTATTGTTAAAACCACTATACAAATAAAACTGAATTGAACTGAATTGAATTGAAAAAGCATTGAAAATGCCCATTTCCTCCATCAGGGCAATAATTAAGAAGTTCCAGTCAACTGGAAATGTTATGAATCAACCTGGAATTGGACATGTGTCTATATTGTCTCAACGCACTGTGAAGAGGATGGTTCGAGTGGCCAAAAAATCTCCAAGGATCACAGCTGGAGAACTGCAGAAGTTAGTTACATCTTGGAGTCAGAAAGTCTCCAAAACTACAATCCGAAGTCACCTACATCACCACACGTTGTTTGGAAGGGTTTCAAGAAAAAAGCCTCTACTCTCATCCAAAAACAAACTCAAGCGTCTTCAGTTTGCCAGACACTACTGGATTCTGTATGGAGGAATGGTCTCAAATCCCTTGCCATGTATTCTCCAACCTCATCAGGCATTATAGCAGAAGACTCAGAGCTGTTATCTTGGCAAAGGGAGGTAGCACAAAGTATTGACTAAAAGGGTGCCAATAAATGTTGCACACCTATTATTTAACAAAGATATACATTGTTTTAGACAAACCTGTTTTGCTTGCAATTTTTGATATCCATGAGAGTAGAGTATTTTTTTTTAACAAAAGATCAAAATAAAATCAATAAAGACAATTTTTCACAGCCTTCTTTACTTATATTTACCAAGGGTGCCAATATTAGTGGAGGGCACTGTATATAACAGCATTTAATATTACTGTATTAAATGAAGCACTTTGTTGTAGCACTGTTGTGTCTACTGTATATGTTCCAGGACCTTTTCCTTTTCTGTCCACTTGCTTTTCCTTTTCTGTCCCTAGTGTCCCAGTCTCTCATATTTTACAAAATAAGTGACCAACTTCAAAGACAAACACTGTGGACAGTAAGGCTAAATACTGTACATGGGTACATGGTTGCAGTCTATAGGAGAAATCTGAAATAGTTATACAACAGTGTGTGTGTGTGTGTGTGTGTGTGTGTGTGTGTGTGTGAGGTATGTCTCACCAGTGTTGTGAAGATGTAGTGATAATACTCTGTCATCATCCCCATAGAGAGAGCCTATACAACATAATACAACACAACACAACAACATTACACACTCCAAATGTACTTTATCTGAACGCTACCTAAATTCAGGTGCAAGGAAACATTATTGATGTAACTTCACACTATGTGTTTGAGTGATTAGCATTAGAATTAGCACTAGCAATTGAATTACACTCTTTGTGTTATATCTAAGACTGTACTGAACCAAAAATAAAGATAACCTTGTACTCATCAGTATTGAACCTGTCTCTCCAGAGGGTGTGCATTTATTAATGTGCTTATATTGAATCACAGCATTTATTTTCATTCCTCCTCTCTATGACCTTGTAGAATTTAATCATGTTAATGGTTTGACATGCTGCTCATAAACAACAGATTCCCAATAGAAAAAAAATAACTGTGTCAGGGTAACAGTTAATTCTGCTGTTTACATTAACAGACATGATTAAATACAAAGGGGCAAATAAATGTAAAATATGTGACATGCAGAAGGTTACCTATATTTTTTATATTGTTTTAATATTTTTGTCTATGTAAATCTGAATATTCATTGCATATTTTTTTTAATAATGCCATATATAATGTCGCAGATCATTCAAGTGCTAATATGCTCCTAAGGGTGTTCTCAGTGACTCCTGACTTGGATAACGGTGCTCTCTATGCATCATCACACCTTCTGTTTTCAGTAAATGCTCAAATCAAATTAATAAATAATAATGTGATCACCCAACTATATACACCAATCAGCCATAACATTAAAACCAGTACATTTGTCCAGCACATCCCACAGACACTTGATGAGATTGTGATCTGGGGAATTTGGAGGCCAAGTCAACACCTCGAACTCTTTGTCATGTTCCTCAATCAATACCTGAACAAGTTTGTCAGGGCGCATTATCCTGCTGAATGAGGCCACTGCCATTAGGGAATACCATTGCCATGAAGGGGTGTACTTGGTTGAGTAGGTGGTACGTGTCAAAGAAACATCCACAAGAATGCCAGGACCCAAGGTTTCCCAGAAGAACATTGCCCAGAGCATCACACTGCCTCCTGGTGCCATCTCTTCCCCAGGTAAGTGGCACACACGCACCCACCCGTCCACATGATGTAAAAGAAAATGACCAGGCCACCTTGTTCCATTGCTCCATGATCCAGTTCTGATGCTCACATGCCCATTGTAGAAACTTTCGGCAGTCAGATCCTTACACTTGCCCATTTTTTCTGCTTCCAAAAATCAATTTCAAGAACTGCTGCCTAATATATCCCACTTCTTGACAGATGCCATTGTAACGAGATAAACAATGTTATTCACGTCACCTGTCAGTGGTTTTAATGTTATGGCAGATCAGTGTGTTTGTATGTATATATATATATATATAGTTAGTGTAAAACCTGATGATCCATTTTAGATTAAACCCATCTGTCATGTGAACGCATGCTTCAATGGAAAGGGTAAGACTCATGCTTTACAAACAAAGTTAACATGGTCAATAACACAAATTTGCTTAAATTTATTTAGTGAGATAGAAATTGGGCAACATTTTGAATATTCAAAATTCACCCAATTTATGCATTTATAAGCCACATTTTTTTTGTTTTTCATGTTTTTATTGCTTGGTGTTTTTTTTTTTTCAGTGTTTTGACTTTAGTTGTCAGTGTCCTGATTTATGATATGTCCATATGTCCTTTATTATGCATATATCCTGTGTTGCTGTGCCATTAATCTTCTGGTATCATAGAAACGGATCTACTTATAAAAAAAAAAAAGTGTCCTGGAGGAAACTGTGGCAAAATTGTCATCCATACACATTACAAAATTCACTTTACAAGTTAGAAATTGGTGTGGTTACAACAAAAACAACAAAAAAAAAGACATGGAAAATAGATTGGAGAAATAGTCAGGGGGAGAAGTGAGAAAGGGAGAGTGAAAACATAGGGAGAAAATCAAACAGACCTGCTTGAGTATCCATGCAGCCATCTCATGGCCACAGTCAAAGATGACGTGAAACTCTTTCGCTTTTTTCATCTCTTTAAGAAGTGGTTTGGCATCCTTAGTCTCTGCAGGGAGCTGACGGATTTTCAGGCGGATGTTGTATCTGGAGGGAGCTTTGATCAGCTCCTGCAGACGAATCAAACCTACAGAGAGAGAGAGAGAGAGAGAGAGAGAGAGAGAGAGAGAGAGAGAGAGAGAGAGAGCAGTTAAGGCATTTATGCATTCTACACACATTCGCCTACTGAGCGATATTCCACAGCTATATAAATACTATACACATAGTCTTATCTAATGAGATTTTTTTTGCTAAGAGGATAAGAAATATCCATTTAATCATGAGTGAAGAGAAACCGGGTGTTATTTATATAACTAAAAATTTGTAATGTGTATGTGTTGCATATAATATAATATATAATATTTGTTTCATGGAATATATGTATCAGTTACTATTTCTCTGAAATGAAATTTACACAAAGTTCTACAGTATTTCATTTATATGAATTCATTTGTAAGCACGTTTGAAATCAAATATTATTTTTTAATTTAATGACCAGATAATTTAAATATTTCAAGTTAGTTCTTTATATTTAAGTTATTACTTGCACATGTAGTTTTTCCATGTTTTTTGTTGGTGGTGGTGGTGGTGGTAGTGTTGTCTTTGTGCTGTTGTTTTGTATTTACAATATAAATGTTTTATTTTCTATCATTTCAATTCAAATTATAATTCTTCAGTGAATATTCCTCTTCAGAAATTCTGTTTAGTTCATTCATCATTTCATTCATCTTGTATGCACGCATCTACAGCCATGGCATAAACACAGTAACACACAAATGGCTATTACAGGAAGAAAAGGACTATACACTGAGCTTATGCTACATGATTAAACGCAATTAAAATTTGAAATGAGATTAGAGAATGAAGCCCTATTTTCTATTGAATATGGTCAAAAACAGGTTTGAGGATTGATGAGTTTAATAGAATGCCTTCTGTGCCCTATGTGCTAATAAAGAGTAATTTGTTAGGTTCCCTCTCTTTCTCTCTCGCTACTAAGCTAGCGGAGGCTAGCGAAGCAGCGTACTTCCGCATTCCACTGAGCGCATTCCAGCGCTATTCAGAAAAACCCTTCGGACTCTTTCATGAACTCATGTTTGTTTTCGTTCACGTTATGTCTCCGCCTCCCGTGTTCTACCATGTGCTTATGTTTTGGTTCGTGTCATGTCTCCGCCTCCTTATTGTCATTGGTTCTTGTTCATTGTGTAATCATTGGTTTCAGGTGACAATGATTTGTGTCTGTGTGTTTAAATACCCCGCTCTGTTTCTGCTTCCTTGCGGAGTATTAGTTTAGTTTCGAGTTAGTATGGTGTATGTTTCAAGCTCACTGTTCGTGCTTCCCTAACCACCTCCTTGCCTCGTGTGTTTTCCCTTTGTTTTGGATTATTGCCTTTGGATTACTGCCTTTTGGTTTACTGCCTGGATTATGGTTTGCTGTTTTTTTGTGAATTCCTATATTTTTGAATAAACTATTCATAATCAACTGACGTTTCCCCTGCGCATGCATCCTGACTTCCTCCATCCTACACGTTACGTAACATAATTAAGTAAGGACAGAAAGTAATTGACATCCTTAATTATTGTGGTGTAATTTAATAATTGGACTGAATTGTCAAAGGAAATGTAATTTAATCTCTGAGAGATTTGTAAATTGCATAGCAGGATTACAGATAATAATCAGAATCATGTCCACCATCATCATTTTCTTTTATTCCTATCATCAAAAATCATCAAAAGTGATTAGGCATCATCATACTATCATCAAAAGTGATCACTTTTGATAAATGCTATACATGTAAATGTAAATATATTTCACCGAAATTCACTGTGTAATAATTGTATTACACATTATCACACGTATATCACAATATCTGCCTCCACAGTTACAAAAAAAAAAAAAAACCTTCACTGGCATTTAACACTACAACCTCAGTGTGTTAAGAGGGTGCTAGCATCCTTTTTAGCAGATCTTGAAATATCATTTTATTGACAAACCCCTTATTATTTATTACGTTATCTATTACATTGTCTATTATCTGCTCTACTTACCCGTGCTGTCGTCGTACACCACTGTAACTGTCTCCCACCTGAAGAAGTAAACGAGCTCCAGGATGGCACGGCTGAGAGAGGAGAAGTCAGGATAGAGACTGACATAGTATGAGTCACGATTATCCGACACTTGGTGTTTCCATCTGGTCTGGATATGTGGTACTCCTAGTGCATTGGAGATGGACTGCACTGCGTTGGCTGAGGAACTGTGTGATGGCCCAAATATGGCTGCCACACCTAAAGAAAGCTGCTCACAAGCTGCTGAGAGAAGGTAAAGGATGTCAGTCATGACAAAAAATTATTTAATATAATCAATTATTTAAAAATGTAGGTCTTTAGACTCATAGAACTGTGACTAATGTCTAGAATAGTGGTAGAAACTAAAAAACAGCTACACAAAATGTTTGCATGTGTAGTCTGTCGTACAATAGGCACAAAAGCAGGCACAGTTGGAATCTGGAATATATGAATGCAGATTATTTTGTCTTCTTTTTATGCTTGACATTCTGTAAATAACAAAAGCCACCTCAGAGGCTACCGATTAGGCTCTAATGCACGTTCATTATGTCATTTCTACCATTGCTGGCAAAAGGGGAACAGAGTCTCAGGGGAACAAAAGGGCATAATTAGGATTATAATTATAATATAAAACAACTCCACTCCCAAATCCTCAAGGCTATTAGTGACCACTGTAAGATGAAGTATATTCCAGTTTTAATCATATATTTAAATGTACACCAGAAACAAAACAACTCTGTGTCTTTGGTTGTAAAGCTTTCACTTCCCCCACCTTTCCTTGAGGCCTCAAAGCTGTCAAAGACATTGATCCTCTGGATGTCGTAAGTGAGCGTGGTGTTGGGCAGCAGCGTCCGGTTCCTGTTGATGGTGTTCAGTGCAAATTTGAAGGCCAGTTCCTCAGCACCAGAAGGACCACTCTCAATAGACTCAAAAATCCCTCCTGTTGCAGAAACGATATTAGGATTAAGCGTTTTAAATACAGTGGAGGCTCAGTGGTTAAGACTTACTGGCCTACTAAAGCCTACTGGTCAGAAGGTTTAAATCTTAGCACTGCCAAACTGTCATAATTGGGTCCTTAACTCTCAACTACTCAAGTGTACCCTGTCTCAGTTATAAGCCACTATGGATAAAAGTGTCACCAAAATAGATAAATGTAAATGTAAAGTCATGATTAAACTTTATATTCTCACTATATAAACAGTTTACATTTAGTGACATTTTCAAGTGTATTGCACCACAGAGGGTTGAGAAATCAATTGCTTGCCAAAGACTGAAGGTCTCAATTATTGCTAATTCCCCTGATATCTATGTATGTAGAAGGCAATTTGTTTTTTTAAGTGTGAAATATGTATACACCAGTGAATGTGAATTACCAAGGAAATACATTATTAATAAAGCACAATCTGGGATTATCTACGGTCTCTCTCTCTCTCTCTCTCTCTCTCTCTCTCTCTCTCTCTCTCTCTCTCTCTCTCTCTCTCTCGGTGCATGCTGGGAGTGTTTGGGTGTGTGTGTGTTCACAGGAGGTGAGAGCTATCATGCGCTTTTTTTCTGTTTTCCTTTCACTTTTCTTGATAGAGCTAGTCTCTTTCGGTTAAGTAAAGAGAACAGAGAGTTATTTGTAAGTTTTTGTATTGAAAGTGTGGTTTATTAGTTAGGTAAGTTAGTCAGGTGAGTAGTAGCAGGGCAGGAGCGGAATGGCATCCCTCACACAGAGGGTGGCGTCACCTGTCTCCCTCCACCATGGCGTCAGGTGTGTGCCGGAGTGTGGAGGAAGTGTTACGGGGAATAGGGAAGGAGATCGGTAATGAGAACATATCGTCTGCTTCCCGCATGTACAAAGCGGTGGTGGTTTTCGTGAAGGAGAAGACTCAGGTGAGACACCTGACCAACACCTGCATTGTGGTAAGTGGTGATTTTGTTATAGTTTCACCGCTGATTGCCCTGACTGTCAGGGAAACTGTAGCTAACGTGCCTCCGTTCATTCCTGATGAGGAGATAGAGCAAGGGCTAATGCGCTATGGAAAGGTAGCAAGCGCGATTAAAACAGTTCCCCTAGGCTGTAAGGACGGAGGATTAAAGCACGTCTTGTCTTTCAGGAGACACGTGTTCATGCTCTTAACCCAACAGGAACTGGACGTGTCTTTTAGAGTGGTGTATGAGGGCAGATCATACATGGTGTACGCTAGCACAGGACACATGAAGTGTTTTGAGTGCGGGGATGTTGGACATAAGAGGGTAGCGTGTCCACACAAGGCTCAGGCCTCTGAGGGGGCAACTGGGCAGGGTAACGAGGGGGCAGCTGGGCAGGGTAACGAGGGGGCAGCTGGGCAGGGTAACGTGGGGGCAGCTGGGCAGGGTAACGTGGGGGCAGCTGGGCAGGGTAACGAGGAGGCAGCTGGGCAGGGTAACGTGGGGGCAGCTGGGCAGGGGTAACGAAGGGGCAGCTGGGCAGGATAACGAGGGGGCAGCTGGGCAGGGTAACGTGGGGGCAGCTGGGCAGGGTAACGTGGGGGCAGCTGGGCAGGGTAACGAGGAGGCAGCTGGGCAGGGTAACGTGGGGGCAGCTGGGCAGGGTAACGTGGGGGCAGCTGGGCAGGGTAACGAGGAGGCAGCTGGGCAGGGTAACGTGGGGGCAGCTGGGCAGGGTAACGAGGGGGCAGCTGGGCAGGGTAACGTGGGGGCAGCTGGGCAGGGTAACGAGGGGGCAGCTGGGCAGGGTAACGTGGGGGGCAGCTGGGCAGGGTAACGAGGAGGCAGCTGGGCAGGGTAACATGGGGGCAGTTGGGCAGGGTAACGAGGAGGCAGCTGGGCAGGGTAACGTGGGGGCAGCTGGGCAGGGTAACGTGGGGGCAGCTGGGCAGGGTAACGAGGGGGCAGCTGGGCAGGGTTATTGAGGAAGCAGCGGGGCAGGGTGGTGAGGTTGAACAGATCACTGAGGAGGAAGCTAGACATAGCAATGAGGAGTCCATCGTTATAGGTGTTGCAGTAAAGGAAGCTGAAGGTGTGCAGACCGCAGATACAGTTAAGAGTGAAGCTCAGGTTACTGAGAATATAAAGAAACCATGTGATAACAGGGAGGAGATCACTGTGAGCCTGAACACTGAAATGGTGGAATCAGAGGAAAATTGTGTTGTGAGTGAAGAAGTTGAAGTCGGTGGTAGTGGTGGTATAACTGGTGCCAGAGAAGACAGGTCAAAAGGTGAGGACATTGTTGATGCAGAAATGACGGACGAAGACACAATGTCTGAGATTTCTGATGTTGGGTCACAGGCAATAGAAGACACGTACTCTCTCAAAGACATTAATGATTTTCTGGATGTAACATTCGGCAAAGTGGTTGAGGTGAAAGACTTTTTTCCGGATGTAGACAAATTCATAGCATCTGTAGCGCTGTTACAAAAGACAGTGAGCCATGAAGCTCTGAACAAAAAGAAAAGCTTTAGACTGAAAAAGATGGTAACAAAACTAAGGAAAAACAAAGTAAAAAAAATAGTTAAATGGATAAATCACATCTGGTGTCTTTTTTACTTTACTGTCGCCTTTCTGTCTCTATACTTTTTTTCATTTTTCCCATGGAGAGTTTTAAAATTGGAACATTAAACATTAATGGGGGTAGAGACAGGAATAAATTAACAACAATGGTAAAGTTTATAAGTATTAAAAAACTCAATGTTATTTTTTTTTACAAGAAACACATACTGATACTGATAATGAAGTAGTGGGGAATGTGGTGGAAAGGGAATATTTCCATGAGTCATGGGACAAGAAACAGTGCTGGGGTTGCAATTTTATTTTCTGAACATGTAAACAACATTTTAGAAATAAAGGAAATAGTTAAAGGAAGATTGTTACTAGCAAAAGTAGAATATAAAGGTATTGTTTTTGTTTTTATAAATGTTTATGCTCCTAACAGTGGCCCAGAGCGAATGATTTTCTTTTTAGAACTTAAAAAGTTGGTTCAGAAATATGATGATAGTGTGTGTGTTATATTGGGGGGTGATTGGAACTGTACCACTGATTTTACTCTTGACAGAAATGGGGAAGAACCTCACAGTCAGTCAGGTATCTTTTTATCCAAAGTTATCAAAGAATCTCAAATGACTGATACTTGGAGAAATAGACATGAAGGGGTACGACAGTATACATGGCTTAAAGTAAATGATAACAGGGTCAGTGGAGCAAGGTTAGACAGGTTTTATTTTAAAAAGACCTGGAATAACAGAGTGATGAATGTTTCTATTGCACCCAATGGGTTTTCAGATCATCACATGGTCTTATTGAATATAAATATAAAGAAAACATTGAAAGCAATCTATTATTGGGTTTTTAATGTTAAATTATTACAAGATGTTTCTTTTTGTGAGATTTTTAAAACTTTCTGGGATAGCTGGAAAATGAAGAAGGGTTCTTTTGAAAGTTTTAGCCAGTGGTGGGATGTGGGGAAGGTCAACATTAAAATACTGTGTCAGAATTATACATCCTTCTCAACTACTATGCTGAAAGAAACAGTGCAGTCTCTACAAAGAGACATTGAACTCATTGAAAAACGCATCATGGACAGCAATGACACCACACAAGGAGATGGACTAAAAAAAAGAGACAAGAACTCAGCTCCCTGTTACAGGAACAAGCTAAAGGGGCACTGATAAGAGCAAGATACTGCTCCATTAAAGACATGGACGCTCCCAGTACTTTCTTTTTTAATCTTGAGAAAAAAAGTGTTCGACAGAAGACGATGTGCCATCTTTGTCATCCGGATGGATCCATCACATCCGATCCTTCAGAAATGAGGAGACTAGCAAGTAACTTCTACAGACAGTTATACAGTGCTGAGAGTTGTGATGCTGAATCTGCTGAGGACTTACTAAAAGAGCTGCCACAAATACAGCAAACAAAAAAACAGGAATTAGACCGGACCATCACTCTTCAGGAACTTACAGAGGCAATGTCTCAGCTATCCAAGGGACGATCCCCTGGAATAGACGGATTACCCGTGGACTTTTATCAGCATTTCTGGAGTTAATGGGACAAGACTTACATGAGGTTTTATCAGAATGCATACAAGCTAAATCACTCCCTGTAAGTTGTCGGAGAGCAGTCCTATCACTGCTCCCGAAAAAAGGAGACTTGGGACTTTTAAAGAACTGGAGGCCAGTCTCTCTTTTGTGTTCTGATTATAAAATCTTCTCCAAGTGCCTAGCCAATAGACTGAAACTTGTTTTAGATTCAGTTATCAAAAATGATCAAACTTATTGCATCCCAGAAAGGTCTATAATAGATAACCTTTTTTTATTAAGGGACATAATCGATTTTAATCAGCTAAATAAGAATAAACTGGGAATCCTGTCACTAGACCAGGAAAAAGCTTTTGATCGTGTAGACCATGGGTACCTTTTTAATGTGTTGAAGCACTGTGGCTTTGGAGAAGGTTTTATATCCTATGTAGAACTTCTGTACTCTGAGGTATGTGTGATGGTTAAAGCAGGGGGAGGTTTAAGTGCACCAGTACCGGTGACTGAGAGGTATTAGGCAGGGCTGTCCGCTCTCCGGACAGTTGTACAGTCTAGTCATCGAACCCCTACTATGTAGGCTCAGAGCAACACTAAAAGGGACTTTAATACCAAAAGTTAATGGTCATTTTAAGGTGGTCTTAGCAGCTTATGCAGACGACATTACTGTTTTTATCACTGAGAAAGATGACATCACACTTTTAAAAAAGATCATTGGGACATATGAAAAAACTTCCTCTGCACTGGTAAATTGGTCAAAAATTTAAGGTTTTATGTTAGGCAACTGGGAGCACAGAGCAGTTCCACAACTTCCAGGAGGGCTACAGTGGAGAAGAGATGGACTAAAAATCCTGGGGGTATTTTTAGGAAACTAACAATTCCAGAAAAAAAATTGGGAGGGGCTGCTGGAAAAGGTGTCTGCCCGATTGTCCAAGTGGAAATGGCTATTACCACATTTGTCTTGCAGAGGAAGAGTTCTGGTAGTAAACAACCTGGCTGCCTCAACTCTGTGGCACGGGACTATTATTATGGAACCGCCTGAAGAGCTGGTTTCTAACATACAAAGAAGAATAGTGGACTTCTTTTGGAGTGGACAACACTGGCTGCGTGCTGCAGTACTTTACCTGCCGGTACAGGAAGGTGGGCAAGGGCTGGTAGACGTGAGGAGCAGAATCCGTGCCTTCCGGATACAAGCTGCGCAGAGACTCCTATACCACAAAGATGTGGTGTGGGAGAAAACTGCAAGTGCCCTCCTGAGGAGAGTAGGTGGCCTCAAGCTCGACAAATATCTGTTCTTAATGAAGCTGGAAGAGTTGAGCTTATCCGAGCTGACTCCTTACTACAGATCCATGCTGCACACATGGAAAACAGTAACAAGAACAGAAAGAGTCATGGACAATCTAGAGCAATGGACTCTGGAAGAACCACTCTTCTTCAACTCTTTCATAAAATCGAGACTGCTGTCCTCGGTGAGCATACGCAGGTGCTTACTGGACAACAACATCACAAAGCTGGGCCACCTACTAGACGAAGGAGGCTGGATACCAACGGAAGAGCTGAAAGCAGTGACGGGGCTGAGATCTTCGCGTCTAACAGTGAAACTGCAGGAAGAACTGTACAATGCACTACTAAGCAGCTACAAAATGTACATTGGACAGAGACATGGGACTACTCATGACAGGAGGAATGACATGAAGTTTCCAGGACTTCGATTTCTCCCTGCGGTTAGAGCGGAGGAAGAGGATGAAGTCACAGACTCCATTTTGTCTTTCAAGACTCCACAGTCGAACCTCTTTAAGGACATGTCTAAGAAAGCCATGTACCAAATAACGGTAAAAGTGCTGCACAAAGATTCCTTGAGGAGACAAAAAGTCTCAAGGTGGCCAGGGATGTTGAACCCAGACATTCTTGTGCGAGACAGGTGGAGGACCTTGTATAAACCCCCTGTAGAGAAGCGTACTGCTGACCTGCAGTGGAGGATTATTCACGGGGCGATAGCTACAGATGGACATGTGGCACACCTCATTCCAGCGGTGAAGGGGGAGTGTAGGTTCTGTGGGGTAAAGGAAGACCTAGAACACCTGTTTTTAAGATGCCCGAGATTAAAAGGTCTTTTTAAGCTACTCAAGAGCTGGTTTCAAAAATCAGATGAAGAGTTCTCAGAGAAGGTTTTTATAGGAGGAGTAAAATACAGCTTCTCAAAAAGGAGAAAACTGGGTTTATTGAACTATCTGATGGGCACAGCTAAACTAGCAGTGTGGATAACTAGAAAAAACAAAGGGTTACAACGAGCTACTGTAGATCCAGAGGTTCTCTGCAAGCGGCTAGTAGCAGCTAGGCTAAAGATTGAATTTGCTTACTACAAGCTGACCAGCAATGCAATGGGTTTTTATGAAACATGGTGTGTGAATGAGGTTTTATGCACAGTTCATGAGAACCAACTTGTTTTTAACTTCTGATTCTCTTTAATCTTTTAGCGTTTTTTTGTTTATCCCTTGCCTATTTATTCAGTGATTTAATTTATTTTTAATTTGTTTATCTTTTTCATTTATATACTAGGGAAGACCCATGATGAAAAATTGTGAAGCACACATGTATGTGTCTGGCAAATAACGAATAAAAGTATTGTTAAACCTCTCTCTCTCTCTCTCTCTCTCTCTCTCTCTCTCTGCAACCAGTAACACCCAATAATCCTTGAACAGTAAAAAGGTGCTTATGATGCTGTGTAAAACAACCAAAATGTCTAGAATTTCTGACTGTATATTACATACAATTAAATGATGTACAGTATACTGTCTGTTCCATGTTTTAAGATGGAACACTATTCATATCTTTGTTTTTCAGTACCAGTGTTATCTCCATGCCACATCATCATTTCTTCTCTCACTAAGCTTCCCAACTTTATTTTTCTTTCTCCTTCAGTGTGTGGCACTCTTAAAATGATCCCTGACATTTTGCTCCATGGTTTAGAGCATGTGAAGGGGATAAACAAGTAATCATAGTTTTACTACAGTGCCCTCCACTAATATTGGCACCCTTGGTAAATATGAGCAAAGAAGGCTGTGAAAAATTGTCGTTATTGTTTAAGCTTTAGATCTTTTGGTCAAACAATTCACAAAAATACTCTGCTCTCATGGATATCAAACAATTGCAAACAAAAACACAGGTTTATCTAAAACAATATATCTTTTTAATATAGGTGTGCATTTATTGGCACCCTTTTAGTCAATACTTTGTGCTACCTCCCTTTGGTAGGATAACAGCTCTGAATCTTCTCATATAATGCCTGATGAGGTTGGAGAATACATGGCAAGGGATCTGTGACCATTCCTCCATACAGAATCTCTCCAGATCCTTCAAATTTCGAGGTCCACACTGGTGGACTCTCCTCTTCAGTTCACCCCACAGGTTTTCTGTGGGTTTCTATGGGACTGGGATGGCCATGGCAGGACCTTGATTTTGTGGTCAGTAAACCATTTTTGTGCTGATTTTGTTGTAAGTTTTGGATCATTGTCCTGCTGGAGGATCCAACCACGGCCCATCTGAAGCTTTCTGGCAGAGGTAGTCAGGTTTTCATTTAATATCTGTTGATATTTGATAGAGTCCATGATGCCATGTATCCTAACAAAATGTCCAGGTCCTCTGGCAGAAAAACAGCCCCAAAATATTAAAGAGTACTTTTCCATATGGCTACCTCTCTGTGTGCAAAAACCACCTGTGGTGTTTATTGCCAAAAAGCTCTCTTTTTGGTTTCATCTGACCATAGAACCCGATCCCATTTGAAGTTTCAGTAGTTATGACGCTTGAGTTTGTTTTTGGATAAGAGTAGAGGCTTTGTAGTTTTGGATTGTAGTTTTGGAGACTTTCTGGCCCCAAGATGCAACTAACTTCTGCAATTCTCCAGCTCCAGGGGGTGGGGTGAAAATCCCAGAAGAATATCCAAGTTTCTGAAATAGCCAAACCAGCCCATCTGACACCAACAAACAAAGTCACTGAGATCACATTTTTCCATGTTTGATGTGAACATTAACTGATATTAACTGATATATGATATCAGATATCACCAAGCCAATTGTGTGGCAGCAGTGCAATGCATAAAATAATGCCATTACGGGCCAGCAGCTTTGGGTAATGTTCACATCAACCATCAGAATGAGGAAAAAATGTGATTTTGACGTGGTGCCAGGTGCCAGACGGGCTGGTTTGAGTATTTCTATAACTGCTGATCTCCTGGGATTTTCCCACCAAGTCTCTAGAGTTTAGAAAAACATCCAGTGAGCAGTAGTTCTGCTGACGGAAATGCCTTGTTGATGAGAGAGAGGTCAACGGGGAATGGCCAGACTGGTTCTAGCTGATAGAAAGGCTACAGTAAATCAGATGACCACTCTGTACAACTGTGGTGAGCAGAAAAGCATCTCAGAATGCGCAACACATCGAACCTTGAGGTAGATGAGCTACAACAGCAGAAGACCACGTCAGGTTCCACTCCTGTCAGCCAAGAACAGAAAGCTGAGGCTGCAGTGGGCACAGGCTCAGCAAAACTGGACCGTTGAAGACTGGAAAAACGTAGCCTGGTCTGATGAATCTCGATTTTTGCCTCAGCAGATAGTCAGAATTTGGCACCAACAGCATGAATCCATGAACCCAACCTGCCATGTGTCAATAGTCCAGGATGGTGGAGGTGGTGTAATGGTGTGAGGAATGTTTTCTTTGTACACTTTGGGCCCGTTAATACCAATCAATCATTGCTTGAATGCCACAACTTTTTTGTGTATTTTTGCTGATCATGTGCATCCCTTCATGGCCACAATTTATCTTCTAGTGGCTACTTCCAGCATGACAATGCACCATGTCACAAAGCAAAAGTCATCTCAAACTGGTTTCATGAACATGACAATGAGTTCAGTGCACACACACACACACACACACACACACACACACACACACACTATAGTACTGTATATGCTCTTCCATATGGCAAAATATCAGTAATTTTGTAGTTATATAAATCTGTATTTCAAAGACTGTTGAGAAAGTTTTTGAGCATCATCTGAAAATAGAAAACAGTTCTTCATTTATTGTGTCCTTATGTATTCTATCTGAGATTTGTGGGCAAACTCTCTGAGCAAAATATTTTCCATGCTTAACCGTCTGACACAAGTCCCTAATGAACCTCGAGACCATGAATATGCCCAGTAGTGGCTCATTTTAAGCTCCAGTTAAATCTGAAAACTCATATTTTATGCTTTTATTTAATTGTTTTAACATCACTTAACCTATTATCTTATCCTATTTCAAATATAAACATATGAATGACTGCAACACAGTTATTTCTAAGACTTGAAAACAAAAGCTCAAAACACATGAAAAAAAACATTCTTCTTTCAAAACATGCTGCAAAAAAAAAAAAAAAACAAAAAAAAAAAAAAAAAAACAAGCTACTACAGTTATTATTGTAGTAGAGGACATCCACATTTTTTAACTACAGAGGGCATTATATTTGATCCATTTCTGTTTTCTTCATGCACTGTATTTGAGCATGTAAAGGGTATCTTAACACAGTCAAATTGTCCTTGAAAACACCATTCTCAGCTCTCTGTGTTTATCTACCATTGGAAAGGATGAATGGCTCTCTCTGACACACTGAATGGTAGCCTTCTTTCCTGTTGAATGTGGACATATGTGTGAATCTTCTTTTTTTTTTAGGATTCAGGAAATGGGTGTATAACATTCATCCATTCATTTTCAGTAACCGTTTTATCCTGATTAGAGTTACAGTGGATGCAGAAACATTGAGCCTGGGGTGGCAATATACCCAAGATGGGTTTTGCCAGTCCATTGCAGGGCGCCCCGTTCACACACTCATTCACACCTAGGTAAATTTTAGAGTAACCAGTCTACCTACCAACATGGGAGGAAAACGGAAAACCCAGATGGAACGTACCCGGGGATACATTCATGGGGGAAATATGTGAAACTGCACAATTAGACCCCAGATCTGTGAGACTGCAGTGCTACCTTAATACAGTTTTTACCATTTCAAACACTTTCAAATGTCTTTATTTAATAAAGAATATCTCTCTATCTCTACCTCTTTCTTATATATATGCTCATATTTTAACAGCACTATTACCATAATCCTTTGAGCTGCTAAATTTGTTCTTCATTTCTGCTGTATTTTGTTCCCAGGCAAAGGTCAAGTCTCCGGAGCACATGAGGCTTTTACAATCTTTCACCCAGCTTGAAATGAGAGTCCACAGCTGAGCATCTATTGAACAAGGATAGATAGCTATCAGAGATTAGTAGGTTCCATCTCTGCAGTAGGTCTCAGATGGTTTTACAGAAAAGACATAAATATCAGAGAAAGCAGAGCTATGCCAGATAAGAAAGGAAATGAGAAGTAAACATAACACAGCTCTGAAGGCTTATACTCATTTGTTTGCATTGTTTTTCTGTGAAGTCTTGCATGTTGTTATAGGAAAACAATCAATGATGGGGTTGTATGCATAGATAATTTTTTAGAGATTTTTCCTACAGCAAAAATCCAAAGTGTCCCAAAATGTTTTGTACCTCTTTTTTGCTTATTCATTAAAAATGACACACACCTTTTCTCTGTTTATAGTTACATTTACTGTTAATATATGCAAAACAAGTTAGTCATTTCTTCGTCTTGAAATAAACCAGATAAAAATAAAGCTTGTCACACCAAAGCAAAGTGCAGTGTCTCCTCTGCCCTGAAAACTTTGCCATAAAACTTAAACGAACAGTTTCCCCTTAAAGCACTGATGTGGAGTCTCTTTCTATAAGTGTAAAATAAACATTCTGGTTACGGACAGCTTTTTAGTAGCAACAATTATATGTCATACATTTTAACAACATTTTCTCTTTTGTAATCATTTGTTTTTAGACTTAAATGGTGTGAGCATTTATCATACCAGGTCAAGTTTAAGTGATTACTATAGAAAATATTAATATAAATGTGTGATTAGCCTTATTTTCAGAGCTGCTGTTTCCCAAAATTGTTTTCAAGCTGTCTAGATGTTCTGAGTCTAACCTTATGGAACTATGGATCTCAATTATGATTCTCAGAGAAGCCTAAATAAAGAGACTGTCCAACTCTCTGTGGGACACCTGACTTACAACATTTAGGTCACAGAGAATGGGCAAAAATAGGGCTAACCAAACCAATCTATGAATCCAACTGAGAGTTATAAGAGATTATTTTGACCTTTGTGTGTGTGTGTGTGTGTGTGTGTGTGTGTGTGTGTGTGTGTGTGTGTGTGTGTGTGTGTGTGGGTGTGTGTGTGTGGGTGTGCGTGCAAGCGAGCGAGCGAGAGAGAGAGAGAGAGAGAGAGAGAGAGAGAGAGAAAGCGCAGCAGACTGAAGAATTGGGAGTATGAAGGAGATGTCCTCACGGACTCTCGAGTTATTGATTAGCCCTTTAAGATTCCTTTGCAATCATACTGATTTTCCATGGGGAACAACATTCCCAAGATCTGGCTTTGGATCCATTGTGTACTTGACCAGGATAATGAAGATGAATGAATTAACATGCCACGTCAATAAATATTTAAAGAAATGCAATATTTTATATTGTTCATTAATTGTATCAATTAAACCAATACCACAAGTGCCGTCCTTGTCCTGTGTCAGGAGGTTTTCTCCTGCTTATCCACTATCACTTGCTTCACAGAATCTAGCTGCCTTACTAATATTTTACCTACATACACTGTAGATCATACAGTACGTGTCATTTCATGGGTTGTGTAAAAGACATTTCAAATGACTTTTAATGGTTTGTTCAGTGAAAATGTTTAATTGCTTTTCAATCATTTTATTAAACCTTTATTGTTTTAATATACTTTTTTTTTTCACAATTACTGAAATTAATGAAACATTATGCAGGATTTCATTCCAACGCTATTGAATATGAGCTCACTTGATGCTTAACACCACCATTAATTTGTGCTCTTTTAAATAACCACCAAGCCATAAATGCACCTAAATTCGTCTGTCAGACTGTTGAAGCAAAAAAAGTCTATTTGTGCTTTGCACAGTGGGAAGCTCTGTTTAAGTAAGAAAAAATCATTAAAATTAATTAAAGCAATTTAGTTGTGATTAGAGTGACACCTTTTTTTTACACATTGTTCTGGTTGTGATAGTCTTGAATGTGGTAAACATATCAGCACTATCAACTTCAATATCAGGCCACATTATTTTCATGTTCAGTCTGCAATCCATGTAAAACCTGCCATATTTTCAGAAAAGATGGGATCAATATTTTTTTTTCCCCAACAGAAAAATAAAATTTCTGATGTCTTTTTTGATCAATGTATCTGTGATCTGCACACATAGACTCTTGAGAGGACTAAAGCTGTCAATATATTGCTTGTATTGCTCATTAGGAGGGTTAAAAAAAAATAAAAAATAAAACATTAATGACATGGCCTGGATCAATGGGGTTGTGATTCCATGTCCTAGTGAACAAGGTTGATTTTCATTCACTGTGATATTTAATTCACTCTTTTGACAGCATACAGTTCTCAAACAAAGTATAGTTTAGAATGCAGTTATCTGCAGATCTCTGAACTATAAATCTCACAGCAACTAGACTTTCAAGGGTTGTTTTTTTTTGACCTACTGAATTCATGCAGCTGCTTTCTCCCTCCCCTCTCTCTCCCTCAGCCTTTCCCTGTAGGTTTGTTGTGTGCATTGCATGCTAATACCCAATCCATCTCTGCTCTGTAACATCCAAACTGGTGTGAAAAGTGGGAAGAAACACTGTAGCTCACTAGTAATTAATGATGAATGTACATATAAATTGGTTATTTGTAAACATTTGCAACAAGTAAAATTGAGCTTAAATAAGCAAATAAAAGCATGTAAGTCTTTGCATTGTTGGGAGGTATGGTGAAGTAAGGTCTGGTGAAGTAAAGAAAATCACACTTTAAAGCATTATTTTATTATTGAATTGGTTTAGAGAGAAAAAAAAATTATATAAATACCTATAAACTATAAATATCAAAAATGAGTGATGATATTGCAGTATTTATTTCCTATTACTTACTTGACTTGTTTTTAACTGTTTTGTAAGGTGGAGAACTATTATTGTCAATTATTGTCTATTAATGCACTCGAACACTTATAATACAGAAAAATTAATTAATGAACACTTATAATACAGAAAAAAAAATTGTTCATTACTATCATTACTTAATTTTTAATAGACTTATTACTTAACTGTTTAGTAATCTTTACTACTGTATTAAGAAATGTTTATTAATGTATCCTTAATAAACAAAAAATGGGTAACACTTTAGATGGCTGGACCTTCATTTTTGGTAATACTATTTTTAAAGGGTGCCTATATATGGTCTTTATAACACATTGATAAGTATAGCATGAAACTGGGAAACTTATGAAAGGCTTATATCAAAACACATTAGAGAAAACAGCTGTCATTTATCAATATGGGTAGACTGATCAAGATTGTTACTGTAAAGTTATTTATCCTTATCTAGCAAGTTATTAGTTTGTTTTCAATAACTGCACTTTCAAGATACTTTAAGAAAGTTGTAGAAGGTGCTTCATAAGAGTGTTATAAATGCAAACATGGCACGAAAATTGTTCATTTGGCTGGCCATGCTTCATAATAGTTTTGAATGGATCACATGCGATTGCTTTATGGCCTCCCCTAAAATTTCATTAAAATGTGATTAAAATGCTATGTTTACCAATAAATCTATAATATTCATCAGTATGCATCACTCTTTGTGAAATTCACTATTTTTAGCAGATCAAAATATGAAATATCTCACTGCAATATTGTGCTGTTCATTCATGGCAAACTGATTTTGTTAGACAGCACAGCCTGCATGAAAATGCACAAAGAGGCCAGTACAGGAACCACATGTAGACTTCCGTTGACGCACCGCTTCAATGGGATCCTGTGACAGATTCAAGTACACAGTGTTTTAATAGAGCAAAGATTAACCTTCATTGGACAACAGGCTTTTAATACGTCATTTTTTTGGGTCCCACCCAGATGCACAGCTTCTCTGGGAGTCAATAAGGCTATCACGTAGAGGTTTCATAGAAAAAAAAAGTCGCAACATTTATTGGACTGTACATTCTTCGTAAATACATTTTGGTCTCAGCTGGACTCATGGTTTCTCCATATGATGATTGGGAGAACTCGCAAAGTGGGCTGAACCTCATAACAAACTGCCAGTCACTGAAATGGTAATGAACATGACTGACAGCATTTCAGTTCTGGTTGATTTCAGAAATTTGTTGTTTACTTATAGGTCAAGCTAGCGTGTTGTGACATGTTGGTCATCTTTATTTTCAGCAAAATTCCATTAGTTGAGCTAGCAGTTAGCTGCTTTTAGGCACAACATGGCAGACACTCCTAATGTTTTTGGAAAAGCCTTTGATGCTCTTAAATATGAGGAGAGACTGAGAATTAGACAAGGTTATTTGACTCATCTGTGTGCCTGAAGAGAATCAGTATAGCAGAAATGTGATGTTAGGAGGTGTGCAGGAATTCTAGCCTCTCTTATATTAAGCTATAAAGTAGCATGTATAACTGCAATCATCTTCCTTCTGTTGCTGGCATTCACACTCATGATTCTTTGTCTACAACAGAATACAAACACAGATGTCATGTGAATTATTACTTTCCATGAGGTGCCATGAATCACTGTACTACAGTTTTAAAGTGCATACCTGCTGAGATTTGGTCATCTTTATTATGGCCACCCAATATATCATTTGGAAATAACATAACATTAAAAAAATAATGTAAAATAACATTACTATAACATTATCATTTTCAATACTGATTCAGTACCCTCTTAAACTACTGGAATGGCAAGGCCAACCATTTTTTGAAATACTGCTTAATTAGGTTAAGGTCTGGTGATTGACTTGGCCAGTTTAAAACCTTCCACATTTTGCTCCTTATAAAGTCCTTTGTTGAGTTGGCAGTGTGTTTTGGGTCATTGTCTTGCTGCATGATAAAGTTCCTCCTGATTCATTTGGATGCATTTCTCTGTAAATTGGCAGACAAAATGTTCCTGTAAACTTCTGAATTCATTCTGTTGCTACCATCATGAGTTACATCATCAATAAAGATTAGTGAGCCTGTTCCAAAAGCAGCAATGCAAGCCCAAGCCATGGCACTACCTCCACCATGTTTCACAGATGAGCTTGTATGTTTTAGATTATGAGCAGATCCTTTCTTTCTCCACACTATGACCTTTCCATCATTCTGGTATAGGTTAATCTTGGTTCTTTGGGAATTCCAATCTGGCTTTCTGATTCTTACTGTTGAGTGGTTTGCATCTTGTGGTATGGCCTGTATATTTCTGCTCTCAAAGTCTTCTTCAAATGGTGGCTTGTGATACCTTCACCCCTGCCCAGCGGAGGTTGTTGGTGATGTCAGTGACTGTTGTTTTTGTCACAATATTTCTGCCATCAGCTGTTGTTTTCCTTGGCCGACCCATTCAGTGTCTGTTGCTCAGTACACCAGTGGTTTCTTTCTTTTTCAGGACATTCCAAATTGTTGTATTGACTATGCCCATTGCTGTGCAGTGCCTCTGATTGATTTTCCCTCTTTTCTCAAATTCAAAATGGATTGCTTTTCTTCCATAGACAGCTCTCTGATCTTCATGCTGGTTTGTCCTTTTTAACAATAAACTCGGTTTTCACAGGTGAAACTGAAGGCTAAAACCAAGAGTAGATGTTCAGAGCAATTTATTTCTCAATCAATCAATCAATCAATCAATCAATCAAACAGGACACACCTGGATAACAAGAAAAACCTGTCAGTCACGTGTTCCAATATTTTTGCTCACATGCAAATTAGGTGGTCTGATACACAATGTGCTATGTTCTATGTTGTTTAACATGTCTACATATAAATACCAGGAAATAAAAGCGGAAATTCTAAACTATCGCCTCATATTCATCTTTTGATCTCAAACCCAAATGTCTTCAGTCTACAGCAAAAAAAAAAGAATTGGCCTTGCCGTTCCAATAGTTTCAGAGGGGACTGTATATCACAGAATGCTTTAATTATGAAATTAAGCCATATAATAAATCACTACATTTATTACCTGCTGTGGGCATCCTGACTAACACAAGTGTCTTTGCTATGAATGAGCAAATGTAAAATTTGGTAAATATTATGCCACCCTAGTGTTCACTCAAAGCTCTCTCTCTCTAGGCATTTAGATCAACAGATTTTTAGAGGATTCTTCCACTGACATTTGCTCATCCATGTGTGTGTGGAATCTGATGAGTAATCTGATGAATGATAGATTAAGTGACTCAGTGTTTGGTCATGAAAGTAAATTGTGTAAATGAGAGCAATTTGCTGTCAAATGCGTGTTCTCACAAAGTAACAGTACATTCTGTGGTATTACTGTGGACACTTTTCTCTCAAATGAACCCAGAGTTTCTGTCGCACAATCCAAGAACCTTGCATTAGATTCTGTTTTTATTCTTTCATTCAGCACATCCTTAGATAAAAAGGGTTATCTAAGGGTTTATAGGATAGTCAAGAGTACTTAACTTACTTAACTTAAAAGAAGTCCGCTTAATAGGGAAACCCTCTGTTATGCGGTTCTACATAGAACCTTTATCAAATAACTGTTAATCATATGTAAACATAAGTGATTTTTTTAAATCAGAAGGTGTTGACTCATTTTCTATAACAGCAACTCTGACAGTAGTTCCGGCTGTAACGTAAATGATAAATGTGTATTAATGCATTCATTCTTATATGTTATTGTTCCTATAGTAACAGCCCATGCATAGGGGCTTGTAGGGCAGACTCCATGTTGTCTAAGGCTAATATTAAAAACAAACTGTGTTGTTTAACAAAGAAATAATCTATAATTGTTGATGCACTGATATTTTATTTTAGGCGACATTTATGTAACATTTATGGAATAAGTCTCCAGTGTCAGTGCTTTGTAGCAGTCAGTAAGACACAAGAAAGTCTTCAGGACAGAGGGGTTTGCACTTTCTTAATCATATGAGAAACCTCAAGATAGAGATTAGAGGTTACGATAGTGGGAGAACAACTGCTTTTAACAATAACCAGAATTAACTTGTCTTGCAGACGTTCTTAACATTCCCAGAACCTGGCAACCCTGCTCATACAACTTTGTGCTTCCTTAATCACATGACAAGCTACACTTTATTGTCTCGTTAACTTCAAGAGAGAGAATACGGAAGAAGATAGTGAGGGAACAACTGTTTTTTTTTTTGTTTATTTGTTTTTAGCAATAACTAGAAATAACTTGTTTGCAGATGTTCTTAACTAATTAAGACAGTAGACATGTTTTTCTTATTGTTCTCAGTCTATTTGGGGGAAACTAGTTAACAGTGGTGCACATTTCTAATTTACAGTGTATATCTGCATCTGAACCTGGCCACCCTGCTCACAGAACTTAAAAATGAGCAAGTTCATAACAAATGTGTGATTAACTATTTGGTTTTAGCCTGACTACCTTACTGAGCTCCAAATAAAACCTTATTTCTACCATATTTCTGTATAAACAAAAGAAACATGCTTTCATTTAGCTCCAAACAGCTCACACAGACTGTGCACTGTGCACACAGCAGCGTATCTCTATAGAGTTCTCCAAAAAATAATCATTTAATGATTTTTTTTTTATATTATAAAATGAAATTCATACAGGGATATGTAATGACATGCCGCTTAAAGGATTTCATTTTGACCCACAGCAGCTCTGTAAGGCATCCCAGCTTTAATACTAGATTCTGATAGTGTGTCCAGAGAACTTTTCTGATCTTTCTGGAATGTAACAAGCCCAAAACCTAAAGCAAATCTGATCAAATATTATTACATGGCTATTGTTGTCAACTGTAGCCTAAATAACAGTTTCTTGATTTGGGAAATACATTGTTCTGAAACATAATTAGTTTGCTTACCAGAAGATAGAAAGCTTTCCTGAAAGTCCCAAAGAGAATCAACTCCCTGTTTACGTCCCATGCAAATGTATAACATGTTTACAAAAGTATAAAAGTAATAATTTATACGAATATGGAAATTGTTGGTTATAGTACTAAAAAGGCACTAAAAAGGGTTCTGTTATTTGTTACAAGAAAAAGAACTTTTGGGGTACAATATAGAGCCCTTTTTTTGCTAAGAATGTAGGTGATCATTATTAAACACATTACTTGGTACCAAGTATGTGTTTTAGTGCTCAAGAATAATTGGATAACTGCATTGTTTATGTTAACTGCACCATTGAAATAGAGTCATGCCAACATTGTGTTAGTTTCGGTGCACATTACCAAGCCCTAAGTCACACCAAATGTGATATATGGTGGGACAGTTGAAGTTGGGCCAGCTGTTATTACAACACAGCTCACTTTCCTCTTGTTGTAGTCATAAATATCTTATCATTACCATATAAATTCTGTGCTCCATCATGCAGGCTGCATAACTATAACACTGTTGTAGCTTGTGATTCTAAATATCATTGTGCAGCTGGACAGGTAAGGTTATGTTTTTACATGGCAAGTTGCATATCTTATTGAAATGTTGGCTACAGTGGAAGCACATCTTGCTCCTGAGCAGAAAAGCGTTCACCCTATCATCCAAATATTGCGAATACGAAATCAGATGATGTCGCAGCCACCTGAGGCCAGGAGCCAAGGGAGCAAAATTGACTGTGCTCTCTGGGTGGGAGGAATGTCATACTCAGTCTTCACCGTCAATCACAAAGAGACACTAGTCAATCATGGGTGTTTGTGAGGTCATGTATGCAAAAGAGGACAGATTCTTTCTTCACTTTCTTTCTTCTTCTTTCCGACCTTTCCTACTGGTCATAAGAATACATGATTAATGTCTTACTGTCATGCTTGAGCCATTATCACAAAATAGAGATAACCACCATATCCTGTCCTATCATGCCTTATCGTGTATGGGACTGGGTCCTCTACATCTTTTGACCAGAATTCATTGCTATATTCACGTTGCAGTCTGCAGGATATGTATAAATGCTACACTGTAAATATTTTACAATAAAACTAAATCATTATAAACTAAACCATTTATATTACAGTGCTGTTGAATTCTTTATTTTGATTTGTCAGAAGGTGTTTATTTGTGTTTCTTTTTTTCTTTTTTTTTTCATTTTGTATTATTAACTTCAAGTGTGAGAGAAAAAACAGTGGCTGGTGAGGGAACGAGTGTTTATACCTGTTATAATGGAATATAACAGAAAATGATTTTTTACCAAGGCTGTTCTGTTCCAGGGGTTGGGGGTAGGGTCTGCATCTACATCTGCTGATCTGAATGCATAGCTATACTGCATACTCTAAAGTGGTAACTGTGACACATCATATAACCCTGCCATTTATTATTTTCCTATAACAGCATGCCCGCCCTGTCATGTTTTATTCCTTACTTGGTGAACAATTTAATGTAAGAAAATTCATAGCGTGTGATTTCACAGTCACCCTGTGCTCTAAGAAGATGATGTTTTCATTTAGCAGCCACTTTTATCCAGAGAAATCAGGCAGAGTATAGCGTATATAATGGATCATTGAGAGTTAAGGATTTTGTCAGAGGATTTGAACTTACAACATTTACACCACTAAACTGAAACTTTACCCACCAACTACTATTGCCACTCATTTATATGTAACTGTTATATATGAACAAATGTGGATTGGTATGTCTATCTGTCTCTCTGTAGAACATCTCAGTCATAAAATAAGTCAAGGAGGGCAATGACTTTAAAATGATAGTAAATATAATTATCTTTCATATCTTTGTTTAATGATGTGGGGCTGTCTATGGTGCTCACTAAGCATCAGTTTAGATAATGCAAGTCTCAGAAAAGGTTTTATTCTCTTCCACAAAGTGGAAGCAGTTTACTTCTAATCCTACTGATGATACCATGAAACATATATGCAGGGCAGTCAGGTGAAAGGGTAAGGTCAGTATTTACTATCAGTATTTCTTTTCAATATTTAACTATGCTAGAGTTTCACAGCACTCATCAATCGAAATATTTGTCTCATACCATACAGTGGTTGTAGTGGTTTTTGTTGTTTATCATGGGAGTGAGAATTTTGACAGGAATAGCATATGGTGGTTTCATGCTGAGATCAGGTAAGCAAAAGCTGTGAGCTGCACAGTCTCTCCACATTAAAGCAAAAGGAGAACAAAGAAAACCTGACAGGAAAAGTGTGCTGCCAGGAGATGTCTCCTCCTCACAACTGTGTACATGTGAGTAAAAAAGAAATCCTTTAAGAAATTTATTTACAGCAATGTTGTGATAAGCGCCTTAAACCGGGTTTACACTGTACGATATTTGGCCTGATTTTGCTTTTGCAGGCATGATCGTACATCGTAATCTTTAGTTGTGAGTTGACATCGGTGGTCTCAGAACGTATAATGTAACATGCTCACAGGTGGCCGATTTAGTGCGGGGTGTGACCGCTGCTAGCACACTTGACTAAAATCTACCAATAGGAGGACAGCATATGATTACACAAAACTCTGTGATATGTGATTTAAAGGAAGAGCAGCAGACAGAACGTCTCTCTAATGTCTAATCACACTTACTGCATATCACAACAGGACAAAAAGGGATGTGACATGGAAAGAAACATAGGATTATTTACAGCTTCCAGGTGTGTAGCTAGCTAATTATCATGCAAAAGCTCTGTTCATAGAGTTAATTTTCTATTATGACGATGTGAAACTATTTTTACGCTTTCAAGTTAAAGAGCTACTAACCTGTGCTCTGTGGTCTGTACAAACCTGTGCTCTGTGCTCAAACCACTGTGCACCCAGTAAGGCAGAATGTGGTAACTATCCTCATCAATTAATCTGACATTAAGTCCATTATAGAATTCTTATTGGGATTATCTTGTACAGTGTGACAAATAAGAATCATAAAAGAGCACTGGAATTACACTATATAAAATTGGCTTTAGAAAGAAAGGGTCCTTTAAGGGTTTTTAAAGGGTTCTTTGGATAATTAAGGGTCTTGGCTTCCAAAAAGGGTTCTATTTGGAAACATTTGTGATAGGGATTCTATCATTCTGCCATACATAGAACATATAAGCGTGCCTCAGAGGGAAAACCAAAGTATGTATCTGTATGTATCAGTGCTGTGCAGAAAACATATTAATCAGAGTGTAAAGAGATTTGTATTTATTAATTTAACAGGCCCTTTGGCAGCTCAGAGGTTAATGTTCTGTGCTATGAAACCAGAGGATTGTCACAAAGCCACTACTGGTCCCTTGAGCAAAATGCTTAATCTTCTATTTCTCAGCTACATGCTTCAGAAATGTATGTCTGCCAATGGAGTGAATTTATATTCCTTATTTGGTATGAACGAATAAGCCATAATGCTTACTACATGCCTTTCGTAATATTTTCACTGCAGGTTATGAATCATTCACTGAGATTCCTAAATAATATGCATTAATATTAGGCTGGGGGTTAAATCTTCTACACACACAGACATTTGATTAGCTGGCTTAAGGGCTTAAGAGTCAGTGTTTGAACAGGGAAAACATTGCAAAAACGTCAACTAAGACATACTGTAAGTGCACTGAGAAAGAAATGAAACCTTGGATCAAAGTAGGGCTGGGCGATATGACAAAAATATCAAATCATGATACTTGAGGATATTTCTATGATATACAGTGTGTATCATTATATATAATTTAGCTAACAAACTGTCCACAAAACAGTTGCAAAATAAACAAAACCATGTTAAACTGTCTTTGATGGTACTTTTAATGCCTACAAAGACAAATACATTTGTTTTTGTTTTTTTTTTATTAAACAGCATCCATTCAGTACCATATAATTTGTAATTATTAAAAATGTAAGAAAAAAAATTATTCATTTATCACAATATCGGTATTATATCGATATATTGCCCAGCCCTAGATCAAAGTAAAAATAAATAATTGCATCAACCTGGTAAAGCTACACTATATGGCCAAAATTATATGGACACCTGACCATCACATCCATAAGTGAACCTTCCCTAAATAGAAGCACACAATTGGATGTCTTTGTATGCTGTAGCATTACAATTTCCCTTCATTGGAACTAAGAGGCCCAAACCTGTTCTAGCATGACAATGCCCCTGTGCACAAAATGAGCTCCATGAATACAAGGTTTGCCAAGGTTGGAGTGGAAGAACTTGAGTGTCCTGCACAGAGCCCTGACCTCAATCCCATCAGTTCCTGACCTCACCAATGCTCTTGTAGCTAAATGATCACAAATCCGCACAACCACACTCCAAAATCTAGTGCAAAGCCTTCCCAGAAAAGTGGAGGTAATTATAGCAGCAAAGAGAGGAATAAATCTGGATTATATCTAAAACAAGCAGACATTGGTGTGACTGGTGAGGTGTTCCTGTTTTTGGCAATATAGTGTATTTTTTTTTCTCAAATGAATTGAAAAAAAATAGCTGTAACAAGTTGATGCAAATTTGTACTTTGAGCCAAGGTTTAATTTTTTCAATGTGGTTAGAATGTTGTAATTTTTTTTCTCCCATCTTGGAGAAACATGCTGCTGTCCATGGTGCTGTTCATTTACTACGGAAACGCTGTTGTAATGCCAGTAAACAGTTGTTCACGGAGCACAGCTCACAATTACATATTTCACTCATACAGTTTAGTCGTCGTCTTGCACACAAGAGGGAATGCCTCATGAATCTTGTAACGAGTTGGAGTTCTCGAGTTGTCTCGTTTTTGCGTGTCAAAACAAGGTCGCCCAGCTGCGTGCAGAAACTACCAAGCTCATGGACTCTTCTGAAAGCGATCTGTAGAATTAACTGCCTTGTTAATGTGTGGGGAAAGTGCTGAAATTCGTATTTGTTGATGAAAATATCGGTGGCAGCAAAGGCATCGCGTCGTTACCATAGCGGTAGGGAGCATGCGCAAACTGAACATGGGCACTGGAAAGACTGACATTGCCAGTTTACTTTAACAGTGATAGATGTAGATGACATCGGTTCATATGCCATCTTACACAGATTCCTGCTAGTAATATCCAGCGCAGTGGTGTCGCACGAGTTCTGCATGGGTTTTAGTCAGATTGGAAAGCTATTGTTTATTTGACCTATACGTGGTTGATGCATCTAATGCACACAAGGAACAGAAAGCCTGTGCGAGATTTATCAATCAGAAAATGCTGGCGATCTCGAGAGAGAGAGAGAGAGAGAGAGAGAGAGAGAGAGAGAGAGAGAGAGAGAGAGAGAGAGAGAGAGAGGTAAATTGTAATCAGAGTCTCTTCGAGCTTGAGCTGGTGAGATCTGTGTCACCAGCCGCCTCAAAGTCATTCATCTTTACACCTATGTGAATTATGAACATAGATTGTTCGAGCTACAGATAAATGGATTTCTGAATATGTGAGGACAGTCCTGTCGTACACACCGGGGGAAATTTCAAGGCTTTGTGTCCGAGTAGACAATACAGAAAAGAAATAGCCTGCGTTTCATTTCAGAAATATCAACCAGCTGTTAGAGAGCACACACACACACACACACACACACACACACACACACTTATCAAGTAAGCCACATACATTGCATGCGTAATGCATACATAATGTTAGTTAGACTAGATGCAGCCATGTGTGCCCAAACCAGATCACCGTGCACCTGTCTACTTTAGGTATTGAGACGTCGTCCAAAAAAAAAAAAAAAATCTGTGCAATGGGCCACCACTGGAGAACTTGAGCTACTGTAAGAACTTACATAGACGAGATACAGAAACGGAGGACAGAATAAGGACTTACCGAATCTCAGTACGTGCGGCATGGCGTCGCTGCAGCCTGTGAAGAGCGCGAGCAGCAGCAGCAGTAGTAGTCTCGGTGGGAAACCGACAATCCGAGCAGTTAAGCGCGCGCTGATTCTGCCCATCTTATTGCCGCTGGTTCTCTTCCATCTTACAGGTGGAAACAAGCCTAGACCTCCACGCGCGCGCGTGTGCGTGCGTGCGTGCGTGCGTGTGTGTGTGTGTGTGTGTGTCGCTATAAACGCTCTTGACGTGGCGGAAACATTACGGCATGGTCGCACACGTCCTCCACACCGCTTCAGCCAGTGCTCGCTGTCGCCAAACCGGGAACACGCGCGACCTCCATCTGTGACAGTGAAAAATCCCGAGGGGATCCGGAGGCCCAAGGAAGAGGACTGGGATGCGGAGGGGAGGGTGTGTGTGTGTGTGTGTGTGTGTGTGTGAGAGAGAGAGAGAGAGAGAGAGAGAGAGAGAGAGAGAGAGAGAGAGAGAGAGAGAGAGAGAGAGAGAGTGGCGCTTAGCTGCCCACGCGCCCGGTTATACTGCACTGCCGCACCGCCTATGACGTCGAGCCGGGTTTAGTTCGGGGTGTGTGTGTGTGTGTGTGTGTGTGGAGAGAGACAGAGAGAGAACAGACAGACAGAAAGACGGAGGTGGTATCCCATAGTTTTTTTTTTTTATTCATTGTTTATTCAAGTCTTGTTCTTCAAAATGACAGAAAATTGTATAGAATTTTTATAGAATTTTGTAGACACATGAAAATCAATGTCATATTCATAAATCTCAAGTCGGAACACTCACTTCAATGTCAGTAGAGCCCACATTCACGGAATCAGTCAAGGTACTTCATAAAAAAAAATAATAATAAAATGTCCACGTTGTATGCATCACAAAGAAACACTGCACCAAACAGTTGTTTTTCTTTACCAATTCAAGTCACCACTGTACTATAGGGGGAAAAAAGTTATTCAGGGGTTCTTTAAATGGTTATGAGTTTGTAGATACCACTTGAAACCTTTGTGAAAGGAAAATAATCGGTTTTAGGGTTCTAGATAGAACCTTTAAAAGTTTCCTCTAGAGCAGCAAACTAAAGAACTAATAGAAAATAGTTAAAGAAACATTCATTCATCTTCAGTAACAGCTTTATCCTGGATCTGGAGTATTTCCCAGTAACACTTGGTGGTAGAGGCCGGACAATATATTCTGGATATGATGCCAGTCCATCCCAGCCATTTACATACTCATTCACACCAAGGGGCAACCTATGCACATGTTTTTTGGACAGTTAGAGGAACCCTGGAGGAAACCCAGGCAGACATGTGAAACTCCACACAGATAGTAACCCAACCGTTGACTCGAGCCAAGGAACCTGGAGCTGTGAGGCAACAATGCTAGCCACTGTAATTTTGTCATGTATAAGCATACTGTATTATACGTAAGGGATATGTGTTTTATTATTCTTGAGGAAAACATTTTTTGTGCTTGATTCTATTGAGCTAACCATAATGGCTCCAGTGAGTTTAAATAGAACGAAAACTGGTATTTTGATTTCATGGAGCCCTTTTAAAAGGGGGATTGAGTGTCTATGGGAGTGAGATGAAAGTGAAAGATCCTCTCCTGGTCCAGATGTGCATGTCCCGTGTGAGACCATGTGGCAGGAATATATTAATAGGATGGGGTTTCACTGATGAGCTAGGGGAAAACATCAGAAATGCACAGAATTATGATGACTTATAGACGTATAATCTTGTCTCCCAGACATCTTATTCAGCAAACCATTTTTAGCTTCCATAGTCTATGTGAGCTGCATGTGGTGAGTGTCTAGGAACATGAACAGTCCTCCAGGCATGTCCACATGGTTCTGGCTCCACCTTGAGGGCATATGCGTTTGCATTTGTTGTGGTGGTGCTGCAGATGTAGTGCTTGATCCTTGCATTTTGGGTGCAGCTTTAACCTTGGATGAAGTTCGGCATCACAAAATGGATGAATGGAGCCAAAAAATTCAGGAAGTCAGAAATATCAAACATATGGACAGCACTGGCCAAGTACAGTGTATAGTGGAAGTGTGTACACTGTTTAAATCTGTTCTCTGTTTAAGATCACATAGCTGACTTGTAATTACCATTTCAGTGTTGGTTTACAGTGTTTGTTAAAACTAGATTCTGCAGAGAACTCTGGAGAAGGAATAAATTATTTAATCAGCCACTACATGAAACCCTTTTTGAGCTTACTCAAAAATGAAGAACTGCCTCTTAGAACAGAGGCTAATATGGGAATCCCCAATAAGAGACATCAAACCTCTGCCTTCAGTACCATTTCATTTGTGACTCAACAATAGAAATCAAGAATGCATTACACAACATGTACTAACATAGGAAACTTAGTAGATTAAATTTGGCTTAGATGGGGAAAATGGGCTCTCACAAGCATAATGTTTAACCTTTCCCCTCTATTTTTCCCTAATTTTGTCATCTGCCAATACCCACCCACCAGCCAGCTCACTATCATTCAACAGCTACCACCAGGGAAGTTGAAGGCCAACACACACATATACTTCCTCCAAGACAGAAGAAGCCAGCTGCTGCATTTTTTTTCAAATTGCTGCAATGGATGTCTACACTCTTCCATATACATGACCACACAGACATCCACAAATGGCTGGTGTCACTATGACTGACAGGGACTAGAGAGTATGCCGTCCTTCCCACCCAGAGACCACAGCCAGTTTTGCTCTCTAGAGTCCCAGACATGTATGATTCAAACTTGTCATCTCTAGAGACAAATATTAAAGTTTCTTGTACAAACATTTTAGACTATGATTAACTAACTATGTTTTTGAAGAGAGACAAGTTGACATTTTATTCAGCATTCTGTTAACATTATGTCATATCCAAGTGTTTTTTTTTTTTTTTGTAGATTTGATTCATATTTGTAGCAACAGCAAGGGCATTATACTTCACTGGTCAGTGAGTGAGAAAAGAAAAAGTCTGCCTCTACCCGATATGTTTGTCAGTCATAAGGAATACTAAAAGGAAAATTGTGTGTTCTTCCCTACAGAGTGAGATACAATTTTTTTTTTTTTTTTTTTTTTTTTTTAAAAACCAAAACAATTGATTGAAGTTATCTATAAAGGAGCAGTTTCTCATTTTTTAGAAGAATGACATTACATTCTGTTTTCTGTGAGAAATTTGCAACTGCATCAAAAACCCACCCCCTCTGTTTCATGCTGCCCAAAAAAATGCCAGTTAACACTTGTAAAAAAAAAAATATATATGTTTTTTTTTTATTATTCAAATGTAAATACTATACAGAAAGAATATCATTCCTATGATGAGACACTATTGTATTATCATAGCACCTGGTATGATACCAACTTATACACTGTACTCTAAACTGTAGAACTTGCACTGTAATCTTTTCATCCTCAGAAGTGTAGAGCAGTATGTGGACTTTACTGTACTTTTTAAACATATCCAGGCTGGTTAAAGTGTGAATGACTCACACTGATGCAATGGATAGTGAAAGGAGATGAAAGCCAGCTTTGATTTAGTCTTGCATTTACCCTGAAGGCTTGAGAGAGAGAGAGAGAGAGAGAGAGAGAGAGAGAGAGAGAGAGAGAGAGAGAGAGAGAGAGAGAGACTGCAACCTGACCAGGATAGGCAGTTACTGAAGAGTAAATGAATCCATGTTATAGATTCAACATGGTACCTAAACGTGTAATACAGCAAGATGTTCAATATGCAAGTTTGTTTACACAAACAGCATTTATTGCTTTCCAAAAAAAAAAAAAAAAAAAAAAAAAAAAAAGCATTTAATACAATTCCATCCTAAAGAGTTTAATAAAAATCTGAATCACCAATGTAAACAAAAATAGCCCCACAGGGAACAAGCAAGAGACAAAATGCAAAAGATAAACCACAAAGTTCAGTCAATATATCCAAAGAAATAACCTAATATGAAAATCCATAACAGAACACAAAATATCTCTTCAAAGAAGTCATCCAAAATATACATATCCACAAGGCAAAAGGCAAAAATCGACAAAAGGTTTCAATAATCTACAAGGCAAGAACAGCAGTATTACTTACAAAGAACACAAGCTGCTGACCCTAACCCAACTAAACACATAGCCAATAAACTATGCACCAGGGCAACTTAAATACACACAAGTGAATGAGAAACAGGTGACAGCAATTACACTAATAACAGCCAGATGGAATTCAACATGAGGGAACAATGGGGACCTCTAGTGGCCATAATACAGAATAGCAAGTCCAAAATCTTGACACTAAAGGATCAGGATTGTCACCCATTACCACAGGAGTTGTTTATTTGTTTATTGTATTTCCTGTAAGAGATGTAATAAGCTGTATGTTGGAGAAACCAAGATGGATGATCAGTTTGTGGAGCACTTTCACACAATCAGAATGATGGATTTCTTCTTTCCTGAACAGCAATGGACACAAAATTAGATATCTCTGCTTGCATTATGATTTGTTGTTATGAGAACAAGGAAATGAGAAAACATAAGGGGGAAAAACTCATCTATACTACTGGAACTTCAGAACATCATGGAATATACTATATCTGTTTTTAGTTTTAGTCTGATTGGTCAGACGGAGTGCATAACTGTTGTATCACAGGCTGTAAAGAGTGGCTATTTGAGTAGTCTTCCTCTGACCTCAACAAGGTGTTTCCACCCACAGAACTGCAGCTCACTGGATGGTTTTGTTTTTGTTTTTTGTTTTTTTGTTTTTTGTTTTTTTGTTTATTGTACTGTTGTAGGAGAAAATCCAAGGGGATCAGTAGTTTATGAAACACTCCAACCAGTCTATCTGGTACCAACAACCATGCCACGGTCAAAGTCACTGAGATTCTGATGTTTGATGTGAGCATTAACTGAAGCTCTTGACCTGTATCTGTATGATTTTATGCATTGTGCTGCTGCTATATGACTGGCTAAATGGGTAATTGCATGAATGAGCAGGCATACAGATATTTCTAATAAACTGGAGAGTGAGTGTATACTGTATAATGAATTTCTTTTAATTTACCAGAGATGTTAATAATAAGTCTTTAAAGTTCAGAGTGAGTTGCCTAATAAAAAAAAAAGAACATGTTCTCTGACTCAATGCTACAGAATATTCTGTAATATACTGGATTTTAAAGTGAGGTCAATTTCACTATACATGTGTACAACAAACAAACAAACAAAAAGAACATGTAAACAATATTCAGACATACACCCTACAAACCGAGGTGCTCGATTCACCATCTGTGCCATTTACATAATTATGGAAATAGGCATCAAGATTGTGGTCTCACTCTCCTCACCAGTCCACAACTAATATTCACACCCTCACACAGTATTTGCATTTTCATAAGCAAACAATTTGACGTGTAAACTATATTTCAGAGTGTTTATAATATGTGGAAATGCAATTTTTTATTTTTCAATCATTTAAAAGTGATCATTTAACAATGATCTTTTTAAATTTCTCTAACGTCACATATGACTAATATTTTTGCAGGTGAATATTAAAATTCTGAATATTGCTCTATTTGTTGCTTTATATGGTGAAATCAATAAATTCCTGTAACTTTTTATTTATATCCATTGCTAATTTACCATAGATGTGGGTGCAGGTAATGTAATAGGATGAATAAACTAAGGGAAAAAAAAAGGACGTGAGCACAATGCTGATGCAGCTCAAGTACTAAACTGCCCTCCAGTGCAGCTGCTGGCTAATGATATTTATTCAATTTGTGTCTACTTGCAAAGTCAATGCTTCCATGATTATGGTGTGTTCCTTGTGTATTGACTTTTGTCTCTGTTATTGTTCTCAGATCATGACTTTGACTTGTGTTACTCTACACCTTGTAACCTGACCTCCAGCAGGCACACAAGGAAGATGTTTAAAGTAGGATATAGATAGAAGTGTGACATTCTTTTTATTGTGTAGCGTAGGGGTTTTACGGTTTGTGTGCCTGTAACTGATATTGTTTTGCATCAAGTTGCATAGCCCTGGTAAACAATTGATGAATTATTTCCTGTTAGTGAATGATTCGAAGCAAGGAAACATAGCCAAAGTAAACAGCGGCAATACCATAAGGAAGACCATTTCAGCATTTGTTGTAGTTTCCATCCTTGTCCTTGATATCCTTACTATTTGTGTCATTGTTTTTCAGTTTTCTTTGAAATATTAAGCCCACATGAAAAAAACAACATTATTTCTGATTCTTGTTTAACATTAAAATCATTACATCATTAGATACTTTAGCACAAGCATCTTTGATTAGCCAATATATTGTTCAAATTATACATTTACTCAACAAATTTATGCATAATTAAAAATATATGTACTAACCCCATTTCCATGAAAGTTGGGATTGCAATTGGGATTGCAATAAAAACAAAAATCTGTGATTTGTCAAGTCTCTTGAAACTTTAATTAACTGACAAAAATACAGAGAAAAGATATTCATGTTTTCACTGACCATCTTAATTGTATTTTGTAAATATAAACAAATTTGGAATTTGATTTTATTGCAACTTTTATGGAAATGGGGTTAGTATTTAAAAAGATGTAGCCTAATGTTATGTTAGCTATAACTTTTTTGGAGCTTGCTAGACAAAAAACAAATGTTGTTTCAGTGTGTGCCTTCTGTCCAATAGGGACTTTTTTTTTTTAAATGCGTACTAGTGTTTTTGCCCCACCCTAGATTGCCACCCCAAAAAAGTCATTGGTCTAACCTGGCCACCCCACTGTAAAAGGCCATTAGGTCCCATGGGTATCTGAATGCAAGGGGTCTCGTGCTGTAAGTTCTTTTTTATTTATTTTTAAATTAATCTAACGTGCACTAATGCTGCCAGTGCGGCACTTCCTAAATTCCTGACAAATTAGGACAGAATCATAGATAGGAAAAAAGCACGGACAGAAATAGATCTAGACAGGGGGGCTTGGGCCTAGAAGATTCACTGGGTTGCTAAATGTGAACAAAACAGCTTGGCCTGCTCTTTTAACAGCTTACAGAAACATGAGCTGGCAGAGGTCACTTCACAGCTCGTCAGACCCCAGCAGGGTAAATCCTTTTCTAAGCAACATCTGTGTGTGTCCTGCTTACTCATACTTCTATTACACAGTACTCAACTCTCATCACATGTCCTGGGGACACTTGATGTTATTAATTTACTAAAATCTCCTGGCATTTAATAGATGGCTTATACAGATTTTAGTGTGTTTTTAAGGCAAGATCGTCTAGCTTATTTAAAGGAATAATACTGACTAACTTGTTTCATGCAGTATTCACTACAATAAATGTTTCAGGGTGGCCCTTTTAAATGTTAGATCATAGATCGATAAACGTTTTTGCTAAACAACTTTATAAGCAAATGAAATTTTTTGGTTTTTTTCTTTTTCTTTCATGACTAAATCTGAACAGAATCAAGTTTATGTACAAATGATAACTGTGAAAGAAATCTCATTTGGATTCTTAACGTTTCATGCAGGCCATGAATCAGTCTTCTCCCAAAACACACACACACACACACACACACACACACACACACACACACACACACACACACACACACACACACACACACACACACACACACACACTTCTTCCTGCTTGAACATTCCAATCTAGTGACTACATTTATCACTCATCATGACAAGACTCCCCTTTACTGGTGATTTTAATTTGTCTATTATTATTATTATTATTATTATTATTATTATTATTATTATTATTATTATTATTATTATTATTGTTGTTGTATTTAAAAGCCACAGAACTTTTAAATGCACTAAATTGTATCCAACATGTTTCTCCTACCCAGTAATTGTTCATAAACAAAGATGAAATTACAGACGTAGCTTGTCCACCCAGTATCATTCACTGGATAAAAATATTTTTTAATACATTAAAAAACAAGAAATCTTATTATCGCCAACTGTTAGAGTTAGTAATCTGGGTGGAATTATTGGTTCTTGTTTTATAGGACTATCAAAAACCATAATACACAAACTTCAACTTACAACCCCAATTCCAAAAAAAGTTGGGACGCTGTGTAAAATGTAAATAAAAACAGAATGCAATGATTTGCAAATCTCATAAACTCATGTTATTTACAACAGAACATAGAAAACATATCAAATGTTTAAACTGAGGAAATGCACTATTTTAAGAACAAAATAAGTTTTTTTTTTTTTTTTTTTGATAGCTGCAACACGTCTCAGAAAAGTTGGGACAGGGCAACAAAAGGCTGGAAAAGTTGTTAGAGTCTCTCTCTCTCTCTCGCTACGCCGCTAGCAGAGGCTAGCAAAGTAGCGCACTTCCGCATTCCACGCTCCGCGCTGCTACGGAGAGCAGCGCATTCCTTATTCAAAAAAAGCTCTGGACTTTTCATTCATGAACTCACGTTTGTTTTCTTTGCCATGTGCTTTTGTTTTCGTTCACGTCATGTCTCCGCCTCCTGTGTTTTACCATGTGCTTGTGTTTTGGTTTGTGTCATGTCTCCGCCTCCTTATGTTCATTGGTTCTTTGTTTCTTGGTTTACGCCATGTCTCTGCCTATGTTCATTCATTGTTATTATGAGTTTCAGGTGTCTCTTGTTTGTGTGTGTAGATAAATACCCCGTTCCGTGTCCACTTCGGTGCGGAGTATTAGAGTTAATGTAGTATAGAATAGCCTTAGATCGCGCATGTGCTGTAAAGCCAGCGGCTTTCTTGTTTTTCCCCCATACCACAGCATAGCGTCGTGTGTTTGTTCCCTTTGTTTTGTTTTCTACGTATAGATTACGTTTCTATGGATTACTGCTGCTGTTTTGTTTGATGGATATTCTCATTTGGATTACTGCCTCATTTGTTAAGGATTATTTCATTTTGGATTCCTGCTCTTCTTTGAATGGATTATGGTTTGTTGTGTTTTTTTGTTCCTTTATTTTTGAATGACATGTTCCTAATAAACTGACATTTCCCCTGCGCATGCATCCTGACTCCCCTTCCTCCAGTTTACATAACCGAGTACTCCACCCAAAAAATGGATGCAGCGGGGAAAATTGGCGCACGTCGTGACTAGTGTTTTGTGCCTGCATATGATTCCATCAGTTTTCCTCAGTGGATTTTTCTTTATGCCCCGGCGGCGTACAATGGATTCGCTGTATGGCCTCAATGTTTTTTGCTGCAGGCCCACACATATTTTCTTAGTTTGGAGGACCCCAAGCCTGATGAGGAACAGTGGTTGGGGTTCCTCCTCTCCCGTCTGGATGGCTACGCTCGCCAATGGGCAGAGCTTCACCTCGCCAGTGGATCCACGAAGCTCAATACAGTTTCGGGCTTTGTGGATCTACTGGTCCAGGTGTTCAGAAGCCCAGACTTCCAACCCGACCTCAGGACCTTCTTGGGGAAGAATCATCTGGGTGACCGACCATGCGTGTCTTTCCTCGAGCACTATGAGAGGGAGTGGGCTAACAGGGCAGCCTGCACCTCTCAACTCCTGACCCAGAAGTGCACCACCAAGGGTTGCACCCGCCCAGCCACCCTCAAGTGACCCACCTGCAGGAAACAGGGAGGAAGGAGCAGCTACTTCTACTCACAAGCCTGTTTTAAGGGCAGCTGGCGGGTGCACAAACGGCTCCACAGACGGGCAACCCCAGAGCTCCAGCCGGAGATCCAGCAGGAGGTCTCCACAGCGGAGCGGCCCCTGGAGGTTAGCATGGCGACCTCCAGCCCTGAGCTCCAGCTGGAGGCCCAGCAGGAGCTCTCCTCAGTGGAGATGCACCTGGAGGTTAACGTGGCGACCTCCAGCCCCAAGCTCCAGCCGGAGGCCCAGCAGGAGGTCTCCACAGCGGAGCTGCACCTGGAGGTTAACGTGGTGACCTCCAGCCCCGAGCACTAGCCGGAGACCCAGCAGGAGGTCTCCACAGCGGAGCTGCTCTTGGAGGTTCACGAGGAGACCTCCACTCCTGCCCTGTTTATGCCTGAGGTCCACGAGGAGACCTCCACCCCAGCCCAGTTCCTGTCGGAGACCCAAGTGGGGTGCTCCGTTCCAGCCCAGTTCCTGTCGGAGACCCAAGTGGGGTGCTCCTTTCCAGCCCAGTTCCTGTCGGAGACCCAAGTGGGGTGCTCCTCTCCAGTCCTGTTCATATCGGGGGCCCACGAGGAGACCTCCGCCCAGGCCACGATCCGGCCAGAAGTTCACGAGGAAACCTCCTCGCCTGTCCTGCTCATGTCAGAGGTCCACGGGATGACCTCTTCTCAAGTCAAGTCCATGTCTGAGGTCCACGGGATGACCTCCTTTCCATGTTTTAGTGCAAAATTAAGTCCTAGTCCATGTCCAAGTCCATATCCAGGTTTCTGCCCTAATCCAAGGCCAATTCCCAATCCAGTTCCCAGTCCAGTTTCCGGTGCTTTCCCAAGGCCCATTCCCGGTCCTTTTCCCGGTCCCGTTTCCAATCCCGTTCCCGGTCCTGTTTCCAATCTTGCTCCTGGTCCCGTTCCCGTTCCTGGTTCCAACCCTGTTTCCAACCCTGTTTCCTAGTCTTGTTTCCAACCCTGTTTCCAACTCTGTTCTTGATTTAGTTTCCAGCTCTGTTTTTGATTTAATTTCTAGCCCTGTTTTTGTGTTAATTCTCAGTTCGGTTGGTGATTTAATTGCCAACTCTGTTCCCAACTCTGTTCCCAACTCCGTTTCCAGTCAGGTTTTAGATTTTGTTGACTGTTCTGTTTCTAGCCAGGTTTCCAGTCCTATACATGATCCTGTTCCCTGTCCTGTTCCCTCCATCCCTGTCTCCATCCCTGTCTCAAATTTAATTTCTGTTTAAGAGCTGTTTCCAGCTCTGTTTCCAGTCAGGTTTTTGATTTTGTTTATGGTTCTGTGTCTAGCCTAGTTCCCTGTCCAGTTCCCTGTCCAGTTCCCTGTCCAGTCTCGAAGTCTGTCTCGAAGTCTGTCTCGAAGTCTGTCTCGAAGTCTGTCTCGAAGTCTGTCTCGAAGTCTGTCTCCAAATCTGACTCCAGTCCTGGTTCCAGGCCAAGCTTCAAGCTAGGCACCAAGTCAAGCCTCAAGGCAAGCTCCAAGCCTAGCACCAAGTCAAGCGTCACGCCAAACGCCAGGTCAGGCACAACTACAAGCTCCAAGTCACGCACCAGGTCAAGCACAGCTACAAGCTCCAAGTCACGCACCAGGTCAAGCATCACACCAAGTTCTCGACCAGGGCCGAAGGGACAACCCGACACGCTCTGCTCTGGTCTCGGGACACTGGACATCGCCAGCCTCAGGTCCTGGGGGGCAGATATTAAGATCCTGCCCAGGGGCCCAGGTCCACCAAAGCAGGTAGAACTTTCGGCGCTTCAGGAGCCGCGCCTTGGGGGGGGCTCTGTTAGAGTCTCTCTCTCTCGCTACGCCACTAGCAGAGGCTAGCGAAGTAGCGCACTTCCGTATTCCACGCTCCGCTCTGCTACGGAGAGCAGCGCATTCCTCATTCATAAAAAGCTCTGGACTTTTCATTCATGAATTCACGTTTGTTTTCTTTGCCATGTGCTTTTGTTTTCGTTTACATCATCTCTCTGCCTATGTTCATTCATTGTTATTATGAGTTTTAGGTGTCTCTTGTTTGTGTGTGTAGATAAATATCGCGTTCCGTGTCCGCTTCGGTGCGGAGTATTAGAATTAAAGTAGTATAGAATAGCTTTAGATTGCACATGTCCTGTAAAGCTGGCTTCTTTCTTGTTTTTCTCTCGCCCCTATTTCATGGTTCCCAGACCATAGTTCGGTGTTCGTAGTGCGTTATCCTTAGCCCGTAGTTTGTGGTTCCCATACCACAGCATAGCGTCGTGTGTTTGTTCCCTTTGTTTTGTTTTCTACGTATGGATTACGTTTCTATGGATTACTGCTGCTGTTTTGTTTGATGGATATTCTCATTTGGATTACTGCCTCATTTGTTAAGGATTATCTCATTTTGGATTCCTGCTCTTCTTTGAATGGATTATGGTTTGTTGTGTTTTTTTGTTCCTTTATTTTTGAATGACATGTTCCTAATAAACTGACGTTTCCCCTGCGCATGCATCCTGACTCCCCTTCCTCCAGTTCACATAACAAAAGTAAGTGTTACTAAGAAGAAACAGCTGGAGGAACATTTTGCAACTAATTAGGTTAATTGGCAACAGGTCATGATTGGGTATAAAAAGAGTATCTTAGAGAGGCAGAGTCTCTCAGAAGTAAAGATGGGATGGAATCTGGATGGAAGCATATGTTGCTCTAAAACCTGTATATACCTTTCAGCATTGATGGTGTCTTTCCAGATGTGCAAGCTGCTCATTCCATAGGCAGTAATGCATCCCCATACCATCAGAGATGCAGTCTTTTGAACTGAGCGCTGATAAAAAGCCGGATGGTCCCTCTCCTCTTTAGTCCATGGTTTCCAAAAAGAATTTCAAATTTCGATTCGTCTGACCACAGAACAGTTTTCCACTTTGCCTCAGTCCATTTTAAATGAGCTTTGGCCCAGAGAAGACAGTGGTGTTTCTGGATCATGTTCATATATGGCTTCTTCTTTGCATGATAGAGCTTTAACCAGCATTTGTGGATGGTACAGCGAACTGTATTCACAGACAATGAGTTCTGGAGGTGTTTCTGAGCCCATACAGTGATTTCCATTACAGAATCATGCCTGTTTTTAATGCAGTGCCGTCTGAGGGCCCAAAGATCATGAGCATGCAATATTGATTGTCACCCTTGTCCCTTACACACAGAGATTTCTCCAGATTCTCGGAATCTTTTGATGATATTATATACTGTAGATGATGAGATATTCATAGTTTTCGCAATTTTATGTTGAGGAACATAATTCTGAAATTGTTCCACAAATTGTAGATGTAATTTTTCACAGATTGGTGAACCTCTGCCCATCTTAACTTCTGAAAGACTGCCTCTCTAAGATACTCTTTTTATACCCAATCATGTTACTGACCTGTTGCCAATTAACCTCCAGCTGTTTCTTTTTAGTAACACTTACTTTTCCACCCTTTTGTGGCCCCCGTCCCAACTATTTTGAGACGTGTTGCTGCCATCAAATTCAAAATTACCTTATTTTTTCCTCAAAATGGTACATTTCCTCAGTTTAAACATTTGATATGTTGTCTATGTTTATTGTGAATAACATATGGGTTTATGAGATTTGCAAATAATTGCATTCTGTTTTTATTTACATTTTACACAGCGTCCCAACTTTTTTGGAATTGGAGTTGTATTCAAAGTGGTGTAGCCAATGTATTAACACCAAGAAAGAAAGTATCACACCACTTTTAACATCATTCCACTGGCTGTGTGTTTCTTATAGAATGAATGTTTTCTTACTGGTTTATAAAGTTTTGTTATTGTTTAGAAGCATCTATTAGTTAATAAAGTTAAAGCTATTAATGGGTTAGCACTTATACATGTCAGAATGCCTGACAAACTCTTTTCATAATCAGCTTTTATGATTATTAATGTTGCATTTGTCTAGAGGTCGTAGCTCGACTTGGATCTCTGACTAGGAAAAAACAAAGGGAACACCCTCTCAGCTCTGGGTTCCTAGGTTCAGCAGGTGACATCAAATCAACATGGCTGCTAACAGCATGAACAGTAAACACAGTAGCAATTCTTATCTTTAAATGAGTTTAGAAAAGTATTTGCTTTAGATCAATCAGCATTGTTAAAGCTATAACACTCACTATACTGTTTGCTGTTTTGAGGAGGAGAATATAGATCATAGTTGGCTGTCTAGATTGTTGCTAACAAAAGATGAACATGGAGGCATCCATGTTTTTCTCCCTTTGTAGCTTGAATGCATGGAGGTCAAAATGACATAATTCTGAGCTCTGACATCCCACTTCTGAGGTATACAGTAAGTCAGATGCAGTATAACTGCTGGTTTCCTTGTTCCAGGAATCATGCCACAAAAGATTTGTAAAGCAGATTTTTAGCACTATGCACCAAAGATTTATATTTTGATAATATAAGATCAATATTTTGCATGTGCCCCATTAATAGTTTTAAAAAGCAGGTTAAATATGTGTTTATCATTTTAATAGTAATGATTGGTCATTTTAATTCATATTGTTCTTTGTCTATATAGTTATTATCTTATATGTGATTGCTATTTTAAATATTTTATAATATTTTAATCATCCTATTACTTGTTACTTTACTTACATTTTGTTAATATATCTTAAATATAAGTCTTCGGTTTCTGTAATATTTAATTTAAAAAAAAAGTTTAATAGTGTTTAAAAAGGTTTTATTGCTTACTGTTGTACTGATTGTTCACTGTTGTAAAGCACAAATGTGCTGCATTACTACTACTACTACTACTACTACTACTACTACTACTAATAATAATAATAATAATAATAATAATAATAATAATAATAATAGTTGTTGTTGTTGTTAATTAATCTCTGTTCATAAGGAAATCTTAGTTCTCTCCTCCATATGTAATACAATAATCCAAAGGACACTTTTATTCCATCAAAACCACATATTGCACTTTTGAGATGTACAAAGTTAATACAAAACACACCACTGGGTGTAATAGTGACCATAGAGACTGAAGAACACATTTATCCGGTTATTTATTTTATTCCAGTTGTTTCTCTGCCCAAATTCTCTAACTACGTACAGACCTTTGTGTACTCACCGATTAAATATTTGTCAGCACAGTGGACATCCTGTTAAACACAAGACCAACAATGCATGTGTGATCCCCTCTCTGTTATTCTCTAACACCCGCCTGATTCGATTACTCATCTCTCTATTCTTTCATTGTCACCTTTTCAGTCATCCGTGTACAACTGATTTACAATTATACCCATTCAGCAGATTCGGGTTTGGTCATAGAATATCCTCTGTCTGTTTATCGCTTGCTGTTGAACACACCCCGTACACACACTTCCCTTCCTATACACCTCTATCTGTGGATGTTTAAAAGATACTTTTGCACAAAAAAGTGGAATGTTGAAAGCAGCACAGCAAAAAAATGACAAAAAAATATGCCTAAAAAACAGCACACTCTATGAAACAGAGTAATTATATTAAAGTTATATTAATCTTTAGGTTATATTTAAGAATGTAGTAATGGTGTGTCTGTAATTCAATTTAAGCAGGTGAATACAAGGGAAAGAATGTTAATAGGATTACAAATGGGTTAAAAAAAAATCAGTAAATAATTTGACATGCATTTAGCATTTTGAAACTTTTTTTAAACTCCTAAATAAATTACTAGCCCTTATGAGTTTTCATATAAGTTCATTTATTATATGATTCTTTTTTTCTTGAAACCATTGAAGCATAGTGAGTTATACAAAATAAAATCTAACACAGCAGTCTCAGTCCCTTTCCATGGTTATACACCAGCATTGCTGTTGGCATCATGATATAGAAGACACCTAACACCTCATGTATCAGCTCTAAACCAGCCATGGTGGTAACCTGAGACAATTTGATAGTGTTATGATATATTATAGAGATAATTTGAAGTGTTACTGTAGCGTTTTTTTTTTTTGTTGTTGTTTTTTTTCCCAGAAAGCCCTATAACAACTATTTTCTATCCTAACTTAAATTGAGGTTTTCTCTTGTTGCTTCATGATATTCGTGATTATTACTGATGCAGATTGGGCACAATGTATTAGTTAAAAATGAGTAATTCTATTAGATATCAACAATGTGATTTCCAGTGCACACAGGGGGGAAAATCAAGCAATGAAAAAAAAAAAAAAAAAAACATTTGTAGGCCTCAGTTAAGATATTGATATAATACAGCCTTGCATTTTAAAAAAAAATGAAAATGTTTCTCTCTCAGTATACATCCCAATTTTGGTAGAATTTTGAATGCGGTATATAAAACACTACTGCAAATATCAATTATTTCACTAAAAGAAAAGGATGATCACTTTCTCTCCTCCAGTACAAACAAATTTCTTTTGTGTTTAAAGACATAGTAGATGTAATCCAGTGGGTCTGCTCTCAGTGGGGTTTTGTGGAATTGCTGGAATAGCACAGGGGCCTCTATGTTCGTTTATCAGCAACACTCAGGTGGAAGATGGAGAATGATGACCAGCTACAGATGTGGCTCAGCAGCAATGGTGGATTAGCGTGGTTGAGATGGTTCCAGATATCAGCACAAAGACGAAGCTGGATTGCAGCTGGTAGGCAGCGCCAGCCGGAGTGGTTGTCGTGCGGGTTGTTGCCATAGTGCTGTTGACATTGCTAACTGTCTGGTTTACTGCAGTTATGTTTGGAGACCATGTGGTCTGAGACACCACCTATGGAGTGAAAAGAGTAAGTCATGATTTGTAAAAAAAAAAATAAATAAATTTGCTTATGGAAATGAAAAGTTGTAAAGAGTGCAGTGTGGATGTGGAAAGTGTTACCATCTGTTATGCAATTTACATGGATGTTACACAAGCGAAAATGACGGTCATCAACTATTGTTATCTATCTTCCTTAGCTGGACTGCTATACCATCTGACTACAAGGATGGACAATAGTTTATTTATTTACTAATAGTAATCTGGTAAGATTACAACATTTAGAAAAAGTACATTGCTAGTAAAAGAAATAACAGATGTACTGTAGTTTTGTAGTGTCAGGAACATCTATGCCTCATACAGTGGGGGAAAAAAGTATTTGATCCCCTGCTGATTTTGTACATTTGCCCACTGACAAAGAAATGATCAGTCTATAATTTTAATGGTAGCTGTATTTTAACAGTGAGAGACAGAATAACAACAAAAAAATCCTGAAAAACGCATTTCAAAAAAGTTTTAAATTTATTTGCATTTTAATGAGGGAAATAAGTATTTGATCCCCTATTAGTCAGCAAGATTTCTGGCTCCCAGGTGTCTTTTACACAGGTAATGAGCTGAGATTAGGAGCACTCTCTTAAAGGGAGTGCTCCTAATCTCAGTTTGTTACCTGTAAAAAGACACCTGTCCACAGAAGCAATCAATCAATCAGATTCCAAACTCTCCACCATGGCCAAGACCAAACAGCTGTCCAAGGATGTCAGGGACAAGATTGTAGACCTACACAAGGCTGGAATGGGCTACAAGACCATCGCCAAGCAGATTGGTGAGAAGGTGACAACAGTTGGTGCGATTATTCACAAATGGAAGAAACTGTCAGTCTCCCTCGGTCTGGGGCCCCATGCAAGATCTCACCTCATGGAGTTTCAATGATCATGAGAATGGTGAGGAATCAGCCCAGAACTACACGGGAGGATCTTGTTAATGATCTCCAGGCAGCTGGGACCATAGTCACCAAGAAAACAATTGGTAACACACTACGCCGTGAAGGACTGAAATCCTGCAGCGCCCGCAAGGTCCCCCTGCTCAAGAAAGCACATGTACAGGCCCACCTGAAGTTTGCCTGAATGATTCAGAGGAGAACTGGGTGAAAGTGTTGTGGTCAGGTGTGGTCAGATCTCTTTGGTATCAACTCAACTCGCCGTGTTTGGAGGAGGAGGAATGCTGCCTATGACCCCAAGTCATAACACCATCCCCACCGTCAAACATGGAGGTGAGAACATTATGCTCTGGGGGTGTTTTTCTGCTAAGGGGACAGGACAACTGCACCGCATCAAAAGGACAATGGACGGGGCCATGTACCGTCAAATCTTGGGTGAGAACCTCCTTCCCTCAGCCAGGGCATTGAAAATGACCTTAATGACTTGGAGAGGATCTGCAAAGAGGAGTGGGACAAAATCCCTCCTGAGATGTGTGCAAACCTGGTGGCCAATTACAAGAAACGTCTGACCTCTGTGATTGTCAACAAGGGTTTTGCCACCAAGTACTAAGTCGAAGGGGTCAAATACTTATTTCCCTCGTTAAAATGCAAATCAATTTATAACTTTGTGTTTTTCTGGATTTTTTTGTTGTTATTCTGTCTCTCACTGTTAAAATACACCTACCATTAAAATCATAGACTGATAATTTCTTTGTCAGTGGGCAAACGTACAAAATCAGCAGGGGATCAAATACTTTTTTCCCCCACTGTATGCACAAATTACAAGATTCTTGACCTGACTCAAGACAAAACCAAACATTGTTTTAAGTACAAGCATGAAGCCTCATGTAAAATAAACTACTTTTTTGAAGTGTCTCTAGTGGAGTTAGTCAGCCATCTAGCCAAAGCCACTTCATCATCATCATCATCATCATCATCATCATCATCATCATCATCATCATCAGTCAAGCAGCACACAGCTTTGTTGCATTCAATTTCTTGCTATTATTTCAATTCTTAATGCAATGTCTGAGGTCTTTTGTGGTCTTGCACAAATTCTTGCGTGCTTGTGACAGTATTATGCTGGCTGTTCTAGAGGCTGTAAACTTTTACAAATAAGCACTGCATGTTCATCATAAGCTCAGTGTCTGCCATATAGGCCACAGTGCTATTATGTGCGAACTCACACACTGTTGTTGGAGAAATGACTTTGGATCTTGATAATGGAGGAAGTGATCTATCCTAAAGAAACAAGGCTAAGGCAAGGCCATAATCTGCAATAAACTGCACTATGGGGTGTTGTACTGTTCCTCCCCTGTTAATCACAGTGACACTAGTAAATTGCTGGCGTCTTTGATCTTGTGTACAGTATGTGGAAGAGGGCAGATAGAGACTTCGTTATACAGCCCTGTGATGCAGTTTGAGGATTTTAACCATTTTGAAAGAGCATTCCAAAACAGACTTAAATCTTAACTTTGTGGAGCAACAAAGAATACATTAATAAACTCAGATCTTTATAAGTTAGCTCTACTTAAAGCAATCAATTTTTAACATTAAATGGTTTAAGGCTATTTGTTTCCTTAATTCATTTGAGTAAAGGTAACTTGTCAGGTATTAATTCATTGAATTAATTAAATGGTAAATGGTCTGCACTTACATAGTGCCTTTTAACCTTCATGGTTCTACAAAGGGCTTTACACTGTGTCTCATTCACGCACACATTCACATACCAATGGCAGCAGAGCTACCATGCAAGGCAGTTGCCTGCCGTCGGGGGCAACTTTGGGTTCAGTGTCTTGCCCAAGGACACGTTTTCTTGCCCAAGGCATGTGGAGTCATGTTCGAACCACCAACCCTACGATTAGTGGACAACCCGTTCTACCACAGCCACCCAATTATACCACAGCATTTTTGAATTCTCAAATCTGATAGGTCAGAAGGTGTTGATTAATTTTCTATAACATCATGCTTCTGACAGTTGTGCCTGATGTAATTTAAATTATTATATTTTTTATAATTACTTAATTTTTATAATTTGTATTACTGCGTTCATCCTAATAATTCTCAGTTTTCCATCATGGGAATGTTTTCAGGACAGCATGTCTTCAGATAACATGACAAGCTGAGTTTTTTTTTGGATTATTATCTTCAAGAATGAGAAAAGGCGAGGCTGGTAAGGAAACAATAGTTTATAGCTGCTATAACATAAGTGATAACAAGCAGGAACTACTTTGGGGTGGTAATAGTCCTCTGCTTTTCCATACCACACCTCCCCATCATGGATTCTTTCCTTTGACAGCACAGCTACCACAGTTGCCACCATGCTATTGAATTCTCAAATCTGGTCAGAAGGTGTTGATTCATTTCAGCTGATAGTAGTTCAGGCTGCAGGTTTATGGTAATTTCTATAGTAACAACTTACACAATTTGTATGACAGAAATTGAAATAATCAATGGAATTTGTTAGCACTGGCTAACTGATGTGGTATAAGAGGAAATAAATCATTTCAGGATGTGCTGTTATTCCAGTTTGCACCAGGCTGCTTCACATCACCACATTTTTTATAATTTTCCCATAACATCTCACCCCATCATGTCTTATTCCTTACTTGATGAACATTAATAACAACAATAATCTCGGCCATAGAATATAATCAACATCAAATTTGAAATCCATCTTTTTTTTCCACAGTTGCTTGCACTGAGATCATGCTACGCTTACTGCAAATTAAAATTAGATTGAACATTTCCATTGAGCTTTTTTTTGCCAGCAGGTTGTTCTAGTCAGCATCAGGATAGAGATAAATAATTTCTCTTTGCCCAATCAAGCATGGTATGATGTGAATGCTCGAAGACTACTCTGCTACCTCCAATTCCAACAAAGTCTTTGGTGTCGAGAGAAATTATAACTGTAAATCTGTTGCTTTCATTTTGCTATGATCATCTAGCACAGATATTTAATTCTTTTTAGACCATTTTAGATGCACTACAGTATATGGCCAAGGGTTTGTGGACACCTGACTATCACACCTATGCTTGTTGAACATCCCTTTTCAGAGATGAGATCAGATATCATCCTCAGAGCTATGGAGGGGTCAGAAATTTGAGCTATCGAAACAGGACTGAATGCTATTCGGTCTGTGGATTGTTCAAAACACCAAGTTTTGCACTCAGACAGAAAGAGTGGCAAGTTAGCTTCCTGGACTGTAACTACTATGACTTCTGTATCTTTACACTACTATACATCATGTGCATGCACTGCATTATGATACACTATATGGCCAAAAGTATATGGATACTGGACCATTACACCTGCTTGTTGAACATCCCTTTCCAGATTTATTCCTCCTTCACTGTTATAATAAGCTCCACTTTTCTGCGAAGGCTTTCCACTAGATGGATAGCGTGGCTTTGGGGATTTGTGATCATTCAGCTACAAGAGCATTAGTGAGGTCAGGTACTGATGTTGGGTGATGTCGGTATTCAGTTCATCCCAAAGGTGTTCAGCGGGGTTGATGTCAGGGCACTGTGCAGGATACTTGAGTTCTTCCACTCCAACCTTGGCACACCATGTCTTCAAGTTTGGGTCCATTAGTTCCAGTGAAGGAAAATTGTAAAGCTACAGCATGCATTGACATCTTATACAACTGTGTGCTTCCAACTTTGTGGGAACAGTTTGGGGAAGAAACACATATGGTCAGGTGTGATGGTCAGGTGTCCACATACTTTTGGCCATATCGTGCAATTATGCTGCTGCATGGTCATGAACGAGGACTACGGGGTCAGATTTCTTGTCAAACCTTGCCACACCTTGAGTTTCGGTGAATTGATGCCACTGGTTAAATTACAGTGCTTTTGAAAATCGGTTTTGTTTCTGTTGTGTTGCACTCTGTAATGTTGTATCATTTACACTGCCATTTGTCAGTGTATGTTTTTCCAGAGATGTGTCAGTTGTTAATGTCATTGTGTAGTACACCTCTGGGCCACAGTATGATTGCATATATTGTATATTATATTCTTCATCAGGTACTATCATAAAATAAAAAGAACAGCAAATATTTGGAAGAATGTGGCATTGCTTCAATAGTGGCACTTTAAAAGCAGTTGTGCTACACCATCTGAATGAAGAGATCATTTATGTGCCGAGTCTTACGCATTTCTAACTTTAAAATGGTAATATAATAAAAAGTCTTCTTAGTGACGTGCTGTAAAATTCATCAGGTACCCAAAATGACGCAGCAGTGCAACAAGCAGTCTACTTTTGTGCAAAAAAAGAGAATGGATAAGAGGGGCATCAAGTTTCGATGCTGGCTTTGGGGACACCTGATCTCCATCTGGGACACGGATATGGGGAAGTGAATTATTTATTTAATAATGTTTAAAGGACGAGCACGCTAGACAAAATGTAGTGACATCTAACAGTGAATTTTCCCCAAAACCCCTAAAACAATTGCATGCATTCTTGTTGGGCAGGAATGGAGGTCTAAGATGTGTCCTCAGTATTCTGGGTATTTTCTGAAGTTAACAAATGATAGAGTTTGTTAGTGCTTTGTTTTGAACAAGCTGGCTTGTTAAAGAATATTTAGCTAAATTTTTACCCTTGTCATCTCCGATAACTGTTGTAGTACATTTACTAAATTATATTGATCCATTTGAGTTCTAACTATTCTCTTTATCACTTAATTTATTCTCATCACTTATTCCACTGAATATATACATGAAAATAAAACACCTGCTGTCATAATCTCCAGTGTAACTGCACTGACATAATAATAATAATAATAATAATAATAATAATAATAATAATAATAATAATAATTTGTACCTGTGTTGTTAAACAGGATAGAAAAAAGATGAAGCCAAGATGCACCGCCGTGATGTGAGCCATCGTGTGATGAAGAAGTTCACTTGCTTCTAACGTGCTTCGAAAGTGACTCTGAACAAAATGCGCGATTTTTATAACCTCACTGTAGCTGTGACGTGTAATGGGCTCAATCCCAAACAGTGCCTCCCTCCCTACACAGGTGCACTAGATTAGGTATGCAGTAACATTCCCTATGTAGTGTGCTATGGATTGATTATGGAGCCATTTGGAATTCAGCCTTAGTCTACTCTAATTAAACTCTACAGTGCTTGTAATTTTATGGCAAAACAAATTTCATATCTTCAATTTGGTAGCTTATGAAATGGTGAAATATTTCCTTCTTAGCACAATTTGTCATGCTGACCAAAAAAAAAAAAACTCTGGGACAGGATTAAAGATTAAAGTTTAAAAGATTAAAATGTAATGAAGTGTCTTTTTAGACACTGTAATTTTTCATGATTACATTACAGTGTAATCATGAAAAATCAGCCTGCTATGCTATGTTTACTGTTTACCGTTTCCTGGAAATTCACATAAATGATACATCCTTTAAACTTGTCCGTGACTGTTCAGGATGAAACCACAAGATGGCAGCTTGTAGCAACTTTTCTTCCAGCCACACGTCCATGAATTTAAGCCTGAATGTTAATCAGATTTTACATTATATATATATATATATATATATGTGTGTGTGTGTGTGTGTGTGTGTGTGTGTGTGTGTGTGTGTGTGTGTGTGTGTGTGTGTGTGTGTGTGTGTATATATATATATATATATATATATATATATATATATATATATATATATATATATATATATATATATTTTATAATATATATATATATATATATATTTTTTTTTTTTTACAGCCAGTAGGTTTTACAGCCAGTAGCCAGTCCGGTTATTTGGGAAAATAAAGTTACCTTCAACAAACCAAACATTCCACAAAAAAATATCCTGAGCCTATCCCGGAACACTGGGCATGAGGTGGGGATACACCCTGGATACACACACATTCACCCACTCATTCACAACTAGGAGCAATTTGTCTTAGCCAGTCCACCTACTGGCATGGTTTTTGGAAGGTGGAAGGAAACCGGAGAACCTGGAGGAAACCCATAAGGACACAGGGAGAACATACACATGAACTCTGCACAGTCAGTGGCCTGAGCTTGGGATCAAACCGGGGACCCTGAGGTGGCAACACTACCCACTGTGCCACCATGCTGAATTCTGATGATTAGATTTACCAGTCTGGGATCGCTCATTTTCTGTATATTTTCAGAAAATGTAGAGCCCTTAAAGGTCCCTCAGTCATGCTTCTGAGGGAACCCTTAAGTTTCTATCTAGAACCCAAACCATTTTTGGAAACTGGCAACCATTAATTGTCAAATGAACAATTAAGGAACAATTGAATTGAAATATTATTTTGTTTTTGCTTTAAGATTTAATCTAACCTGTGGTCATTCTCCTTGTGCAGTTACACAAAAGGCCATATAGTGGCATAGCATGAGGATGTTACTGAAATGTTTTAATGTCAGGAAGGCCAGCACCCAAACTGCTCATTCATGTTCCCTTGCCTGAATTTTCAACTTTTTTTATTCGAGTATGGTATAATCCTACTTACAATATCATAATTATCGATCTTTCACTTTATGTTATATCTGAGCAGCACATGATATCGTGAATGCCCCATTCACCCTTTTATACACAATTTGCAGTCTTCCAAAGAGCCATCATGACCCCCCCCCCCCTTTTTAATGGATTTACATGTGAGTAACCCCCCCCACCCCCACCCCCACCCTTTGACTTGACTTTATATTACTACACTACACACTGTATATGTTGTAATATATTGTTGTAATATGGGTACCGTATTGTACTATTTATATTGTTTACATATCACCATTCATAGTTATTGTTATATGTTTATACTGGTTATACAGTACAGCTTCTAGCTGCTATAAGTATATTGCATTGTATATACTGTACATATGCAATGTGTATATGGGCTATATATATATTGTGATTGTACATTGTTGTTGTTGTTTATATTGTTCATATGTACATTATATAGTTTGCTCTTATGTTTATATATATTTATATATGTATCCACTGTATTCTTTATTTATCCCTGTATTTATCTCTTTACTATCTCTATTTTCTTCACCTCTCTTGTTGCTGCTGTGAGACCCAAATTTCTCCATCTGGGGATTAATAAAGTATTATCTTATCTTATCTTATTTTATCTTAAATTCAAACCCTCAAACCCTGCACAAATGACATATTCAATTTTACAGAATTTACAAATCCTAATTAACAGCCAACTTTTATTCACTCTCTACCATCATAGCTGCATTGATTCCAAGCCATCTGAGATCAGATATCATCCTCAGAGCTATGGAGGGGTGCGAAATTTGAGCTACTGCACCTTTGAAACAGGACATGCTGCTCGATCTGTGGATTGTTTAAAACACCAAGTTTTGCACTCAGAGAGAAGGAGCGCATGTTAGCTTTCTGGACTTTAACTACTATGACTTCTGTGTCTTTACACTACTAGCCTACATCATGTGCATGCACTGCAGTATGATACACTATATGGCCAAAAGTATGTGGACATTTGACCATTACATCCACTGATGTTGGGTGAGGAGGTTTGGGATGCAGTCAGCTTTCCAGTTCATCCCAAAGGTGTTCAGTGGAGTTGAGGTCAGGGCTCTGTGCAGGACACTAGAGTTCTTCCACTCCAAACTTAACACACCATGTCTTCATGGAACAGGCTTGGCTTTCTTAGTTCCAGTGAAGGGAAATTGCAATGCTACAACATGCAAAGAAGTTCTAGAAAGTTCTGTGCTTCCAAATTTCTGGGAACAGTTTGGGGGAAGGAACACATATGGGTGAGAAGGGCAGGTGTCCACAAACTTTTGGCCATGTAGTGTATGTTTCAGGTGAGTAAATGAGAGCAGGTGGTCACAAAAATACGAAGACAAAAATATGAAGAGTCATTCAGGCACAAATAAATCACTTGGCCATTGGAGTCGGTTTGAAATTTATCTACGGGAGCTGGAGAGGGGAAGGGTGCAGGAGCTGAATGGGTTCCAGGTGTTGGGTTACATAACATAAGCCCCGCCTCCCTTGTCGCGTGCGCGCATTTTTCCGTGTTGCGCGTTCTGTGCCGCGTGAGCGCGCATAACTCTGCCACACTGTTATTGCTTGCGAGGAACTGCGTCTTTCTCGCCTTCCTTTCGCCTTCATAAACGATGCCAAAGATGGAAAAAGGAAGACCGCCGGAAAGCAAGCGCAGCAGGAAGCCCGCTCATCCCGTCAAGAGGGAGGTCAGCCACGAGATGAAGGTACGTGTGTGTTTGCGTCTCCTTTAGGGTTCTGGGACGCCTTGAGTCGCTTTCATGACGCGCGGTTTCCAGATTGGTGCCTGGGGAAGCCCACAACATGCAGCTCACAACGCTTTCTACACGGGGCGGAAAAAACATTTTCTTCTCCCATACAGTCTCCTAATTTCGAGTTAGCTAAAGTTTGTGGTGAGGTGTGTCATTCAAGAGATTCAGTATTAGGACAGTGTTAATCACTCTGCAGTAATGTGTCGCCTATATGTGGAGTGATGCGCAGCAGTTTGCCAGATGTGCGCCAGCGGTTGGCATTCGCCTATAGTAGAGAATTAACTTACACGTTGTATAGTGTACATGCATGTTCGCCTGGCTTACCACGTATGATATGAAGAATCAGAGTTCCTTTAACACAGTAGGTGTCTAATTGCACACCGGGGATTTTACTGTGTAACATTATAAAGTATTTAGTGTTTGTGTGCTGCAAAAGCTCACGGTTATTCTATACTCTAGCTCAAATCAAGCTGTAAATAATGTGTATTCAGGCACACATCAAAAAACCCCACCTGCAACATAATTTGGATACAAGTAAATACTGTAAGAGGTGATTTGACACTGTCAATATCTGCTGTTTAATGTGTCTAAGTGCATGTCTCTGCATTCAGTTATAACACCTTATATGGATTTTCAAACTGGAAATTGGTTGTATATTGAAGTGGTGAATTATTAGGCATTGAATAATGTTGTGCACTACAATCCCCTTTATGTTACTTGTCATTTTGTAAGTCCTGCACAGATACAATACTGTTCATCTTGAGGATTTTGCTGTGTATCATTTAAGCTTTCCAAGTGACTAATGTGTGCGACTTCCCATGGTTGCAAATTGTACAGAGAAATATCTGCGTGATAGACATGAGCGATTTTCATGTCTGTGTGGGAGGAAACCGGGCGCAGGTCTCTTTGTGTGAGTGATTTTGGATCACTGCACATGATATCCATGGAGCCGGCGGGTGTAGGGTTGCGACTTAACTAATTTTAATCCAAACATGTGAAACCATACACGGTCCTGATGTAAGCGCAGCCGGGGCTCAAGCGGGGGTCACTGTAGGTTTTGTTGCCTTTGGCCACAACTGCTTTGGATTTTGGGACGGGGCTCGCCCGCTCTCTCACTCATTCTCACTAAGCAGATGTTTGTCTGAGCTGCACAGAAGAAATAAGAGCAACACTGCAGGGACTGGGGGGGGAAAGAAGGAAAAAGAAGACCCACCTCATAGTAATGAGAAAACAGTAAAACAATATGCATGGATTTAGTGTGATCTCAGGGGGAATAGAAACTGATGTGGTTTTTTGATGTAATCAGGCTCCAAAATGGTCAGACTGTACCCATATATTTAAGCTTAAGAATCTGGTAAAAAATGAGATCCCTGCCCAGCTTCTATAAACACACACACACATACACAGACACACCACAAACATACAGTTGCAGTTTTATGGGCAGGCCTGTTTGCGGATTGAGTGACGGAGTAGTGGACGTAACGGATATGCCATTCTGCAAGAATCCCCCTGTTCTCATGCATACTGGCTGTTTTTGCAAGAAAGAGTGAAACATGAGAAGGGCTGAAGAGTCAGGTAACACAGAGAGCGAGAGAGAAGAAAGAGAGCGAGCAAGCAGAGAGTGAACCAGTGTTCTCCTGCGACTGTTTGTTTTGGTTGTGAGCGCTCAGGGAGAGATGAGTGAAGTGAGAGCTTTAAAAGCAACCAGAGGAGTGGAAAGGAAGGAAGAGGGGGAAAAGGGATGGAATTGGATCCTTTAGGGAAAATGGAGAAGATGAGAAGGAGAACAGGGGAACTGGAGGAGTGGGGGACATGAGGCGAAGAAGGTGGGGGATTTCTGGGAAGCCCACAAACCCAGCTGTGGTGTTCTGTGTCCTCCTCGGATTTCAACTAACTATGAATCAAATTACCCACCTCTGTAATCTCAAACAGAGAGAGCGAGTGAGGGAGCGAGAGGTCTCTTGAGTGTTTAGCCAGATTTTATGTCAGACCATTTAGAATAAAATAACAAAGACTGATTCAGAACTTTTTTTTTCTTGCGGCTGCATCATTTTTCAGTCAAATTTTGTGAGCCACAAATGGAGCATGGGATCGCGTATACATTTCACTAAATCTCCATACTATGATCAGAGATGACCAATTACCGATTGTGTGTGTATGTGTGTGTGTGAGACAGAGCTTTGCAGAGAGCACAATGAATGAATTGCTGGGCTGGTACGGATATGATAAAGTTGACCTGCAAGACTCAGAGGCCGCTGACATCAGGAGTCACAACGGCAGAGCAAGACGCCACCAAGTATCTGTGCTTAAAGGTGAGAGCTCACATACATATCTGTAAGTATAGGGAAGTGGTAGCTCAGTGGTTAAGATGTTGGACTTCGAATCGGAAGGTCATGAGAAGGTCAAGCTGACGCTGCTGGACCCTTGAGCAAGGCCCTTAACTCTCAACTGCTCAGTTGTATAAATGAGATAAATGTAAGTTGCTCTGGATAAGGGCATCTACCAAATGCCATAAATGTAAATGTAAATTATATGGAGACATTATACCCAGACTCAGGCTCTGAAATGAGGGCTGTGATGGTCTGGCATAACAGCTTTTGCTCTGAGCATTTCTAAAGCCAAAATCAAGGCTGAAAAGTACATGCCTTTACTGGGTATACAAGAATATTCCCATTGACTACAGAGACTACCAGCGAAGGTTTCAATTTAGTTCTTTACAAATGGTGGACATTTAAAGAAGCCATTTAGCATTTTGTATCAATTTGTATCAAAAGTATTATATATTGGAGTTATATGACATATTGTATAGTATAGTATAGTATAGTATAGTATATTGGAATAGTATAGTTTTGGACTCATTTAGATATCCCAAATACTGTATTGGTGCAGATACTGGTATACATTATGAAAACTATTCTTTGTTAAGAACACACAAGACGTTATATGTATGTATTGATGAACCTGAATGATTGACCATATTAGTTATATATACTGTATATAAAGATGGACACTTTTCAAATTGGTCCATAGCAATGAGTGTAGCTAAAAAAAAATATTACCAAGCAGAAATTTACCTAGTATTACCTATTTTAAGATAAGAATAAACCAAACAGAAGATTATGAAACCTATTTCTGGACCTTTTTACAAATTTTAGGCATTTACAGTACTGTGCAAATGTTTTAGGCACCCTACTGTTTGTTTTTTTTAGTACAAACTTTGTTGTAGATTTTTTATTTTATGACTTCTATATTATCAAGTCAGACAAAAAACACAATGAAGGCTGCTGGGTTTTGCTGCAAAAATAAGAAGTGTGACAGTCAAAGTCTCCAGAAGAACTGTGGCAAGAGGCTCAATAAAACTTACCAGCTCATTTCCTTATAAAACTGTACAAATTATACAGGAGACTACTATTTTTATTTTTTGTCACAACAAATATTGACTTTGTTTCATTTATTTCGTTTACTGCTCTTTATGGTATTTTTTTAAAATGTAGAAGCATTTAATTTCATTATTTTGAAGGCAGTTTTGCTCTACAGCATTTCTTTGCATTTGCCTAAAACTTTTGCACAGTACTATATTTCTAGAAAGAAACAATAGAATAATAATTTTTTCCCCCGATTTTTCCAACCCACCAGTCAAGGTCCAACTCCCCTATCATACAACACCTACCAACTCAGGAGGGAGGAGGCTATGTTAGACCACTCCATAACACAACATGAGCAGCAGTTCGAAAAGATACGATTGGACTCCTGGCCACAAATCGGCATCGTGGCATCGTCGGAATTCAAACTCGTGATCCGGACAATAGGGCGAATGCTGTTGTGCCAACTAGGAGCTCAGAATAAGGAAAAATTTAAGCTTGAAATTACTAAACATTTCTAGAAATAGGTTTAGTAATCTTATAATTGGTTTATTCTAATCTTATAATAGGAAATACTAGATAGATTTAACTATATTCAACATATTCCTACTGGGTAAGCTGTTATCTTTTGCATTGTTTTGATGTTCACTGTGATAAAACTATAGATTTTGCAGTGCTGGATTAGCATTTTATAATACTTAATAAACCTATTTTTTTCTTTATACGTTTTTATTCAAGTTTATAAGTTTAATTCAAAACCAAAACGTTTAATTAATTAGTTCAGTAACTACTTGATCGTGGTCAGGGTCCCAGTGGATCGATAGCCTATGAGCAAGGGGCAGGAATACACCCTAGAAGAGACACCAGTCCATCGCAGAGCACCATGCACACACACACACCCACACACCTAGGGATGATATAGAGTCATGAGTACATCTACTAGATTAACAAAACCGATTAACTTAATTTATCCAATGCCATTGCTACTTTCTGCAGTATTCTTAAGGTCTGCTGAAATTTCCTTCTTTTCAAACATTGAGTGAGACCTAATTCTGTAGAATTAAATATGCTAGGTAAATTAACTAGCTGGATTGTCAGTTCACAATTTAAAAAAATAAAATAAAATCACATGGAAATTATTTTTTCATTTATCCCCAGAGAATTCAGATCCAAAGCCTACTGTAATGGAGAGTAAGCTGACATCTGGCTCCTCTGCATCGGCTAAAAATGGAGTGAAAGAATCTACTGGCTTTCCCCACTCTCCTTCTTCATCCTCATTCTCCCCACACATGAAGGAGCTGCACAGCACCCATGTCGTTGTGCCGCTCATCAAACCATCTGCAGGTGTGGTCACATGTTACACAAAAATGCATCACGATATAAATATGTATAGTGCCACATGCATGGATTTGTAATCCACCGTTCTGTCTCTCTCTCTCTCTGTCTCTCTCTCTCTCAGTGGATGAGCAGCAGAATGTTCAGATTGTGTGTGTATGGTGTCAGAAGGAGGGGCTTAAACGCTACTCTCTGGTCATGGGCTCTGAACTCAAGAGCTTCTGCAGCGAGAAGTGTTTTGCCATGTGCCGGCGAGCCTACTTTAAACGCAATAAGGTCAGTATCTGTCTGTAATGGGTTTCAATCAGCAAGAGCATTTTGAAGCTGTATCAGTAGCCACCTGATATAATCTTGATGATGAAAATAATCCGTGAGGCGTCATCATTTATGTTGACAGCTGAGTAGAAGTACCAAGTCCACTTAATAGTACTGGACAAAATAAAAAACTGTTTCTGTTTTTTTAGCCCTTGATTCAATCTGACTTTTTTAATATTCTCAGTGTTTTGGTACACAAACAGAGCAAATTTTGGGTTTATGGGTTCTTATCATAAAATACAAAGAGTTTGATGATGTATGTTGTGTCCTTGAACTTGAGCATGACACCAAGAGAGAGCGAGAGAGTGCACATGACCCTCCTTTTTATATGTGGTGTGACATCACAACCCAAAGAACCATGGGATACACACACACACACACACACACACACACACACACACACACACACACACACACAAAAACAAACAAACAAAAATCCTCATTACACAACACTTTTATGTACACACTGAAAGTACTTTGTGTCATGATCTCAGGGAAGCGACATTCAATAAAAAATTGTGTGTGTGTGTGTTTGTGTGTGTTTGTGTGTGTGTGTGTGTGTGTGTGTGTGTGTGTGTGTGTGTGTGTGTGTGTTTGTGTGTGTTTGTGTGTTTGTGTGTGTGTGTGTGTGTGTGTGTGTGTGTGTGTGTGTTTTGGGTTGTATTAGATGTGAGCCTAAAATTCAAAACGTGGCTTGATATACTTTAATGACCAGAGCATTGAAAAGATTCCACAGACATTGCAAATGTTGATCTGCTTATATTTTTACAACCTCTTTCTGTTAATAAGTAAAGTAATGATGTGGTAAGAATGAGCAAACCTCATATAAACATTTTTACCAGACTATTTTTAATAGATTTGAGTAATCTGATCAAGCCCCAAACAACAAATGGAGTGCTGCATCTGCTTTGGATTCACAAAGCAGAACTGGCCCTGTGTCTTTTTGTATAACAGTCCAATACCGGAACTGATCAGCTCTAGGGATCTACGCCAAAACAGATTCAAAAAAGACTATTGTTAAATCTGGTTCTGAGGTGGTGTCAGTCCAAATGTTATTTGGACTTGTGGCATAGACCTGGATTAGAGGCAGTTCAAACAGCACCCCACAGCCACATACGGCATGATTATTCATGAAACCGAATAAATTGTCCAAAATGGTTTGGTTTTATAAATAAGAATGTGACTGTTGTCAACAACAAAAAAACATTTTAAATAGGCAAACAAAAAAACACATTTTTAAACCTTTTAAAACTAGGGTTATAAATCAGAATGTTTTCAGTGCAGCATTTTTTATGAGTGGAAAAATGAAAACAAGATGCGACCCATGTGTATTCTGAGCCTGCTGACAGTCTTCAGTGCTGTTAACATTAACAGCTGCTTAACATTCGTGGATGAGACTGCCAGGAGTACTCGATGACGGCCATGGTCATCCAGCACAAACATGCTTGCTGTCTAGGGCAGCTTCTTACTCCTTTCTGAATATAAGGTCACCTTAGGTGAGTCTTCTAATACAGGGACATCAGTTTATCTTGTTGCGGTAGTTTAGAATGGTTGAACCCAACCTGACAAATGCACAGACACACACACATAATGGTGGGAGTATATGCAGAAATTCACTTGTATAAAAAGACTTAATGCCTAATAAGCTGCAGAGTTGTGATAAATATGATACTCACTTTGGCATACACACAGTGTCAGTGATCAAAAAACAGCACTCATCATCCTGTATGTTCTGGATAGATATCACTTCTCGCCTGTTTATGCTATAAGATATATTTCTGCAACAAAGCAAGCTGTAAAAAGAAGTCAGAAAAAGAATAGTAGCATTAACCTAGAGAGAGAGAGAGAGAGAGAGAGAGAGAGAGAGAGAGAGATGGAAAATCAAGTCAGAGCCTGTTTGAGAGGAAGGAGTAAGGGCTGCCATGGGGAGAGTGGTGTCCTCTTGCAGCACATACTTTACCGCAACAGCATCAAGTTTCACACTCCATACACCAGCGAGACGGGGGAGAGCACCGGGTACAGTCAACACAGGATCAGCTTACTGCAATCTGGAGCAGTCACTACACACACTCACAGCAACACACAGTGGGTAGTCACCATCCACACATCTACCTAGAGAGCTGGTTTTTACCAAGAATATTACAATTCAAGAGCTCTGCATCCACACACATTTGGAATCACCTATTCCAACTTTAATAACATTAACAGTTATTTAAATGCAGCTCATGAGTTGATGTTTTACTGATTTTTTTTTTCAGGCTCAAAATGAAAATCGGCATGGTGATCAGTCGTCTTCTCCTCCTCCTGGTCAAATGGAGGAAACTCCTCAGCTCTTGCTTAAGATGAACAGCAATACACGAGTAAGTGCTCATAAGCATTGCGGTTCCTGTATAATAATAAACAAAAATCTACCCACCCATGTAGCTATATTATAATATACCAATTATACAGTATACTGTAGTTTTTAACATGCATCATTGACATTGCAAAATGTTGGCACTACCTTGTAGTTGCTGTCATTTTGGGCAGCATTGGCATTCCTAAGTTAAAGGCTAGCCTGTTCAAAAGGGGGCATGAAGCTTAAGTAAATAAATTGCTTAATTCTGTATATCATACAACTCCGGTTTCCTCCCCCAGTCAAAGACATGCGTTGTAGGATAATTGGCATCTCTAAATTGTCGCGATTGTGCCCTGCGATGAGTTGGTACCCTTGTCCAGGGTGCCTTGTGCCCCGAGTTCCCTGGGATAGGCTCCAGGCTCCCCACGACCCTGTGTAGAATAAGCGGTATGGAAAATGGATGGATGGATGGATGGATGTATAACAGACAAACGTTCTGTCAGTTTGAAAAATTGTAAAATTGTAAATGCAAAACTACCATAAGTAAAGTGTTTTTTTTTATACCTCTGCCACTAGATGGTGGAAGCATTTTTGGGTTGTCCGTCCAACCATCTGTCCAAGATTCATCATTGTAACGATTGTAATTATGTAACCAGATAAACTGAGTACATTTTGGAATTGATCCAAACAGGGTCAAGGTGACAACAAGGTCAAATGTCTGAAATAGCTTCCTTCCTGTTTTGGAGTATATTTTAAGGGTATTTGAGGCATTTGGTTCAGTAACAAGAAGGACTATACTTGTTGGCAGTGGAGACATCCCCATCCACACTGTTGGAATCGAGTTTTAATTTTTTTTCAAATACAATATTTGGTTAGTATAATACCGTGATAAAATGTTGTGCAATTATCATTATAATGTGATGATTTAAGCACTCTTAAAGCTATGAGACAAATTTTCTTGGCATGAAACAACATTATACTATAACACTGAACTAAAGTTTGTTCGTTTTCTTCTTTTTTTATACAGTATCTCACAAAAGTGAGTACACCCCTCACATGTTTGTAAATATTTTATTATATCTTTTCATGGGACAACACTGAAGAAATGACAGTTTGCTTGAATGTAAAGTAGTGAGTGTACAGCTTGTATAACAGTGTAAATTTGCTGTCCCCTCAAAATAACTCAACACACAGCCATTAATGTCTAAACCGCTGGCAACAAAAGTGAGTACACCCCTAAGTGAAAATGTCCAAATTGTGCCCAAAGTGTCAATATTTTGTGTGGCCACCATTATTTTCCAGCACTGCCTTAACCCTGTTGGGCATGGAGTTCACCAGAGCTTCACAGCTTGCCACTGGAGTCCTCTTCTACTCCTCCATGACAACATCACAGAGCTGGTGAATGTTAGAGACCTTGTGCTCCTCCACCTTCCATTTGAGGATACCTCACAGATGCTCAATAGGGTTTAGGTCTGGAGACATGCTTGGCCAGTCCATCACCTTTACCCTCAGCTTCTTTAGCAAGGCAGTGGTCGTCTTGGAGGTGTGTTTGGGGTCGTTATCATGTTGGAATATCCAGTTTCCAAAGGGAGGGGATCATGCTCTGCTTCAGTATGTCACAGTACATGTTGGCATTCATGGTTCCCTCAATGAACTGTAGCTCCCCAGTGCCGACAGCACTCATGCAGCCCCAGACCATGGCACTCCCACCACCATGCTTGACTGTAGGCAAGACACACTTGTCTTTGTACTCCTCACCTGGTTGCCGCCACACACGCTTGACACCATCTGAACCAAATAAGTTTATCTTGGTCTCATCAGACCGCAGGACATGGTTCCAGTAATCCATGTCCTTAGACTGCTTGTCTTCAGCAAACTGTTTGTGGGCTTTCTTGTGCATCATCTTTAGAAGAGGCTTCCTTCTGGGACGACAGCCATGCAGACCAATTTGATGCAGTGTGCGGCGTATGGTCTGAGCACTGACAGGCTGACCCCCCACCCCTTCAACCTCTGCAGCAATGCTGGCAGCACTCATACCTCTATTCTGCAAAGCCAACCTCTGGATATGATGCTGAGCATGTGCACTCAACTTCTTTGGTCGACCATGGCGAGGCCTGTTCTGAGTGGAACCTGTCCTGTTAAACCACTGTTATAGTTATAATAAAATATTTACAAAAATGTGAGGGATGTACTCACTTTTGTGAGATACTGTATGTATGTAATCTATGTATTTTTCATTTGCATAATGAAATGATTAAAAATAAAAGTGTTAACACATCTCTTCTGAACTCTTCAGGTATGTGATTGGTGCAAACACGTGCGTCACACCAAGTACCTGGACCTAGGTGCAGGTGACGACAGACTGCAGTTCTGCAGTACCAAGTGCCTTAACCAGTATAAAATGGACATTTTCTACCGAGAGGCCCGGGCTGCACTTACAACATCTGGCTCTAGTCCGAGCCAACCAGAAAACGAGAATTGTCCAGCCGGAGAGAGTGAGACTCTGCTGACACCAGAATCATGGAACAACCCTTCTATGGAGGGAGACAGCAAAGAAACAGTGTCACCCAAAGTTTTGACACCTGTATCATCTTCCTCTTCATCATCATCCTCAGTTAGAGCAACTGTCTTGGCTCATCAGAAGGAAAGAGAGAGCTCCGCTTCTTCTCAGCTCCAGACTGGCATTCCAATGCCGTCTACTCCTCCACCGCATGTGGTTGTAGAGCAACCATGGGTGATACAGAAGCCCCCATCCTTTAACCGGGCACCTATCCATGCACAGGCCCGAAACCCAGGCTCCAGCCCACACCAGAGACCCTCACACACATCTCCACAGGTACACACACCCTTGGTTCGCCCAATTCCCCCACCACAGCTCTTACACCCATATCCGGCATCGATGATGCCTTGTGCACCCACTTACCCTCACCCTTTTCCATCACTCATGCCAACTCTGGGTCTGCCATGTCCACAACCGACTATCCTGGTGCCATATCCAATTGTAATTCCTCTCCCTGTTCCTGTGCCAATTCCCATACCAATACCAATGAACTCAGGGGCTTTGGGACATGCCGGGGTTATTCGTAACCACAAGGAGAAAGAGAAGATAGGACGAGATGCAGCTTCAGTCACTCCTGAAGATGTACCTAGAGAGTGGATGTCTGAAGATCAGGGAATTACCGATGGCATCTTAGTTGAGCACAAAGTAAAGACAGAGCAGACTTCATCACCAGACCCTTATTCTCCTGCTTTCTCGTCACACACTTTCCCAATCTTATCTGCTCATCCACAAGTCAGTCCTACCCCTCCCTTGCCAGAAGATCATAGACAAGAAGTTAGGGAGCGACAGGTGATACAGAGAGCAATGTGCAGAGTGAAGCAGGAAGGTGAAACAGAGTTCGACCTCAATAAGCAGACGGAGGTTGAACGAGAGAATAGATGGGTCAGGAATGGAGATGAAGATGATTCGATTGCACAACAAATGTCAGCTAAATCTTACACAGGCACTTTAAAGCACACATCCAGTTCAGCCCCTGAAAATGCATCTTCTCCAGTGGACTCGCCAAATGCACGGGCTTCAATTATTCTGCAGAAAGCACTCAACTCATCATCCGTACTCACTCCCACAGCATCCATCCTATTGAACAACACAGTTGCCAGTTCCAACTCAGTTCACTCTGTTTACTCCTCAACATGCGTGGCTACAGTTCAGCCTGACCCAGAAGAAAGAACAAGCTCCGGCCAAAATTCATCCCCACTTCCTGAATGTGAGGATGTGAAAGAGAATGTCTCAGGAGGGCGGGAACCTGGCTTAAACTGTTCCTGTACAGCAGAGCAAACAGACTGCCAAACAGACCAATCAGAGGAGAGCAGGGGGGGAGCTGTAGACAGTGATGCTCCCACAGCTGACGAACACGCTTACGCACGATCCATCCCACCAAAATTACGAGAAAAAAATGCACACACCATCACTCTGACAACTTCACACACGCTTTCTCACATGGTTACACATAGCTGGGACAAGAGCTCACACATGCATGTGCCTGCTTTCGAGCAAAGTGGCGTGCATACTGAAATAGAGCCGGCTTTGAAGCGGAGATGCCTGAGGATCAGAGACCAGAACAAATGAAGCACAGGTATTCACACACATACACAACTGCACAAATATACACACTATAAACAGACACACTGTTAAGGCTCAAGCACAATGTGGTGTTAAATCTACAGTCAGGTCTACTGTAAGGAAAATCAGGTATGTAGGTGTGTTTTGGAGGGGACAAATATTTGTTCACCAGCACGTTTAATATAAATTATTTTTATACCAACCACAATGACCGATAAGGCTTGGGAATGTAACATTACACAATGTGGAGCAAAATGAAAGAAGCACGTTTACGATTTTCAGCACTAAGATGCAAAATATTACTGTCTACCACATCTCATGAAATATCAGCATGTGCTCTTGCATGCTGCACTGTTAACTACTTGGAATTAATACATTATGTTAGTGAGCTAATTACACCTTGCATCCCCACCCTAATTGTTAAGTGCCTAGTCAACCACATATACAGTGCCCTCCACTAATATTGGCACCCTTGGTAAATAGAAGTAAAAATCGTTTAATGGTAAAAATTTGTTTTAAAAAAATCACAAAAATACTCTGCTCTCATGGATATCAAACAATTGCAAACAAAACACAGGTTTATCAAAAAAAAAAAAAACTTTGTTAAATATAGGTGTGAAACAATTATTGGCACCCTTTTAGTCAATACTTTGTGCTACCTCCCTTTGCCAAGATAACAGCTCTGAGTCTTCTCCTATAATGCCTGATGAGGTTGGAAAATACACGGCAAGGGATCTGAGACCATTCCTTCATACAGAATCTCTCCAGATCCTTCAAATTTTGAGGTCCATGCTGATGGACTCTCCTCTTCAGTTCACCCCACAGGTTTTCTATGGCTTTCATGTCAGGGACTGGGATTGCCATGGCAGGATCTTGATTTTGTGGTCAGTAACCATTTTTGTGTTAATTTTGATGTATGTTTTGGATCATTGTCCTGCTGGAAGATCTAGCCACAACCCCATTTTAAGCTTTCTGGCAGAGGCAGTCAGGCTTTCATTTAATATCTGTTGATATTTGATTTTTGATTATTTGAGTCCATGATGCCATGTATCCTAACAAAATGTCCAGGTTCTCTGGCAGAAAACAGCCCCAAAACATTAAAGAGCCACCACCATATTTAACCGTGGGCATGAGGTACTTTTCCATATGGCTACCTCTCTGTGTGCACCAAAACCAGCTCTGGTGTTTATTTCCATAAAGCTCTATTTTGGTTTCATCTGACCATAGAACCCGATCCCATTTGAAGCTCCAGTAGTGTCTGGCAAACTGAAGATGCTTGAGTTTGTTTTTGGATGAGAGTAGAGGCTTTTTTCTTGAAACCCTTCCAAACAACTTGTGGTGATGTAGGTGACTTCGGATTGTAGTTTTGGAGACTTTCTGACCCCAAGATGCAACTAACTTCTGCAATTCTCCAGCTGTGATCCTTGGAGATTTTTTGGCCTCTTGAACTATCCTCTTCACAGTGCGTTGAGACAATATAGACACACGTCCAATTCCAGGTTGATTCATAACATTTCCAGTTGACTGGAACTTCTTAATTATTGCCCTGATGGTGGAAATGGGCATTGTCAATGCTTGTGCTGTTTTCTTATAGCCACTTCCCATTTTGTGAAGCGCAACAACTTTTGCCGCACATCACAGCTAAATTCCTTGGTCTTACCCATTGTTATGAATGACTAAGGGAATTTGGTCTATGTGTTACCTATATTTGTACCCCTGTGAAACAGGAATTCATGGTTGAACAATTTCCTGTTCCTAGTCACCCAGGTGTACTAAAAATGTAAAATATCAATGGGAATATACTTCAAATATATTTTTCTCATATGAATTCATAGGGGTGCCAATAATTGTTGCACACCTATATTTAACAAAGATTGTTTTTGATAAACCTGTGTTTTGTTTGCAATTGTTTGACATCCATGAGAGCAGAGTATTGTTTAAAAATAAATAAATAAATAAAAATCAAAAGTTTAAACAATAAAGATAATTTTTCACAGGCTTCTTTGTTCATATTTACCAAGGGTGCCAATATTAGTGGAGGGCACTCTATATTACCTAAAAAGGTAATAAAAGCTTTAATGGATAAGCTAAAACCATAGGAATTATGTTACTTGTCTGTATATAGTATCAATATTAGCTCCAATATTAGTTCTATAACTTAAACTATAAAGTCATTGCTGAAGTAAAATTATGGACATAATTCTTTATAGAAGGAAGACATTATGGATATATAAATTGTAATGTGAGATTGTGTTCGAGGTGCTTTTGTTTTGTCCCATTTATAGTTGAAGGCAAGCCTTGTGCAGGTGGAGAGAACAGTGATGGTGAATATGAGTACAGTCAAAACTATATGAGTTTATATGTATATGTATACACAGTATGGGCACACCACAGAATGATTATGAGCGGACTGATAGAAAATGATGAATGTAACATTTTTACATGAACATTGCATACACAGACATGTGCAAAATATGTTTGTTTTCTTAGAGACTGCGAATATAAATTTCAAAATATAATATTCTAATCCAATATATTTGGGGTCAAAATTTTAATTAATGTACCTGTGCCCCTGTTCCAGGGCTAATACACCTGACTAATTAATGACTACACAGGACTGTACTCTGAAATTAAATCAAGATGCCATTACAGCACAGTTCTTGACTTGAGACCCTTTGACTTGAGTTTTACTGCTGAAGAATAGGGTTGGGAATGTGTTGGGAATAAATGAAAATCAATTAAAGGAATGTGTTGTCTTATTGCAGTACTTTAGAAGTTGGCAACACTGGTAATGGTTAAGAAAGTTTCTGTGAAGTCGAGCTCGTGGAAGTGTCCACACTGATTTCATGATTTATATATAATCTATCCCTGTTAGTCACGCTCTCTCTCGCTCTCTCTCTCTCTCTCTCTCTCTCTCTCTCTCTCTCTCTCTCTCTCTCTCTCACACACACTCACACTCACACACACACACACACTACTAAGTAAAACTACATGGTGCATGTGCTTGTCCCACATAATGATGCAGAACAGTTAAACAGTCCTTTTTATAGCTCTAAAGTTTCAGCAGAAGAGAAAAAAATAACTGAAACGAAAGACACAGCTGAAAATCCCTGACACAATCTTGTTTAAAGAGAGATAGTGAAAGTGTTTGTGCATGCGTGTGTGCGTGCGTGCATGCGTGTGTGTGTGTGTGTGTGTGTGTGTGTGTGTGTGTATGTGTGGTTCCAGATGTTGCTGTTGGAGGGCTTTTCTGTGCAAAGTGCTCTTACGTTACTGCAGAAATAAGGAGGTCGTATAGTGTGTGGTATAGTTGTGTGGTATAGTGTATGTACATAAATAAATATAAATAAAAATAAAGTGTTTTTGCTAAAATAAGAGTACAAATATTTCCATCTGGTTACTAAGGTTAAGTTCAGGTTTAGAGTTAGGTGTAGCATTCATTTGCTGCAGTAATTATTCCTCACAGTGTGTGTGTGTGTGTGTGTGTGTGTGTGTGTGTGTGTGTGTGTGTGTGTGTGTGTGTGTGTGTGTGTGTGTGTGTGTGTGTGTGTTTGGGTCAGTAGATAGGTATAAGATTTTTGCTATAATGACCTTGTCACTGGTCAATAAACTCTCCCAGTTCTGATTTCTGAAGGGTGTTTGTACATATACAGTATTTAGCCCTAGATGAGGCCCTCACAAAAATCCTCACAATGATAGAACTGTGTCACATGTGTCCTCACAAAAATACTGTGTATTTATAGCTTAAAAAAACATGACATATCACTAATTATGTGAATAGAAGGTACTTACAAAGATAGAAGAAACACGTGTGTGTGTGTGTGTGTGTGTGTGTGGGGGGGGGGGAGAAAGAGAGAGAAAGATTGTATACGTAGTCCCTCTTGGCTATTGATGTTACATTCAGCTTTTGCACTATACGTCAATTAACATACATACAGTATATATATGTAATATATTTATGAATTATGCCTGTGTTTATATTCCATTCCTCAGTCATTGGTGTGGTGTTGTTATCCTGTTTCTTAGCAAACCATAAGCCCTGTGTGTTTGCAACATTACCCTTCAAAATCATTCTTAGAGCATATGCTTCCAAAGCTGTTACTTTATACTTTAATAACCTCTGCAGTAGGCCTGACCAATATACTGGGAATAATGTCAACTGGAATTGATAGTGGTGTATTATTTTTCCATGCTGCCATATCGGAATGTTCCGCTTTGCAGTCCACTGACCTTGCGATTAAAACCAGAAGAATTATACATATTTAAATGTAATCAGAATTGTGTTTCTGTTCACATGTTTCTGAGAGCTGTTTTGCACCAAGTCCTGTCATTAACCTGACATACTGGGATATTCAGAGAATGTTCATTCTGCTTACCACATAACCCCAAATTCAGACAAGAAGAAATTGTCTTGTCAACTAAGATAACCAGTACCTCCAGGATTGTGCGATTTTGCGACCACAGAAATGAACACAAAATCAAAGAAACTCCGCAATATTCACAGGAGCTTGTAATTTTGAAAAAAGTACCACAGATTTGGGCCAGGACGTGTCATGTGACATCATCACAACACGCAGTCAGCCAAAGCCCCCTTCAATTCACATTCATTGAACATGAGTACAGCTAAAAGGTCTAATTTATCAGCAAACATCACTGCGAAAGACCATGCAAAACAATTTTGTCCAATTGCAATTTTGCAGATTCAAGTAGTTTTCCGCAAAAAAAGCACCAAAAACTCCTGTATGGACTGCATAACCAAGATAATACTTATCTCTCTATCTCTGTCTCTCTCTCTCTCTCTCTCTCTCCCCACCGTTTCAGATCATTTGTGGAGTGAACTTCCTTTTTGTGTATCTGAAGTCAGATACTGAATGCAGGCCTTTCCCTTGGTGCTGGAACTGAACAGGGAAACGGAGACGAGTTGAACGAAAACTTTACTGACTGATAAATTACTGGTGTATCCAGATGTTTGTGCCGACCACTGCTATGGGATATCTTCATACCTGGGGCCTAGGGTATGAATTCTCAGCACAGGCTTGCTGACAGCCATTTCCCCTCCAGTGATGGTGTATGCAGAAGTGAGGATCAGTGGTGTATGTGTTCCATATAGACACTTCAGCTGTATGTTTATGTTTTTGGCCTACTGTCTACAGAAGCTGTTCCTATTTGCCAATCTGTAACATTTATGTTCAACCTGCCTTCACATACACATGCATTTATATACAGTATATGGAGTCCACACATAATTGTAAAATGATTCTGAGTTTATTATATAGAAGGTCACCTTTAATTTAAGATTATTTACACCTACATTAGATCAATCGTACAGCACAACCACAGCCCTTTGCCTATAACCCATAGACATCACCAGGTGTTGGATATCTTCTCTGTCTGACATGTAATCTGAAATTCTACACGTTATCATTGTTTCATTTCATAGCCAATGTGCTGCAGTACAGAGCCAAAAAAAAAAAAAAAACTGTGTCAAGCATTTACAGACTGCACTCTATTAATGGACACGTGCCACTTTCATTAATCTACCATATTAATTTTGAGTATAGAATTTGTTTTATTTGAATAAAATGTTTACTTGTGCATTGTGGTAAGCATATTCTTTTTGGTCATTTTTGTCTTTCTTTTTTTTTTTTTCTTTTTTAGTTTTAGCATTTTCACAAAGCAAAATTTAAAATAATGTCTTGTTTTGTTGCCAGAAAGTCAAAATAATACTTTTCCACTATATGCAGCTGCTTAGTGGTTAGCACGTTTGCACAGTGCTTAGTAATAGGCATGTTTGCCTCGTACCTCTGGGGTTGAGGGTTCAAATCTCACCCTGTCCTGCCTTGGTGTGTGGAGCATTTTCACCCTGTGCTTCAGGGGTTTCCTCTGGATACTCAGATTTCCTCCTTCCCCAGTCCAAAGACATGCACTGTAGGCTGATCGGCATTTCCAAATTGTCCGTAGTGTGTGAATGTGTGTGTGTGATTGTGCCCTGCTATGGGTTGGCACCCTGTCCAGGGTGTCCCCAACCTCGTGCGCACAGTTCCCTAGGATAGGCTCCAGGCTCCCCTGTGACCTTGTAAGATAAGTGGTATGGAAAATGGATGGATGGATGGATGGAAATTCTGCCAAGTCAGGAAGAAACATATTTGTGGATCAAATAATTCAGTGAAAAAAAGCATGCCATTTGAATGATACAATGATTTAATAATTCTAGATTTGAGTTTGACATAAATAACGTTACATTAGTCATGGCATATCATTATTTTAGACTTTCAAAAACATAATACTGGACCCTGTTATTACAAGAAATATAATAATAATAATAATAATAATAATAATAATAATAATAATAAATCAGAGTCCTTAACTCTGTTTAAGTTTCAGTATTAAAAATGCCCTTTACTCCACTAGTGCTCAAAAAGGGATTGTAATATAAGCAGCTGGTAAAAAAGGATACACAGTTCTTACACTAGCTGTAAACACCTTTCCTACAGAGTTGGCAATAAATCCCTTTTGTGCAGTTTTACTGTGTGTGTGTGTGTGTGTGTGTGTGTGTGTGTGTGTGTGTGTGTGTGTGTGTATATATATATATATATATATATATATATATATATATATATATATATATATATATATATATATATATATATATATATATATATATATATATATTTTTTTTTTTTTTTTTTTTTTTTTACATTTTCTTATGAACAAGGAAAATTACCTCAGAGCAAATTAGATCACTCTTTTTCTTCAGAATTTTCTCCTGATTGTGGTCATACATCTCTCCCCCATCACATTAACTACCAACCTGGGAGGGTGATTTACAAACACGTGCCTTCCTACAAAGAAGAAACTGGGCCAAAATGAGTTTGCTCTGCTCCCAGTTTCACTCTTTGTAGTTGTGAGAATGAGTTTTATGGTCTCTAAGAGCCTTTTGAGGGAGCCTTCTGAGTAATCTGACTCCCAATCTTGGTCCCAGATGCTCTCTTAGAGTGAAATCTGAGCAGTTCAAAGAATTTTTATGTTGTATTTGAGTACTTAAATTGCTGTAGACTACAGCAGCAGGGAGGAGACTTTCCTACTTTGAGGACCCATGGTTAATGTGAACATGAAAACCTCTGTAGATACAAAATCTCTAACCGTATTGTCATACTTCTACTTTAATTCATGTTTCAGAAGTCTTTGTGTTTGTGTGTGTGTGTGTGTGTGTGTGTGTGTGTGTGTGTGTGTGTGTGTGTGTGTGTTCAGTTGAAATTAATTAATTAATTTTAGAAATCTTCTCCATCTTTTCCAACTACCAAAATAATGCAACATATTTTGGAAAGAGAAGGCTAATTGGTCAATCTGTCAATGTCTCTGCATCAGCTACAAAAAAAAAAAAAAGACTGCATCAACATCACAAACTATGTTCCTATCGTTCTTCATAAAGGTTGAACAATCCAAGTGTGTATCACTCAAGTGATATCTGCACACCACATCTGCATGATGAAAATTATTATATTCAAAATAACACAGATAATTGAAGTTCATACTGTGGTAGATCTGCCAGGGGGGAAAACAACAGGTGTAATGCGTCTGTTTAATGACTAAACGGCTACAACCAGGGTGTCAGACTAAAGCACAGAGGAGAGAAAAGGACCGACCAGTATCTGCTGGATAAGTAAACCTGCACTGCCACCTAGCAAGAAGAACTGCACAAGAAACGCTGATGTAGAGCCACCAAAATTAAGCTAATCAATGTATTATTTGATAAACATATGTAGAGCAGCATACATTTTGAATCATTTTAAGTATTCATCACCTTACACAAGGACATGCAACTTAATTCAAGTTTTGAGCTAGTTTGTCTTTGTGATTTTTGTTTATACTAAGACATTTACTCCTTGTTCTTAGAGGGAGTAGTTAGGGAAACAGCTAAAAATTCCTAGAATTCCTGGTTGAGGCATGTAGGATGTTTCTGATACTAAAAACTGATATTTAATAATAATGGACACTAAATAGGGGGGTCTGTTCATTATTCTGGAAATTTTTCAGTTCCTAGTGTATGTTCCCTACTCACACACTTTTAGGTAGGTAGGTAGGTAGATTATTAACCGAGCAATACAATGGTGGTTAAAAAAAACATTAAATAAAAAAAAATAATAAAAATTTACAGGTAACAATTGCAAAAAAAATAAAATAATGTTAAGAAGCACAGGGCAAAAAATAGCTAGTCAAAATATATTAAGGAGGAGTGAGAGCTTATCTCTATCCAAAAAAAGTGTAAAAATATGTAAACAAACTCCATAATCAATACACTTACATTTGTACAAATGTGGGAGAAAGTGTAAAGGTGGCAGATAAAATGTGCCATAAATTTGTACTACTACTACTTCTACTACTACTACTACTACTACTACTACTAATAATAATAATAATAATAATAATAATAATAATAATAATAATAGCATTATTCTCATTATTTTAGCATAGTGTAACATTCAGAGAGTTTTTTTTTCAGACACAGAATAACTGAACTCACCTCTACCACACTGCTACATCATCAACAAACAATGACCTTTCTATACCAACATCCATCCAAGAAAGGATTTATAATTATGCTAAGTAAAACTGAACTACAGATATTACTTTGTGGAGAGGCAAATACAGCAGGGTTCTCCACTGTTTATTGTAGATAAGACTGTATGTCATAATCTACAGTATAAATGTTAGGAAATTACATTCAAACTCTAACCATACAGGGCCAAATACCAGAATTGACAATTGAGTCCATGGTAGTACGACGACTTTGAAATCCACTATATATATTTTGTTTGTTTATTTATAGGTTTAGATATCTAGCTGTCATTACCTTCTTCAGTGAAATTGAGCTAGCTAATTAGTATCTTAACAGAAAAACCCTACTAATTTTATCAACCTGATTTTGAAAAGGTTTTAATGCTCTTACTTATGAGGAGAAACTGAGAATTAAATAGGAGGCCAGAATAACACATGAAACAGAAATAACCTCCCCTATTTTAAAAACCACCAGTCACCATTGAGATCCACAGTGAAACATGGTGGTGGTAGCATTATGTTGTGTGGATGCTTTTGCTTAGCAGGGACTGAGAAACTGGTCAAGGTCGAGGGCAAAGTGGATGGAGGCAAATACAGAACAATCCTAGAAGAAAATCTCTTCCAGTCCAACATCAAATGTCAACTTGATTGCTATCATTTTCTCCACGTGTTTACATAAGTTGCAATGGGTGAACCTGTTACCAAAGAATCTTTGAATGAGTCTCAATTCTCAGGCAAATGTTAGCTAGTTTCCAATGTGAAGAATCCTCTGTGGATCATATTTTACATAAAAAACACGACAGTGCATGCTGTTATAAGAACATTACACTTGGACAGGTGATGGCATCCCCACCCAGAAGTAGATTATTTTTCAATAACAGCACACCCAAAGTGTTTTATTCCCCTTATACCATTACATTATAGCAGCTATAAACAGTAGTTCCCTCACCGGTGTTTATTTTATCTCTGCTTTCGAGTTTATAAGATAAATTTTTTTTAAAACGCAGCTTATCATGTTACTGAGAAACTGGAAAAATGTGCAAAGGTATCAAGCAGTTGTTACTAAAAAGGTCATCAGTCATCCTAAAATTTTGGATAAATTCTGTGCCAGGAAGGTTTCCACATCAGGTCTACCACTCCTGGCTCTGGCCTTGCATGCTCATGTTTCTCTTCCCTGAAGTAGCCACCACAGACTCCACAGACCATCAGCATTAAAATGTTGACCCTCTTTCTTTTCCTTATCCTCATAATGACTTGTCTTGTGAAAGATTGTTTTGAGAGCAGCAATACCCTGGAGGCAGGAGGATATTAATTGGTTCAAAAAGCTTAGTTTAAAAGTCACATGTTAATTTCCTGGCAAGTGCTTGGAGCTTAACCACATGATAAATGTTGTGCTCATTCATAACTGCTTTTTATCTTGATGCACAGTCCCCTCTAAAATTATTGGAACAGCAGGGCCAATTTAATTGTTTTTGCTATACATTGAAGACATTTGGTTTTGATATCAAAAGATGAATATGAGACGACAGATCAGAATTTCAGCTTTCATTTCCTCATGTTTACATCTAGATGTGTTAAACAACTTAGAACATGGCACCTTTTGTTTGAACACACCCATTTTTTCAAGTGATCAAAAATGTTGGAACAATAGGTGTTTCTTGTTACCCAGGTGTGCCTGTTAAACTAATTGTTTAAAGAATTAACAGCTCTGAATGTCTACTCTTGGTTTGAGACCTAGGTTTCTCCTGTGAAGACTGCATTTGATGTTAAATAGGATAAACCAACCTGACGACCAGAGAGCTGTCTATGGGAGAAAAGCAAGCCACTTTGAAGCTGAGAAAAGAGGGAAAATCTCTCAGAGCCAATGCACAAGCATTGGGTATAGCCTATACAACAATTTGGAATGTCCTGAAAAAGGAAGAAACCATGGGTGTGCTTACAACCAGACATGGAACAGGTCTGGCAAGGAAAACAACAGCAGTTGATGACAGAAACATTGTGAGAACTGTGAAGAAAAACCCGAAAAAACAACAGTTATTGACATCATCAACAACCTCCACAGGGCAGGGGTGAAGGTATCACAATCCACCATTCGAAGAAGACTTCAAGTGCAGAAATATAGAAGCCATACCACAAGATGCAAAGCACTCATCAGCAGTAAGAATCAGAAGGCCAGATTGGAATTTGCAAAGAAATACAGAGATGAGCCACAAAAGTTATGGAACCAAGATTAACCTCTACCAAAGTGATTGAAAGGCCAAAGGGTGGAGAAAGAAAGGATCTGCTCATGATAAGAACATACAAGCTCATCTGTGAAACATGGTGGAGGTAGTATCATTGCTTGGGCTTACATGGCTGCTTTTGGAACAGGTTCACTAATCTTTATTGCTGATGTAACTCATGAAGTAGCAGCAGAATTAATTCAGAAGTTTACATAAACATTTTGTCTGCCAGTTTACAGAGAAATGCATCCAAATGAATTGGGAGGAACTTTATCATGCAGCAAGACAATGATCCAAAACACACTGCCAACACAACAAACCCTTACTTCATCAGGGGGGAAAAGTGGAAGGTTTTAGACTGGCCAAGAGGAAAGAGGAAACTGAAGGGAGAAACCCTTTGATACAAACAACAACTGAAAGAGGCTGCGGTAAAAGCCTGGAAAAGCAACACAAAAGACGAAACGAGTCGCAGGCTTGATGCAGTTATTGCAAGCAGGGATATGCAACCAAATATTAAGTGTTATTTACTTTAATTTACTTTTGTTTTTGCTCACCTAAAAATTGGGTGGTCTGATACAAAAGGTTCTATGTTTTAATTTGTTCAACACATCTAGATGTAAATACCTCTCCTAATGATGTAAATCCTAAACTCTCATCTCATATCCATCTTTTGATCTCAAACCCAAATGTCTTTGGTGTATAGCACAAACACATGAGTTGGCCTTGCCATTCCAATCGTTTTGGAGGGGACTGTAGGTTATTTATTTAAAAAGTAGTAGGTTGTTTATGTGATGTTAGCAAAAAGAAACCTACCTAGACTCATAAGATAACCCATACTTAGTTTGGTTTGACTTCACCTTTTAGGTATCTGCTGTTTTATCTACTATAGCACAGATTTATGTTCACTGCTACAGCCAAGTTTCCATTGTTAGGTTAAACCCCAACATGGACTCCATTTTCCAACATACACAGAGGCCTACAAACATGGCCGCCCCGGACTCCACTTCCCACAATACATCCACATTCACATGCTCTTAGTCACCGGACTTTTAACAACACACACCTGTTCACAATCACATACTCATCACTATTCACCTTTATATACTGCATTGTGTCTCAGTCTCGTTGTGAAGTATTTGCTCAGTTTCCTTAGTGTACTGTCATTACCAAACCGTTGATGTTTGCTGTGTGTTTTCTGGTGTTTGATCTTTTGCCTGGCTTATCGTTTTGGATTACGGTTTTTGCCCCGTGATATTTTTTGCTGATCGCTCAACCTTGGATTGGATTGGAACCCTGCCTTTTGCCTTATGATTTGGATTTATCTGCCTTTCTAATAAACTGCCCTTTTACCTGCACTTGCATACTGCTCTGAGTCTGTGTACTAACAGAATACTTCGCCTACCTATGGATGCAGCAGGAGAACTCCACCAAGCCATCATGGCGCATGAACAGCTTCTGGGAGAGCAGCAGCAGCATCTGGCGGAACTGAATAATAATCTTCACCTCCTTTCTCAAGCTGTCACCTGGTGACAGCTAAGACAACACCTGGTGCTCCAGCTCATCAAGCTCCCAGCTCCACTTTTCGAGCACCCATGCCGACACCAGAGAAATTCTCCGGCGAGCCGTCAATATGTAAGGGATTTCTTTTGCAATGTTCCTTATATTTAGCCTGCCAAGAAGGCATGTCTGAGGGGGAGAAGATCACACGCTTCATGAACTTACTCACGGACAAAGCTCTAAAGTGGGCTATGGCCGTATGGGAGCTTGGAGGTGAACCGACGGCTTCATATGCTCAGTTCACTGCTATGTTTCACCGTGTTTTCCACCACTCACCTGAGGGTAAGGAAGTGGGCAAACCATTACTCACATTACACCAGAGGACACTCAGAGTTTGCTCTCGAATTTCGCACCATTGCGGCTGGAATTGGATAGAACAATGCTGCCCTTAAAGCTACATTTCGACAAGGTCTCAACCCTGAGATACTCACCAAGATGGCATGTCGCGATGAACGTCTCATGCTAGACTCCCTCATCGACCTAACCATCCAACTGGACAATCTGCTTCAAAGCCACAGCCGCTACAGAGAGCTAGGGAATCTTTCTGGAGCAGCCGCCACTCCTGAACCCATGCAACTTGGATGCATGAAGATTAGAGAGGGAAAGAGAGAGAAGAGAAGAGAAGACATGAACACCACTGTTTCTACTGCGGCCAAGCCGACCATCATCTGCCAGTGTCCTCTATGCACTCCAAGCAGTGCAACCGTGAGTGGAAGCTCCTGCTCCCACCCGCTCACAGTGAGTTCAAGCCAGCGTCTCACCACACATGCATTTACCATGCCTGTAATTATAGAGCACTCAGGTGTTTACAGCACTGATTGATTCTGGAGCGGCAGGCAGCTTCATAGACCAGGAGACTGTTTGTCAGCTGGACCTCCCCACTGAACTGCATCAGCCTATCAAGATCCAAGCCATCGATGGAGGACCCTGTAATGAATTCAAAGGCATTACTAGCATTATTCTTTTCCACCAGAATAATGTAATGGATCAACTTTAAACATGAAAAACGAAACAGAAGCACACGCTTGGATTCAACGCACCTTTGTAAAGGAGACGAGTTTTAAAGCGTGCCTGCATTATCTACCAGAATGTGTAGTAACTCGGATGAATCTGCAACGTTTAAAAATATTCTCCACCAGTTACAATTCATGTAACAAGTTAAAAGATGTTTAACACGTTTAAATGTATTCTCCAATTTATATAAGGAATTAGCTCGAATGGCGTGAAATATATCTATATATCTAATCAACGCGTGTTGTGACCAGTTATAAATATACATCAGCCATGAAAGGGAATTCATGTAGGTGCACATATACATATAGATAATTAACTACAATGGATTATAATTAATTATGACTATGTATGTGGCCTAGATCAGCTTTATGAACTCTAAAGAGTGAGTTTATCCTTCTGGCCAGGAAGAATTAACTTACGAAGTTTGTTATTAAAGATTAGAGCGGGTAACGAGATCTTATGCAGCGTTTAATGGACTCAACACGTCAACAAAACAGAGAAAATCAAGCATGGGATAATAGATTTTAATAGCTAGATGTGACTATGGATACACGCGACTAACTCTAAGCAAACATACATATATACACAGCTATATACAGGGAGAGAAAAGGGATAGAGAGAAAGTAATGAAAGAAAGGGAAGCAGACAAAAACACAACTAATTAGCCTTTTTCAGAACCAGCACAAACTTAATTCTCCTGTAACACAGGGGTTCAATCTTAAACGCAGATATAGGTCATTAACTATACTTGCATAGCCTCAGGGTTGACAGTTTGCGCGAGGTCGTGTAGCGTTCGCTGGTTCGTTGTGCCGTTTGAAAAGGTGTGAGCCGCGAGGCAGTTGCATCCTTTGTCCGGGAGAGAGAGAGGTCCTGGCTTCCTCTTCCCGGGGCACGTGGCCCCGGGGGAGAGAAACCGGAAGGAGTGTAGGAGTGAAGTTAAAGAGACTGAGAAGTGAACTCTAACTCGTGTTAAAGTGAGCGTGGTGTTGTTTTAAAGACAACACCAACGCACACGCCTCTTTGGGCTATGGGCCAATCAGGAAGTTGGGTTTGCATGTCCGGATGAACTCTCTTTGTCTGGTCTCGGACCCTAATTTAAATGTCCAGGGAGGAGCTGGCTTATACTGTGTTATAAATGAAATTAAGAGAAAACATGAAATGATGTATCCCATTGCAATATGATATGCATAATCAATCCGGGTATCTCGAGACGATTAACTACATACCAAATTCGATGGACTTGTAAAGAATATTACAAATAAAACCTGGTTACAGACTTTAAAACTATAAATTAAAACTATCTAAAGTCATTAAGGTTAGTTACATAAACACACAATATATGTAAACAAGATAACATCACACTATTTAGGCATCGAATAATTACATATAATTACACGTTACATTGAAAGGAGAGAGATTTCTCCATTGTGTGTGTAAGGTAAGCTTGTGTGTGTGTGTGTGTGTGTGTGTGTGTGTGTGTGTGTGTGTGTGTGTGCGCGCGTATGTGTGTCCAGAAGAGGGGGCTGGCGTTCTTCTAATGTCCCACCGGTCCTTGGTCACCTCAGAGTGACCTTAGGGAGGACGTTTTCTCCTCTGGCCTGCTGATTCTGAGGCTAAATCCATGTGGTCGTAAATCGAGATTAGATCAGAGATTTACAGGCCCTTGGTCGGAGTTTTGGTGGACCCCTGCTGACGAACTAATCATGAAGTTTCCCAGACATTCAGTCATCAAAGGTTTCTTTTATTGCAGGGGTAAGTCCAGTGTGAGTTCCAAAGAGTCTTTTGCATCCCAAAGGTGCATCTGGTCAAAGGAGGCCTCTCAGGGTTACTCTAGGTCACCTGAGTGGTGAAACTTTCTATGTTTCGTTTGGGTTAATTTAGAAATCAGTTTGGGCATAGTCATACGCTACAACCCATAGGGGGTGGCCTGATCACCCACCATACAGAACCACTCCAGGTCAGCGCCCTCCATCATGAATACACCCAGCTGTGGGTGACAACTTCCAGGAGACATCCCATCATACTGGGGCTGCCATGGATAGAACAACATGACCCACAGCTATCCTGGTCCAAGAGGCAACTTACCCACTGGTCCCCTTACTGCCACAATCACTGTCTTCACAAGCCAGCAGTGATGATAGCCTCCACCTCCATTGAGAGCCCTGAGACATCAGCCAGCGTTCATCTATCCCCTGAGTATCAGGATCTCAGGGAGGCCTTCAGCAAGGTAAAAGCTAGTGGCCTTACCCCACATCGACCCTGTGATTGCACCATCGACCTGCTGCCTGGCATGACACCACCCTGTGGCCGGATTTACCCCTTATCAGTTGCCAAACAGAGGGCTATGGATGAATACATCCAAGAGGCACTCCAACAAGGCTACATCTGGCACTCCACATCACCTGCAGCAGCGAGCTTTTTCTTTGTGGCCAAGAAAGGGGGAGGTCTCAGGCCATGTATTGACTATCGGGGGCTCAATCAGTGTACAGTCAAACACTGACATCCTCTTCCACTAGTCCCTTCAGCCCTGGAGCAGCTGAGGACAGCTAAGTTCTTCACCAAGTTGGACCTCCGCAGTGCATATAACCTGGTGCAGAGACAGAAGGGGGATGAGTGGAAAACAGCATTCAGTACCTCCACAGACCACTATGAATACCTTGTCATGCCATGTGGGCTCTCTTGCACCCCCTCAGTCTTCCAGTGTCTCATAAATGATGTGCTAAGGGACATGCTCGGACAGTTTGTAATAGCGTACATCGATGACATTCTTGTGTATTCAACTAAATAAGAGACCCATGTTCTTCATGTACGGCAAGTTCTGAAAAGACTTCTGGACCACCAGCGCTACATAAGGGGGAGAAGTGTGAATTCCACCAACGCAAATTCTCGTTCCTGGGTTAAGTGATCAGTCCCAAGGGAGTGTCTATGGATGAGACCAAGGTCACAGCAGTGGCACAATGGCCCAATCCCCACTCTGTCAAGGACTTACAACACTTCCTTGGTTTCATCAATTTCTATCGACGCTTCATTCGGGACTTCGGGACTCTAAGAAACTGTCAGCAGCCAAACGGAACTATGATGTGGGTGATCATGAGCTATTGGCTGTGAAATTGGCACTGGAGGAATGGAGACTATTCTTTGCAAGGTTCAACTTCACCCTCTCTTACAGACCAGGCTCCAAGAATGTCAATGCTGAAGCCCTATCCCACATGTATTTGGTGGATCCCCAATCCAGTAAACTAGAGCCTATCCTGCCTCCTTCATGCATGGTGGGGGCCATCCAATGGCAATTGGACCAAGTCCTACCCCAAGTCCCTCGCCGCCAAGTACCCACTGCTTGCCCTCCGAACAAACTCTTTGTCCCATGCTCATTCCACGCCCAACTTATCACATGGGCCCACACTTCACCCGGTACAGGTCACCCAGGGGTTTTATACACCTATCACCTGCTGCAGGACAGGTACTGGTGGCCACGGATGTTTAGAGATATCCACCAAGCAGTGACCTCATGCACCATATGCACTCAGACCAAAGTCCCCAGAACCCCCAATGTCCCTGGTCACACATCGCACTGGAATTAATCATAGACCTACCTGACTCCTCTGGCAAAACCACCATCTTAGTAGTCATAGACAGGTTGTCTAAGTCACTGCACCTCATCCCCCTCCCCAGCCTCACCTTCGGCCTTTGCTACTGCAGAACTACTGTTCACACATGTATTCCATTATTTTGGCATTCCAGAAGAAATAGTAAGTGACCGGGGTCCCCAGTTTACCTCCAGGGTGTGGGCCGGGTTCATGGAGAAGCTGGGAGTAACAGTCAACCTCACCCCTGGGTACCACCCTGAGTCCAATGGCCAGGTTGAACGGGCCAACCAGGATATAGGACACTTCCTTCGCTCCTTCTGTGTTAAAAACCCAGCGGACTGGTCCCAGTTCCTGCCCTGGGTGGAATATGCCCAAAACTCCCTTCGCCACTCTGCCACACAGCTGACCCACTTTCAGTGCACGCTGGGCTATCAGCCACCATTATTTCCATGGAATGCCGCTCCCACAGATATGCCTGCAGTAGATGAGTGGTTTCAGCACAGCAACCAGGTACAGTGGGTATAGAAAAGAATCGCCCCCCTTTAAAATAATCACATTTTGTTGTTTTTCAGCCTGAAATGAAGATGGACACAGTTTTTGTTTTATCCAGCTGTATTTACTCAGTGCAACTTATAACATCCAAGTGAAAGATATAACACCAACACGTCAGAAACAATTTTTACAAAAAATTAAAAAACAGAATCACTGAGTTGGAAAAAGGATCACCCCCTCCTAAAAATGACTTGTAAACTCAATCAGGTGTAGCTAATCACCTTCTCAATGGCACACAAAGCCATTTGACTTTCAACTGTGATCAGCTTTGGTCATTTTGATTAGTTCAGCATGAAAAGAGCTTTCCTGGAGCATTTCAGTCCTTGGTAGTGCAACTGAAGCAAACAGTCAACTATGGGTGGCAAGGCACTGTCAAAAGATCACCGGGATAAAGTTGAGGACAGGCACAAAAGGCTTTATCAATGCCTAGAAGTACAGTGAAGTCTATTATTAAGAAGTGGAAGGTATTTGGTACAACACAGACCCTCCCTGGATCAGGACGTCGCTCCAAACTGGATGAAAGAGAGGAAACTGGTCAGAGAGGTGTAGCGTATGACTATGCCCAAACTGATTTCTAGATTGACCCAGACAGAACATAGAAAATTTAAGTTAATCGTCTCGAGATACCCAGATTGATTATGCATATCATATTGCAATGGGATACATCATTTCATGTTTTCACTTAATTTCATTTATAACACGGTATAAGCCAGCTCCTCCCTGGACATTTAAATTAGGGTCCGAGACCAGACAAAGAAAGTCATCCGGACATGCAAACCCAACTTCCTGATTGGCCCATAGCCCAAAGAGGCGTGTGCGTTGGTGTTGTCTTTAAAACAACACCACGCTTCACTTCAACTCAAGTTAGAGTTAGACTTCACTTCTTCCGGTTTCTCTCCCCCGGGGCCACGTGCCCCGGGAAGAGGAAGCCAGGATCTCTCTCCCGGACAAAGGATGCAACCTCTTCACGCCTTTTCAAACGGCGCAACGAACCAGCGAACTCTACACGACCTCATGCAAACTCTCAACCTTGAGGCTATGCAAGTATAGTTAATGATCTATATCTGCGTTTAAGATTGGACCCCTGTGTTACAGGAGAATTAAGTTTGTGCTGGTTCTGAAAAAGGCTAAATAGTTGTGTTTTTGTCTGCTTCCCTTTCTTTCCTTACTTTCTCTCTATCCCTTTTCTCTCCCTGTATATAGATGTGTATATATGTATGTTTGCTTAGAGTTAGTCGTGTGTATCCATAGTCACATATAGCTATTAAAATCTATTATCCCACGCTTGATTTTCTCTGTTTTGTTGACGTGATCAGTCCATTAAACGCTGCATAAGGTCTCATTACCCGCTCTAATCTTTAATAACAAACTTCGTGAGTTAATTCTTCCTGGCCAGAAGGATAAACTCACTCTTTAGAGTTCATAAAGCTGATCTAGGCCACATACATAGTCATAATTAATTATAATCCATTGTAGTTAATTATCTGTATGTATATGTGCACCTACATGAATTCCCTTTCATGGCTGATGTATATTTATAACTGGTCACAACACGCATTGATTGGATATATAGATATATTTCACGCCATTCGAGCTAATTCGTTACATAAATTGGAGAATACATTTAAACGCGTTAAACATCTTTTAATTTGTTACATAAACTGTAACTGGTGGAGAATATTTTTAAATGTTGCAGATTCATCCGAGTTACTACACATTCTGGTAGATAACGCGGGCACGCTTTAAAACTCGTCTCCTTTAAAAAGGTGCGTTGAATCCAAGCGTGTGCTTCTGTTTCGTTTTTCATGTTTAAAGTTGATCCATTTCATTATTCTGGTGGAAAAGAATAATGCTAGTAATGCCTTTGCATTCGTTACAGAGGCTACCAAGAGACCTACAGCAACTCTGAAGCAGTTGCAGGAATTTATGACAAAGACTGGTCATTGTGTGCATGGGACAACAATATCACAAATTCTCCACAAATGTGGCTTGTGTGGGAGGGTTGCAAGAAAAAAGCCACTCCTCAAGAAAGGCCACATGCAGTCATGACTGAGCTTTGCCAAAACGCACCTTGAAGATTCAGGTCAGGTGAGACTAAAATTGAATTATTTGGCCTCAACACCAAACGATATGTCTGGCGGAAATCCAATACAGCTCACCATTGAAATATCACCATTCCTACAGTAAAGCATGGAGGTGGTAATATCCTGTTATGGGGGTGTTTCTCTGCAGCAGGGACTGGAACACTTGTCAGGATAGAAGGAAAATGGATGGGGCAAAATACTCTCAAATTCTTGAGGAAAATTTGTTAGGTTAAACCGCAACACATTGCCTTTTGCCTTATGATTTGGATTTATCTGCCTTTCTAATAAACTGCCTTTTTACCTGCACTTGCATCCTGCTCCGAGTCTGTGTACTAACATCCATCACAAGAGTTTTTTGTGATAGATGTTTTGTATTATTAGTAATACAAAACGAGTAAATTACTAAATTAGTAGTTGTTTTAAATAATACACATAAATAATTAATAATGTGTGTTAGAAATCAAATAACATTACGCTTAGTTTGCCTAGACTTTGCCTACTGTTTTATAAAGTGTGGAGAATTTATCAAAAGCAGGATTTCATTGTCAAAAATAGACCAAATAAAGCTCAATATGCCATTGTTAGGCTAAACTGTAACTTGCATCTTTTGTTTGTTTGTTTGTTTGTTTACATTTTTCTTTCTTTGGTAGTTTTTTCCTTGTATTGCCAATTGCACCTGATTTTCTTTAATGTGTAAATTATTCATTGATCCTCTTTTTTCCTACTAGTATGTATTTGTGTTTTAGAAAATTATGAAAGCCTGGTAAATACGCTCACTATATGGCCAAACCATATGTGCTTGTTGAACATCTTATTCTATATTTAGTCCACATTTCCTGTTATAATAACCCCCACTCTTCTGGGAAGACTTTCCACTTTTCCACTTCCACCTCCACTTTTGAGGAGGTCTGGGGGTGCAGTCGGTGTTCCAGTTCATCCCAAAGGTGTTCAGTGAGGTTGAGGTCAGGGCTCTGTGCAGGACACTCGAGTTCCACTCCAACCTTGGCAAACCATGTCTTCATGGAGCTCGCTTTGTCATGCTGGAACAGGTTTGGGCCTCTTAGTTCCAGTGAGGGGAAATTGTAATTCTACAGCATACAGCTTCCAACACTGTGGTAACAGTTTGGGGAAGAACCACAGATGGGTGTGAAAGTCAGGTGTCCACAAACCTTTGGCCATGTAGTGTATGGTCATTGTAACAGCCAGGTTTCCATCCAAGTGGTTTTAATAGCACATATTGGAAATTATTTGCCAAATTCTGTTATGCTTAATTTGACTAATTGATCTACTGTTTTATGATATGTTATATAATTGATCTAAAGAGGGATTTCATTGTCAAAAATAGACGGAATAAAACTGAATGTGCAATTTTGTATCTTTTGTTTGTTCGTTTTTGTTTGTTTACAGTTCTTTTTCTTTCTTAGACACCCCCACCCCCCTTGTATTACTAAGTAATTTTCCTTCATTGTAAAATTTATTCACTGATCCTTCTTTTCCTTCTTTTCCTACTATTACGTATGTGTGTTTTAGAAAATTATGAAATATATTGGTAAATATATTAACTTGGAGGAAACAGGTACCATTAATCTACTTTGCCATTACTCCGCTTCAGGTCCCGCCCCCTATGACGAACACGGAAGTAAGCGCTGGGCTCTTTGGCTGCTGTGATTCGTGAGTCATGTTGCTACAGACGACCATCTAGCAACAGCGCATGCGCGGACAGAACACGCATCAACAACGCACCCAGGGTATTACGCAGCAAACAAACTCTTTTGAGGATTGTGAGTAAAATAGATCTTGTTTAAGCGTTTTCATTACGTCGATAAATGTGAAAATCAAGCGATTGTTGTAGTACTTGCTAAAGTTGTGATATTCTCATAGTTAGCTGGAGTATTACAGGTGCTAACGCTATGGCTAGGTTACTAACGCTACGGAGTTCGGATTCGTGCATCAGTCAGCAGTCACATTACGAGTCTTATAGTGTACAGTGCTTTATCTAAATTAATGCTACTCAACTGTGCAAACCTCTTTGAATTATTGTTGGCTAATATGAAACTTACAACGTTATATTAAAGGTGCAATAGTCGAATTTTTTATTCCTTGTGCAAATAACTTGGAAGATATGTAGAACATGATTAAAAATAACACACAATGGGTTAAGCTGTGGCCTTTAGCAAAAGTGTATTATGTCGCTCAGAAAACCCGTTTGCAAAACTGATTTCCGGCCCGGAATTATGTTTGTTTTTGGATGCGCCTCCTGTCATTTATTTTAGAGACACTACGCCACGGGCAGTTGTAGGTCCTGGGGGCGGAGCTTCGTGACCACTGGCGGGGATTATTGAAATATCGAACCCACTTAACTGTTAGAGACTGATACTGCATTTGTGGTACCTTGTATAATATTCTGTATTTCTAATTATTTTTTATCGTTATTTATTTTATGCTTTGATATAGGCCTTGATATCGACCTTATCTTTCTGAACATATAATTTATTAACTTTTTAAATCTATGAAATCTTGTTAAAGACAAGTACATTGTACTGAAGTTTATATTCACATGTCAGCAGGAAACAGTCTGTGTATGATCACATGCTCAGTGTTTTTACATAAATAACAGAACCAGTTGCAAATCCTGCTGGTCAGAGTTTGTTTTCTGTCAGCATGACCCAAGCAACATAAAGCTTGATTTCTGAAGTATGCAGAGTTTTGAATGACTGAAGAATTGAAATGACTGAAGAATGCTTAAGATTTTTTTTTTCCACTTTAAGGGCATTTTCAGACCTGTAGATCTATGCTTTGTTCTGAAACAGGGACTTAAATTGTTACAATTTTGAATTTTCTCCTTGGTTCGGTTTACTTTCACAAGGCAACATTTCAAAGTATGGAAGTATTTTGCGGACAATTTTCAAAAGCAACCAGACCAATGCAGCGGGGGGTACCGGGAACAATCGTACTTGGATTTAGACCGCAGCAAACATGCCCAGTGTGAACACCACCTTTAGGTGTTACAAAGCATACCTGATAATAGTAGATTCAACTATCAAAAGAAGCTACTTGTTGCTGGGAAACTATAAATAGCTCCTTTTCTATCAGATGTTACCGAGTTCATTTAGGGCATTTTCACACCAGGTTTGTTTGGGAGTGTTTGTTTCGGAACCTGGTGCATTTTCTCATTTTCTGCCATTTTTAGACGGTCCCTTCCTGACTCCATTACTGTAAAGCGCTGGTGAGCTGCGTTTCTGAGAGATTAGCTTCAGGGGGATTGTACTTGGTTCTCGTTCCACTCCAGAGTAAGATAATACACATTTTGACCTTTCTGTGTGTTTATTTTTTGAGACATAGAAGAGTGAATCCGGAATGTGCAGTGAATGTCCGGCGGCCACAAGGCAGTCTAAAATGCAGTCGACTGAGACTGGCATCACTACCAAATAAAAACACACCCCATAGTATACTCCCACCCCCAACACTGATTGGCAGGTTTCTGTGCAAGGCATGGGAAATGCAAATGCAAAGGGGTTTGAATTTTGACAGGCTCCATACGCGACACTGAGGAAGTGAAATGGCAAATGGGGTAATTGCTATTGCTATTTCAATATGACAGGGTCATAATGCGTAACACACGGGAAACACAATTGCAAATGGACTTTGTGTTTCCATTTGAAATTTTGCAGACGTTCGTGTAAGCAAAAATGTAAACGGTAATAAAGGATTTGCATTCTCATTTGAATTCTGTCACAAATTATGCGTCCACAACTAGGAAATGCAATTGCAAATACAGTTTGCAATTGCTTTTGAAAATTGTCCGCAAAATACTTCCATATCAAAGCATACCAAAATGTGTTTATGCAAGTCACACATGAGTAAACTGTCCTCTCATTGGTCAGAATGCGCCTGTTTAGCAGTCATCCATCAAGATGGATAGACAGCAGCTCTGCAAGCTTATTGTGGCTTTCTTTTTTAGCTGTAGTTATTATAATTTATAAGTTTGAGCGGGAGTCGATGTTTCATCAGGGCAACATTGTTGCAATTCACCTGTTTCAGAGAAGAGCTATTACATGTCATTTCAAAATGAAGAGATGCGCGTCATCAGTGTCCTGTTGACACTATTCCACGGAGCAATTCCAAATGCGTTATGTAAAAAGTGTGTTTGTCTTGCTAATGGCTGACAACATGAATCGCGGTTTAACTTGGACCAAAGACAAGGTAATTGAAATTTGGTCTGATGAACATATTTCTAAACAACTTTCAAAAACACATAAAAACACAGAGGTTTACAAGGTGTTTAGCGAGCGTCTCAGGGAGAAAGGCTTTAATCAGTCCGTGGAACATATAAATGATAATAACTATAGTTAAAAAGAAAGCCACAATAAACTTGCGGAGCTGCTGTCTATTCATCCAGATGGATGACTGCTATGGGCGGAACCCCGGAACATAAACAGGTGCACTCTGACCAATGAGAGGACAGTTTACTCTCATGTGACTTGCATAAACCCATTTTGGTACACTTTGAAATGTTGCCTTGTGGAAGCGAACTGTTACTCTCGCAACAACATACCTTCTTCTATTCGTGCACTGTAGTAACTAACTAATTCACGATACTCAATAGTATAAACCATTATATTTTGATGGTGGCACACTGGCGCAGCAGGTAGTGTTGCCGCCTCACTTACATTTATTTATTTATTTATTTATTTAATACCTATTAAGAGTTTTTTTTTTTTTTTTTTTTTTTTTTTAAATTCTAGCCACAGGAGATCACAAGCCAGTGTACTTTTTGTGCCGGTCCCAAGCCCGGATAAATAGAGAGGGTTGTGTCAGGAAGGGCATCCGACGTAAAACTTTTGCCAAATTCAATATGCGAATCACTAACATGACTTCCATCCCGGATCGGTCGGGGCCCGGGTTAACAAAGACTGCCATCGGTGCCGTTGACCTACAGGGCACTGGTTGAAATTGGGCTACTGTTGGTCGAAGAAGGAGAGGAGGAAGGTGTGTTAGAGGAGGAAGGCGTGTCCGTAGGCAGAGAGAGAAGAGGAAAGGCAGGAGTTTAGGACTGAAAGTAGGGACTTTGAATGTTGTTACGATGACAGGTAAAGGCAGAGAGCTGGTAGATATGATGCAGAGGAGGAAAGTCGACGTTCTGTGTGTCCAGGAGACCAGGTGGAAAGGGAGCAAGGCTAGAAGCATTGGAGCAGGGTTTAAACTGTTTTATTATGGGGTGGACAGGATGAGAAATGGAGTAGGAGTGATCCTGAAGGAGGAGTTTGTGAAGAATGTTCTGGAAGTAAAGAGAGTGTCAGATAGGTTGATGAGTCTGAAGCTGGAAATTGAACGTGTGATGTTGAATGTTGTTAGTGCTTACGCTCCACAAGTAGGTTGTGAGCAAGAGGAGAAAGACAGATTCTGGAGTGAGCTTGAGGAAGTGATGCAGAGTGTTCCCAGAGGTGATAGAGTGGTGATGGGGGCAGACTTTAATGGACATGTTAGTGAAGGGAATAGTGGGGATGAGGAAGTGATGGGCAGGTTTGGTCTTCAGGTAAGGAACCCAGAAGGACAGAGGTTGGTAGACTTTGCTAAAAGTATGGAGATGGCTGTGGTGAACACGTACTTTCAGAAGAGGCAGGAACACAGGGTGACACATAAGAGTGGTGGCAGGAGCACACAGGTGGACTATATCTTATGTAGACACTGTAATCTGATGGAGATTAGTGATTGCAAAGTAGTGGTAGGAGAGAGTGTAGCTAGACAGCATAGGATGGTGGTGTGTAAGATGACTCTGGTGGTGAGGAAGATGAAGAGAGCAAAGGCAGAGCAGAAGACAAAGTGGTGGAAGTTGGAAAAGGAAGAGTGCTGTGCGGTTTTCAGGGAGGAGTTGAGACAGGGTTTAGGTGGTCAGGAGGTGCTTCCAGATGACTGGACTACTACAGCCAAAGTGATCAGGGAGACAGGTAGGAAGGTGCTAGGTGTGTCATCTGGAAGGAAGAAAGAAGACAAGGAGACTTGGTGGTGGAATGAGGAAGTTCAGGAGAGTATCCAGAGGAAGAGGTTAGCTAGGAAGAAGTGGGACAGTGAGAGGGCGGAGGAAAGTAGACAGGAATATAGGGAGATGCAGCGTGAGGTTAAGATAAAGGTGGCAAAGGCTAAACAGAAAGCTTATGAGGACATGTATGCAAGGTTAGATAGTAAGGAAGGTGAGAGGGATTTGTATCGGTTGGCGAGGCAGAGGGATAAAGATGGTAAGGATGTGCAGCAGGTTAGAGTGATTAAAGATAGAGATGGAAATGTGTTGACAGGTGACAGGAGGGTGAGGGGAAAGATGGAAGGAGTACTTTGAGGAACTGATGAATGAGGAAAATGACAGAGAGAAGAGTAGTAGAGGCAAATATTGTTGAGCAGGAAGTAGAAAGGATTAGCAAGGGTGAAGTTAGGAGAGCTTTGAAGAGGATGAAGAGAGGAAAGGCAGTTGGTCCTGATGACATACCAGTGGAGGTATGGAAGTGTCTAGGAGAGATGGCAGTAGAGTTTTTAACTAGGTTGTTCAACGAGGTCTTAGAGAGTGAGAGGATGCCTGAGGAATGGAGGAGAAGTGTTTTGGTGCCGATTTTTAAGAAGGGAAATGTGCAGAGTTGTGGAAACTACAGAGGTATTAAGCCGATGAGCCATACAGAAGTTGTGGGAAAGAGTAGTGGAAGCAAGGCTAAGGGGAGAAGTGAGCATTTGTGAGCAGAAGTATGGTTTCATGCCAAGAAAGAGCACTACAGATGCAATATTTGCTTTGAGAATGTTGATGGAGAAGTACAGAGAGGGTCAGAAAGAGCTGCATTGTGTCTTTGTAGATTTAGAGAAAGCGTATGACAGGGTGCCAAGAGAGGAGCTGTGTTATTGTATGAGGAGGTCTGGAGTGGCAGAGAAGTATGTTAGAGTGGTGCAGGATATGTATGAGTGCAGTAGGACAGTGGTAAGGTGTGCGGTAGGTGTGACAGAGGAGTTCACGATGAAGGTGGGACTGCATCAAGGATCGGCTCTGAGCCCCTTCTTGTTTGCGGTGGTGATGGATAGGCTGACAGATGAGGTCAGACAGGAATCTCCATGGACTATGATGTTTGCGGATGACATTGTGCTCTGTAGTGAGCGCAGGGAGCAGGTGGAGGAAACTCTAGAGAGGTGGAGGTTTGCTCTGGAGAGAAGAGGAATGAAGGTTAGTCGCAGCAAGACAGAATACATGTGTGTGAATGAGAGGGATCCAAGTGGAACAGTGAGGTTACAGGGAGAAGAGATAAAGAAGGTGCAGGATTTTAAGTACTTAGGGTCAACAGTTCAGAGCAACGGGGAGTGTGGAAAAGAGGTGAAGAAGCGTGTGCAGGCAGGTTGGAATGGTGGAGAAAAGTGTCAGGTCTGTTGTGTGATAAAAGAGTACCAGCAAGAATGAAAGGAAAGGTGTACAGGACAGTAGTGAGACCAGCGATGTTGTATGGTTTGGAGACAGTTGCACTGAGGAAAAGACAGGAGGAAGAGTTAGAGGTAGCAGAGCTAAAGATGTTGAGGTTCTCTTTGGGAGTGACAAGGATGGATAGGATCAGGAATGAGTACATCAGAGGGACAGCACATGTGAGATGTTTTGGAGACAAAGTTAGAGAGGCCAGGTTGAGATGGTTTGGACATGTTCAGAGGAGGGAGAGTGAATATATCAGTAAAAGGATGCTGAGGTTAGAGCTGCCAGGCAGGAGGTCGAGAGGAAGACCAAAGAGGAGGTTTATGGATGTAGTGAAGGAGGACATGAAGGTAGTCGGTCTGAGAGAAGAGGATGCAGAGGATAGGGCTAGATGGAGGCAGATGATTCACTGTGGCGACCCCTGAAGGGAACAGCGGAAAGGAAAAGAAGACCTATTAAGAGTTTTTCTATTATAACAGTGTAATTATCATTCATATTGTTATCTACTCAGTAGCTACTGCACATATTCACTGCCCATAGCCTTGTTATTTATTCACTGTATATATATTTACATATTGAACCCACACATTTTAAAATTTGCAAAGTGCTACTATTTGCACTTCTGGTGGATGCTAAACTGCATTTGGTTGCTGAGTATCTGTACTGTACAATGACAATAAAATGTCCCCAGTTCGATTTTAATTTAGTGTTACTGTCTAAGTTTTGTTCTGTCTGAGTATTTATATGGGGTCATGTGGTCACTAGGTCATATTGCACACTCATTAAAGGTATCCACATGACTCCTGTGGTTATCCGGTGTTGTTACTTAACATACAGTACTGTGCAAAAGTTTTAGGCACATGCAAAGAAATGCTGTAGAGCAAAGATGCCTTCAATATAATGAAATTAAATGTTTCTACATTTAAAAAAATATATACCGTAAAGAGCAGTAAACAGTAGTAAATGAAACAAAGTCAATATTTTGTGTGTCTAAAAAATAAAAAAAATTGTGCAGTTTTATAAGGAAATTAGCTGTTAAGTTTTATTGAGCATCTTGCAGTACCAGACACAGTTCTTCTGGAGACTTTGACTTTCGCACTTGCTTCTTATTTCTGCAGCAAAACCCAGCAGCCTTCATTGTGTTTTTTGATCTGAAAAGTGTCTCTTACGTAATATGCTGCTTTCTTTAATGACATACAAACATTTTTCTGTAACATTTAATTTTGTGCTAGAAAACTAATGTTTGGGAATCTGAAATGTTTTTTGTACTGACTTGATAATGTAAAAGTCATAAAATAAAAAATCTATAACAAAGTTTGTACTAAAAAAATTGGGTGCCTAAAACTTTTGCACAGTACTGTACGTAACTTCGACTATCCTCCTTTTCAGTGCTGTAAAGTGCAACTTGCTTGAATGTGCTTGACTTGAAAACCTGCACTGACCTTGAATCATTGTGTGTGTGTGTGTGTGTGTGTGTGTGTGTGTGTGTGTGTGTGTGTGTGTGTGTGTGTGTGTGTGTGTGTGTGTGTTTACAGAAAACAGATCTCTACTTTAACCCTCCTATTATGTTATGGGTCAATCTGACTAATTTCCACATTTGAGATGTCTGAAATACTGGTTAATCTCTCTTTTTCTCTTTGAAATTCTTTGACTTTTCCTCATTTAGGGTCATGAACTTGTATGCAAATATTTCTTCTTTTTGTGGTCCCAGAGAAGCCATAATAAAAGTTTACTGTTTTAAGCTGTTCTTTGCTGTTTTTTGTGTGTATTTCAACTGTGGAAGTCATTTTGACCCATAACATAATGGATGTAACTTTTTTCAACATAATAGGAGGGTTAAAAAGATGACTACTCTAATCTTTAGTGAGGAGTACAAACAGCTCAGTTTAAGAAATTTATTCGAAGAAAAAAAACACACACATGGTGCCCGAGCTCTAATACAACTTGCTAAAACTTAAATAAAAGTGCTTGTTGGCAGTGAACTGAGAGTCCTGAGCAGGATGTGTATCCAAAATGATTTTGGACTTCGAATACTCTGATTAGGATTTTTTTTATATTCACTGTATAAGGTGTTAGGGATATTCATCTCTTTGTTCTGCTGATAAATCCTGCCATGTCTTCTCTCTTCAGCTGGGGAATGGCGGTGAATGTGCACTCCACTTCTATGACTATAGAGAACATGAGCAGACATGACATGCTCGCTTGGGTCAACGATTCTCTTCAGCTCAGCTACACTAAAATAGAGCAGCTCTGCTCAGGTACGTGAAACTCACAGTCACTACATTTAGACCTCAGAATAGTAAAATGTTTTGATACCCTTAAAAGCTTCCAGCACTTTATTTCTTCAAGCCACATGTTAAGCCGAACGACTACATTTTCTGAAATATATGTACATTTAAACAAGATAAAATACAATTCTGTATACAGTGGATATAAAGTGTCTACATACCCCTGTTAAAATGGCAGGTTTTTGTAAGGTAAAAAAATGAAACCAAGATGAATCATGTCAGAACCTTTTTTTATCTAACCTATTAATTAAAGTGAAAAACAATAAGAATCATTTTAGGGGAAAAAAATGAAAAATAAAAAATGTACAATAACCTGGTTACATAAGTGTGCACACCCCTAAACTAATACTTAGTTGAAGCACCTTTAGATTTGACCACAGCATTTAATCCTTTTGGGTAAGAGTCAACCAGTTTGGCACGTCCTGACTTTGCAATATTTTGCCATTCTTCATTGTAAAAGCATTCTAACTCTGTCAAATTGGCTGGGCATCTCCTGTGCACAGCCCTCTTCAGCTCACCACACAGATCTTTGATTGGATTTGGGTCTGGACTCTGGCTGGGCTATCCCAGTACCTTGAACTTGTTTTGGTGAAGCCATTCCTTTGTTGATCTGGAGGTTTGCTTTGGGTCGTTGTCATGCTGAAAGGTGAAATTCCTCTTCATCTTAAGTGTTTTAGCAGAAGCCTTAAATTTTTGCACCAAAATTGACTGGTATTTGGAGCTTTTCATTATTCCCTCCACCCTGATTAAAACCCCAGTTCCAGCTGAAGAAAAACAGCCTCAAAGTATGATGCTGCCACCACCGTGCTTCGCCATGGGGATGATGTTCTTTTTTTTGAGGTGCTTTTTTTTTTTTTTTTTTTTTTTTTTTTAAATGCTAAACATATATTTTGGCCAAAAAGTTTAACTTTGGTCTCATCAGACCATAACACATTATTCCACATGGTTTTGGGAGATTGGATGTATTTTTTTATTTATTATTTATTTTTTGGTTAAAAAGATATGAAAAATTTGGGAGATTGTTGTCACATGTAGGGAGCAACCAGTACTTGCCAGAAATAGCTGCAATCCTTTAATGTTGCTGTAGGCCTCTTGGCAGCCTCCCTGACCAGTTTTCTCCTGATCTTCTCATCAATTTTAGAGGGACGTCCTGTTTTTAGTTGTGTCACTGTTATGCCATATTTTTTCCACTTGTTGATTGTCTTTACAGTATTAGATTGGTATATCCAATGCCTTGGAATTTTTTTTTGTAACCCTCTCCTGATATTTTTCAACAATGAGATCCCGTTCCTGCTTTGTAAGCTCTTTGCGGCCCATGTCTTTTCCGGTTGGATGTTACCAAGAAGATGTCAGGTAAATCCTATAGGAACAGCTGTACTTTATTTGGGGTTAATCAGTCACGTTAATTTATGGCGGGTGTATACTAATTAGTATTTAACAAGTTTGAATGTGATTGCTTGACTCTGAACCACGTTCCCAATTATAAAAGGGTGTGCACACTTATGCAAGCTGGGTATTGGAGGTTTTTCTTTTTTTTCCGCAAAAAACATTTCTGGGTGTTTGTCACTTGATATTTATACAATAAAGGTGAAAAGGGTTCTCACATGATTTAACTTAGTTTCATTTTTTTTACATCACAAAAACCTGCCATTTTAACAGTGGTGTGTAGACTTTTTATATCCAGTGTATGAAAGAAAGTGTCCATTACAAGAAGACAAGCCCAACTATTTTGTTGCCTTTCATAATGTCTGTACTGTACCGATGACCTTTTGACCCATATGGAAATGGCTTGTGTTTCTCAGGTGCAGCATATTGCCATTTTATGGACATGCTGTTCCCAGGGTGTATTCCTCTGAAGAAAGTGAAGTTTCAGGCCAAATTGGAGCATGAGTACATCAACAACTTCAAGGTGCTTCAAGGAGCCTTCAAGAGAATGAAAGTAGACAAGGTGAGCACCCTCCACAACAATTCAAAAAAGAATGAAGCACCTGAACTTTACCTAACGTCATTGCAGCTACTAGAATTGTGTGATTAACTTTTGATTGCCAAAAAGGGGAGTGCATAAAAGTAAAAGCAGCAGATTCCCCACTGTAAAATGTCTGGTAGTCCAAGGGTTCTTAGGAAAATCGATTCCACTTTGTCCCAGGATGTGGCTGCCTCTGCCAGGATGTCAAAGCTTCAACAGAATTTAAAAATTTTGCCTAATTCTGCTTCTGAGATATGAACAGAACATCAACTAATGCTGTTTCTTATTGCGTCTAATCCTGTCCAGTGCACAATAGCTAGCTTATATGATGTGCGGAATCACCTGCAGTAATTGTATGTGTTTCCATTCTGTTCTTGAGGGATCTATGAACATTAAAAGGGGGAAAGGAATTCTCTCCAGCTCGCTCTAATTCGAATTGCTCGGACATTGATGAGATGAAATGCAAAATTATGCCTTGGTTATCCATTGAAATAAGATGAAGGTACTGGTTGGCATATAAGGCTTTAATTGTTTGACGTGCACTGTTTAAATATGGGGCTTAGAATGCCAAATAAATGCAAAAGTCGGGCAGCAGGTGAACCTACTAGTGGCTGTAGATGTAACTTGAAAATATTTTGTCTGTTTATTGACTGTTGTGAATTTCTCAGTCTCATGATGGCCTGCCATAACGTTATATATTTACGTCTTGTTGAAGATCATCCCGGTTGAAAGGCTGGTGAAAGGTAAGTTCCAGGATAACTTTGAGTTTCTTCAGTGGTTTAAGAAATTCTTTGACGCAAACTACGACGGGAAAGAGTACGACCCTCAAGCAGCACGACAAGGCCATGAAGTCACACCTATACCCAAACCAGGTAAAATCATTCACATGCAAATCTAAGGTGGCGTTTCTTGCACATGCTTACAATTAACCTGGCAATGAAAACATTTAAAGCAAGTTCAAAAATGTTTCATAGATTTATACTTGAACAGTTTTATATTGTTGCTTGTAAAGGCAGTTCAGTTTTACCCTCCTAATCGGAAGGGGTGGTAAGAACTGCTTCACTCGGAACACATCAAAGTCATCAAGTGATATACAGTATGATGTGGTTTTTTTTTTGTTTGTTTGTTTTTTGTTTTTTTTTTTAACAAAAAAACAAAACTCTACCACACAACCACATTTCCCTTTCTTCTTTTCACCTTCTACATGTCAGACAGCAAGTACATAATTGTTCATATAGATCTATCCATTTAGCAGCTTGTGTCTGGTCTGAGCTATAGCCTTTTATCATCCTATCTTCTCTTCTGCTGCAGTGAGTGTATTATTATTATTTTAATACGTTGCAACTGCATAGTGGCCATTATGTAACTTTGTGGTGCCCACTAGCTTTAAATGATCTTTCCCTAGCCTTATTATCCTTTTTCGCCATGCTGGTCCATAGATATCTCTACAAATTTGCTCTGTAGCAGTCAGCAGTCATCTCCAAACAGGTCCTGTTAGTCCTAAGATGTGTCGGTTCGTCATGACATTGTGGCATGAATTATCCAGGTGATTTTCACCACCCCTGGTGGATATGGAGGGGTGAAACACAGTACTAGTTATGCATACTATAGCTGTGGTTCTACGAACCCTTGTTATTTGGAATCAGCACTGACCCAATGAGAAGATTCCTGAGAACGACGGTGGTATTTCAGCGGTATTCATTGACATGACTTTGTTAAAGGACTGGGCATGAAAAGGTATCTCAGAGATCATCACCACCCGTGGTGCAATCCAGTGTTCATAGAACCATAGTTTTATGTATTTTTATATTTTCACACACGTGTTTGTTGTTTCTTGATGGACTGTTTATTGACTTATAATGCTTGATTGGTGTAGGACCCCAGAGGACTTCACCAACAGTACCCAAAAACGTTACAACCCCTCAGCGGCCAATCAGCTCTGTCCCCGCAAATATAAAACGGAGCATACCTGTGTTACGGAACGGAGGAAGTGAGGCAGAGCTTATGGAACTCAACCAGCAGGTGCACAGACAACTCTCCCCCACCCACACCTTCCTAAAAAGGATATGCCGGGTTATTAATACTAAGATGCTTTATTATAGATTTGTTTGAGTGATCCATAATAAGCTGTTACTGCTGATGAAAAGAAGCTGCCTTTCTTTTCACTCACAAACACACAAACTTCAACATCAATATGGCACCCAGTAACAAAACTAAAGTACTTTCTGTTAAATTTCCTAATATTTAGAACTTAGTGTCCTAAGTATATTAACATTCCACAAGATCATTTGGATAAAGCTTGAAAACTGCATTCATGAATGTGATGCCAAACACGCAGCACGATTTTGGGGGGGGGGGGGGGGGTTATTTAGTCTGATTCTACCATGTCACTGGCTGTAAACCACCTACTTGTGGGTTAACAGTGTTTATCTGCATTATAGTAACTAAATCATATCACTAAAGCCCTGTTACAAGTATTGATTTCTGTTTCATTTCTGACTATAAAATTAAATCTGCCTCAATTGTCATTTATTGGAATTTTTTAGCATCTTAAAATCACAATCTGACTCAGAAATGTGGTTTTCCTGACTGAATTTTCTTCCACATGTAGCTGATGGACCTGAAGGTGACAGTAGGTGGCCTGGAGAAGGAGAGAGACTTTTACTTTGGCAAACTGCGTGATATCGAGCTCATCTGCCAGGAGCATGAGAGTGAAAACCACCCAGTTCTTGCAAAGATTTTCGACGTCCTCTACGCTACTGAGGTAACGAGTCCTCAATTTACGTACGCTATACGATAATAACAGACACGTCCAGTCCTGACAGGAATTGGTTGGGGTTTTTTTTCAGTAGATTTGTATTTTGCATTTATTTGGTAGACATTTTTATCGAAAGGAAATAATGAGAGCTGTTAAGGAGTTGACAGTGATACAAGTCCCATACTCGTAAGCATCCATCAGTTGGTTAGAAACTAGTGTAAGACATACAGTACTGTGCAAACGTTTTAGGCAGGTGTGAAAAAATGAGAATGCTTTCAAAAATAGACATGTTAATAGTTTATATGTATCAATTAACAAAATGCAAAGTGAGTGAACAGAAGAAAAATCTACATCAAATCAATATTTGGTGTGACCACACTTTGCCTTCAAAACAGCATCAATTCTTCTAGGTACACTTGCACCAAGTCAGGGATTTTGTAGGCATATACAGTGGGGGGAAAAAAGTATTTGATCCCCTGCTGATTTTGTACATTTGCCCACTGACAAAGAAATTATCAGTCTATAATTTTAATGGTAGGTGTATTTTAACAGTGAGAGACAGAATAACAACAAAAAAAAATCCAGAAAAACGCATTTCAAAAAAGTTATAAATTGATTTGCATTTTAATGAGGGAAATAAGTATTTGATCCCCTATCAATCAGCAAGATTTCTGGCTTCCAGGTGTCTTTTACACAGGTAACGAGCTGAGATTAGGAGCAGTCTCCTAAAGGGAGTGCTCCTAATCTCAGCTTGTTACCTGTATAAAAGACACCTGTCCACAGAAGCAATCAATCAGATTCCAAACTCTCCACCATGGCCAAGACCAGAGAGCTGTCCAAGGCTGTCAGGGACAAGATTGTAGACCTACACAAGGCTGGAATGGGCTACAAGACCATCGCCAAGCAGCTTGGTGAGAAGGTGACAACAGTTGGTACGATTATTCGTAAATGGAAGAAACACAAAATAACTGTCAGTCTCCCTCAGTCTGGGGCTCCATGCAAGATCTCACCTCATAGAGTTCCAATGATCATGAGAACGGTGAGGAATCAACCCAGAACTACATGGGAGGATCTTGTTAATGATCTCAAGGCAGCTGGGACCATAGTCACCAAGAAAACAATTGGTTACACACTACGCCATGAAGGACTGAAATCCTGCAGCGCCCGCAAGGTCCCCCTGCTCAAGAAAGCACATGTTCAGGCCCGTCTGAAGTTTGCCTGAATGATTCAGAGGAGAACTGGGTGAAAGTGTTGTGGTCAGATGAGACCAAAATCGAGCTCTTTGGCATCAAGTCAACTTGCTGTGTTTGGAGGAGGAGGAATGCTGCCTATGACCCCAAGAACATCCCCACCATCAAATATGGAGGTGGAAACATTATGCTTTGGGGGTGTTTTTCTGCTAAGGGGACAGGACAACTGCACTGCATCAAAGGGACAATTGACAGGGCCATGTACCGTCAAATCTTGGGTGAGAACCTCCTTCCCTCAGCCAGGGCATTGAAAATGGGTCATGGATGGGTATCCCAGCATGACAATGACCCAAAACACAGAGCCAAGGCAACAAAGGAGTGGCTCAAGGAGAAGCACATTAAGGTCTCCAGACCTTAATCCCATAGAAAATCTGTGGAGGGAGCTGAAGGTTCGAGTTGCCAAACGTCAGCCTCGAGACCTTAATGACTTGGAGAGGATCTGCAAAGAGGAGTGGGACAAAATCCCTCGTGAGATGTGTGCAAACCTGGTGGCCAACTACAAGAAACATCTGACCTCTGTGATTGCCAACAAGGGTTTTGCCACCAAGTACTAAGTTGAAGGGGTCAAATACTTTTCACTCATTAAATGCAAATCAATTTATAACTTTTTTGAAATGTGTTTTTCTGAATTTTTTTTGTTGTTATTCTGTCTCTCACTCTTAAAATACACCTACCATTAAAATTATAGACTGATAATTTCTTTGTCAGTGGGCAAACGTACAAAATCAACAGGGGATCAAATACTTTTTTCCCCTCACTGTAGCTGCATCAGCAAGGTCTCTCCCAGGCAGAAATTTCAAGGCAGACAGGGGTTTCCAGATGTGCTGTCCAAGCCCTTTTGAAGAAGCACAAAGAAACGGACAATGTTGAGGACCGCAAATGCAGTGGTTGGCCAAGGAAACTTGCTGCAGCAGATGAAAGACACATCCGGCTTACTTCCCTTCACCATCCGAAGATGTCCAGCAGTGCCATCAACTCAGATCTGGCAGAAACCAGTGGGACCCTGGTACACCCATCTACTGTCCGGAGAAGTCTGGTCAGAAGTGGCCTCCATGGAAGACTTGCGGCCAAAAAGCCTGTCCTCTGACATGGAAACAAGGCCAAGTGACTCAAATATGCAGGAAAGCACAGGATCTGCGGTGCAGAAAAATGGCAGCAGGTGCTCAGCACTGATGAGCCACAATTTGACATATTTGGCTGTAGCAGAAGGCAGAAGTTTGCCGAAGGGCTGGAGATCGGTACACAAATGAGTGTCTGCAGGCAACAGTGAAGCATGGTGGAGGTTCCTTGCAAGTATGGGGCTGCATTTCTGCAAATGGAGTTGGGGATTTGGTCAGAATTAATGGATTCCTCAGTACTGAGAAGTACAGGCAGATACTTATCCATCATGCAGTACCATCAGGGAGGCATCTGATTGGCCCCAAATTTATTCTGCAGCATGACAACGACCCCAAACATACAGCGAAAGTCATTAAGAACGATCTTCAGCGTAAAGAAGAACAAGGTGTCCTGGAAGTGATGGTATGGCCCCCACAGAGCCCTGATCTCAACATCATCAAGTCTGTCTGGGATTACATGAAGAGAGAGAACCAACTGAGGCTGCCTAAATCCACAGAAGAACTGTGGTTAGTTATCCAAGACGTTTGGGCCAACCTACCTGCAGAGTTCCTTCAAAAACTGTAGAAGAATTCAACTCTACAAGAAGTGATGAATTGATGCTGTTTTGAAGGTTGTCACACCAAATATTGATTTGATGTATATTTTTCTTCTGTTCACTCACTTTGCATTTTGTTAATTGATAAACATAAACTATTAACATGTCTATTTTTGAAAGCATTCTTACTTTACAGCATTTTTTCACAACTGCCCAAAACTCTTGCACAGTACTGTATGTAGGAGTAATGAAGTGAGCCACGACTAAAGAGAGCAGCTGGAGCAAGTGCTCAAAATTGCCACAAACACACTCACACAGCAAGATGGGAGGCCATGTCAGAAATACTCAGGGGAAATCTTTCTGAATTTCTGACTGCTGTGTTTGCCTCTTTTCAGGCTGGTTTTGCTCCTCCAGAGGATGATGAAATTGCCGACCAGCCACAAGACCCGGACGAGTATTAAACTCTAAAAATGTATCCATCCCTACATCCTTAAACTATGTTCTCCCACTCCACTTCTTATCCGTCTTCTCTGCCCTCACTCATTCTTGCCCTGACCTTCATTTTATCTTTTGATGACCTCGATTCCTTTCCTTTCATTTACATCACAGCCTTTAACACGTGGGTGCAGTGTATTGATTGAGTGGCTAACAGTTCTTGCTGATGTAATTGGTTTTAAATACCATTTGTACTTAATGGTAGAGTTCAGTTTTTATCCTTGCTATACCATAGGCCATGAGTCTAAAATGGTATTCATTTTATAGTATAGCGCATTGCTACTCAAACTTTTTTTTTTTTTTTTTTTTTTTTTTTTAAATAACACTAATGCCATGACTTACTAACATGTACTTCAAAACATTTATTATAGCATGTCTGAAACCTTTAAGTTAGAACGCTAGGAGAAAATAATGTTTTTTTTTTTGTTTGTTTTTTTTTTGGGTTTTTTTTTTTTTTTTGTTTATTGTGTACTAATGCATACAGTTTGATAGACTGCAGAATATAAACCAGAACACAGCTTCATCAGACTATGAACTAGATGTATACAGTGCAACCACATGCACACACAACATAACCTTTCTCTGCACTACTACTGTACCTGACTGTTTTAAAGCATTTCATAAAGAGGCTGAGTTTTGTTTTGTTTTTTTAAAGGCTGCTTCACCTGATAGCAAAATGTCAACATGGTTTGCATTTTGCATTTGTGGTTTGAATTCTTTTGGCTTTTGGGAGGAAGTTTCTACTATATAGAAACTAATTTAGGTGTTTAAAAAAAAAAAGAATAACAAGTGATTATAGAGACCCTGTGAATTTTACAGAATTTTACAATTTCTTCCCATGCCTTCTCGAATGAAATGAGTTTAGCATCACAGCATGTGAGCACCGACACTACAGCCATGGCCAAAAGTTTTGAGAATGACACAAATATTAATTTTCACAAAGTCTACTGCTTCAGTGATTTTAGATCTTTTTGTCAGATGTTACTAACTGTTACTGAAGTATAATCACAAGCATTTCATAAGTGTCAATGGCTTTTATTGACAATTACATGAAGTTTATGCAAAGAGTCAATATTTGCAGTGTTGACCCTTCTTTTTCAAGACCTCTGCAATTCGCCCTGGCATGCTGTCAATCAACTTCTGGGCCACATCCTGACTGATGGCAGCCCATTCTTACATAATCAATGCTTGGAGTTTGTCAGAGTTTGTGGGTTTTTGTTTGTCCACCCGCCTCTTGAGGCTTGACCACAAATTCTCAATGGGATTAAGGTCTGGGGAGTTTCCTGGCCATGGACCCAAAATGTCGATGTTTTGTTCCCCGAGCCACTTCGTTATCACTTTTGCCTTGTGGCAAGGTGCCCCATCATGCTGGAAAAGGCATCGTTCGTCACCAAACTGTTCTTGGATGGTTGGGAGAAGTTGCTCTCTGAGGATGTTTTTGTACCATTCTTTATTCATGGCTGTGTTCTTAGGCAAAATTGTGAGTGAGCCCACTCCCTTGGCTGAGAAGCAACCCCACACATGAGTGGTCTCAGGATGCTTTACTGTTGGCATGACACAGGACTGATGGTAGCGCTCACCTTTTCTTCTCCGGACAAGCTTTTTTCCAGATGCCCCAAACAATCAGAAAGGGGATTCATCAGAGAAAATGACATTACCCCAGTCCTCAGCAGTCCAATCCCTGTACTTTTTGCAGAATAGCAGTCTGTCCCTGATCTTTTTCCTGGAGAGAAAAGCCACTTCTCTTCACTTCTCCTTCTTTGCCACCCTTCTTGACACCAGGCCATCCTCCAAAAGTCTTCGCCTTACTGTGCGTGCAGACGCACTCACACCTGCCTGCTGCCATTCCTGAGCAAGCTCTGCACTGGTGGTGCCCCGATCCCGCAGGTGAATCAACTTTAGGAGACGGTCCTGGCGCTTGCTGGACTTTCTTGGGCGCCCTGAAGCCTTCTTCACAACAGTTGAACCTCTCTCCTTGAAGGTCTTGATGATCCGATAAATGGATGATTTGGGTGCAGTCTTACTAGCAGCAATATCCTTGCCTGTGAATCCCTTTTTGTGCAAAGCAATGATGGCTGCACGTGTTTCCTTGCAGGTAACCATAGTTAACAGAGGAAGAACAATAATTTCAAGCACCACCCTCCTTTTAAAGCTTCCATTCTGTTATTCTAACTCAATCAGCATGACAGAGTGATCTCCAGCCTTGTCCTCGTTAACACTCTCACCTGTGTTAACGAGAGAATCACTGACATGATGTCAGCTGGTCCTTTTGTGGAAGGGCTGAAATGCAGTGGACACTTTTTTTTTGTGATTAAGTTCATTTTCATGGCAAAGAGGGACTTTGAAATTAATTGCAATTCATCTGATCACTCTTCATAACATTCTGGAGTATATGCAAATTGACATTATAAAAACTGAGGCAGCAGACTTTGTAAAAATTAATATTTGTGTCATTCTCAAAACTTTTGGCCACGGCTGTACTAAAGTGAGATGAGTGCATGTAGAATCAAAACAGGACGCTGATGATTCACGTCCACATAAATGTATTTTGGTAACCTGAAAAAATCAAAGCTATGTTCTCTCTGATTATTGAGTTAGAATTTAGTGTGTGCACTTTGGAGCTGTAAGAATTTGATATATTTATTTATTAAAGATGACTATAAAATGAGACGCTAAAACAGTTCATAGCAACAACTTGGGTTTCATTAAAAAAAAAAAAGAATATTAGAGTAAAAACATGACAACATTAGTGGTAGTTATTTGTTGCTGACTTATTAGTGACTAAATTATAAAACTGAGTTTTTAGCTACTATGCCAGTGCTGTATTTTTTTTTTCTGTGTATTTTTCATGTTTCACATGCATTAATGCCATAAAGGTTTATTTTGATTGACAGGATCTGTCTGTAACTTGTTAATTTTGTCCCTTGTTTATTTGAGTTTTACTATGTAAAATAAAGTGTATTCTGGCAATGAAGGTGTTTTTCTTTTCATTTAAGCACAGTTTATGTCTCTCCAACATAAATGCCCGGCATCCTATGTTTTCAGCTCAATATAGTTGATTTTGAAACTTAACCCAAACAGTCCGCTAAACTGTGATCTTTGGGTTCTTCTCTGACCACCTGTGATAGATTTTTGAGTGACATGTTAGACAGCTCTTTCCACCACCATCATCAAAACACCAGTTGAGGAAATATCTTTTGGAAGAATGGTCCTTCCAGTATATTTCCAAAGACTTGTATAATTGATGCCAAAGCACACTTAAGCTGTTCTGGTGGCTAGTGGTGACACAAAACTCTTACAAAGACTTTTTTTTGTTGTTGATTTTTTCCTTTAGTTTGTCACCTGTCACATGTGTAAGTTTATCTGATTAAATTGGTAATGGGTGTAGGTACAAAGTACATGTACCGAATAAAGTCCCACTGAGTGACAGCAGAGTGAATCACAGATTTATATTAATGTGCTCATTGTAATAAGTTTCTGTTTCTATAGTAACATTGAATTCACAGAGGGTTGTAATAAACACATTGTTTAACAAAGTCCAATCACTGATATTGTGAATCTTTATGTAAGGAGTCTCCAGTGTAAGCGCTTTCTAACAGTCACGGGTAAGCTGTTCCTCCATGGGAGAGTCTTCAGGAGAGAGGATGTAGCCCTTTGTGGTTTTCCTGTAACATTTTTCTCGTATTAACTTCAGAGTGTGAGAGAAAGACTGTTCACATTGCTGCTGTATAGTAATTGATAACACAACCTAACTTGTTTTGTGGATGTTCAACATTAATGGATCTGCAAACGGAAAAAGTATCATGTGTCTTTCTTTAATGAATAATAAATTATCATTGACAAATTACTGTGGTATAAGTGAAGTAAAACATGTTGTGATGTGCTGGTATTTATACTGCACCACAGTTGAATGATTGATTGAATCTGGTCAGACGATGTGCATTATTTTTGTGTAACAGCACAGGTAGTTCCGGCTGTGACGTGAACTTTAATATTAATGCGCTCGTTCTAATGTGCTACTGTTTCTATAATAACAGCTCATACACAGGGACTTGTACAGGGGATGTTCCACATAATTTGAGCCTAATAATAAATAATAAAAGGATTTGAAAACAGGTTGTTGTTTGACAAAATAATTTTTATAGTCGTTGATGTGGTGAAGTTTTTTTGTTCGGAAAAGTTTAACAAACCTTTATGGAAGCTCTCAGTCTCGTTACCGCTTTCCGTTTCTTCAGTTTTCTAGGTAAAATGTTTTCTCAGCTGCACTTTTTGTGTGTGTGTGTGTGTGTGTGTGAGAGAGAGAGAGAGAGAGAGGTGAGGAAAAGACTGTTTATCACAGCTTCAATGTGTGAGAACAGGAACTAACTTGTCTCTTGGAGGTTCAACAATAAATATAGCTATAAATGGTTAAAATGTGTGACGTTTCATACATTATTAAATTAAACATTGTTGTCAATTCGCTGTGGTGTAAGTGGATATACTGTATGCATATATGGTATGGTATACAATATGCACTTTCACTTTGTGCCACATCACATCCCCTCGGCATGCATTATTTTTGTGTAACAGTGTCATGTTTGTCATGTGTTATTCCTTACACAATCAGTCACGTTAATTATATTCCCAACACATTAAAGGTGCATTAGGTAAGATTAGTCTTTTTTTTTCCAAGATTAGGTCTCTAACAGTTCATTATTCCCATCCATCTACACAAAGCTCCGCCCCCAGGATCTATGGCTGCGTTCACGCTATGTCAGAAATACTAGATGACAACAAAGCTGTTCAAGTCCTCAGACTTGGAATTATGCGACATTAGACTTAGGTTATCCAACTCTGTCCAGCTACATTAAACTGTATGGTATGCCTTTCATTTATTTTCAGATTAAGCTCGCGTTATTAAGACATTAATAATAGTCAATTATATGAGTTATTACACAGAAATATTACGAGATAACGACTTAACTACATTTTACTGCTGAAGCCGCCGTCATTTTGAGTGTTCCCGCTTGAGTTGCAGCGGTCAGGTGGTACAAGTCAGAGCTCTGAGAAAATTCCTAGTTTATAAGTCGCTAATAACTCTAATTAATGCTTTTTACAAGTCAGAATTTCGTAATAACGGTAATTACGACATGGCGTGAAATGACTGACAGGAAGCGCATCCATACACAAACCAGCATTCCGGACCGGAAAGCAAACGTTTTTTTTTTTTTGTTTTGTTTTGCAAACGTATTTTCTCAGCAACTTAATACACTTTTAATAAGCCCACTGTGTTAATCCATTGTTTGTTTTTTATCATCTTCCATCGTGTTCCAGGTTATTTGTACAAGTAAGGAGTAAAAAAAAAATAGACGATCGCACCTTTAAACTGTCACACCGACCTTTCCTCACGTTAACGGCTATTATTATTATTATTTTTTAAACGTCTTCATGACAGAGCGTAAGAAACGGAGCGCGTGCGGATACGTGATGACGTCACGCCCCCAGAGCAGACGTGGCACAAAGACGGTTTAAAGTCGCAGCTGTAGCCGGAGCTGACCTGCGACCATTACCCTGTACGCTAGCTCTAGGGGAATTAAAGGTGTTTAAACAAAAAGCACTCGAAGCGTTTCCAGTTTTTTAAACGCGTAATAAACAATGGCTTCGTCTGCGAATAATAACGGTTCTGCTGGTAAATGGGAGGTGGTGAAAAGAGGCAAGAAACAGAACAGCGCTGTTAAGAGTCAAGCCGACAAGAAGTCCAGGAAAGCTCTGAGCGAGTCTAACTCTCCAAAACTCGAGCTGTACCGTAAGTGAAATGTCCTGTTCTCACTCACATTATATTCTGAATCTTAAATAAGTGCCACGTTCATCTATAGTTAGCTACAAAAGCTAGCTGGTTGTGCGTTAGCGTTAGCTAGCTGTTCTGTTATTCCGAGTTTAATGAACTTGTAAGGTTAATAACGGAACTAGTTATAAAGCTACAAACAAAAAACTAACTGCTTAGCCTAGCAAGTGTTATCCGACATGTATAGCCAGCTAACATAATTCACTAGCTAAGCCAGAGGTGAACAGCTAGCTAGTTACACAAATCCGTTTCACCAGCACATTCACGTTTAAAGGTGCAGTAGTCGATTTTTTTATTATTATTTTTTATTCATTACTTGTACAAATAACTTGGAACATATCTAGAACGTGATAAAAAAAAAAAACGCATCGGTTTAAGCCGTGGCCTTGGCACAAGTGTATTAACTAGCTGAGAAAACCCGTTTGGAAAACTGACTTTCGCTCCTTGTTTGTGTTTGGATGTGCAACCTGTCAGTCATTTTTTTTTTTTTTTTTTTTTTAAGAAGCGCGACTCTAGGTTCTGGGGGCGGAGCTTCGTAAACATGGGCGGGAATCATTCAAATATATTCAAAATCACTACATTTTTAAAGTGTGTGAAGTTGCAGAAGTCAGGCATATGTAACTAACTCTGTCGTAGCAGGAGTGTCAACCAGAGCATAATTTACAGGAAACGGAAAGAGAAAAAGAGCCGTCTCAAATCAAATAGAAGACTTCCATATTTCACCCTAGACATTATAAATCGATGGCAGAACAGGGGTTTTTACGATCGCAGAAATTAACACAAAATCAAGCAAACTGCAATATTTGGAGGAGCTTGCAGTTTTTCAAAATTATCGCAGATTTTCTGCAGATTTGGGTCAAGACGCATCATGTGACCTCATCCCAACACGTATGCAGCCAAAGCCCTCTTCGATTCACGTGCGTCAAACACGAGTACAGCTAAAAGGCCTCATTTAACAACAAACATCACTGCGAAAGACCGTGCAAAACAATTTTGCCAATTCATGTAGCTTTCAGCAAAAAAAAAAAAAAAAAAAAAAAAAAAAGCACAAAAAACTCAGTTGCATCGCAAATTCTGAAAAAAATCCACAGCCAACTCAAGCATTTTTGGCCGCAACAGTCATGAAAAGTCCTGTATGGACTGTAAAGTTTCTTACAAAACATGCTTGAAAAAGTCATCCTCAGTATCAAATGCTTCCTGTATTGGAGCACTTCAGTTTAAGTAGTGTTTAAATTCACACTTCTGTCTATGACTGGTTAAAAAATAAAAAATACACGATTTTGAGAATAATTATCGAGAATAAAGTCGCAATATTTTGAGAATAAAGTCGTAATACTATGACACAATGGTACATATAGCATTCATGTGTTCAAATGAGGGACATTGAGGGTTTGGTGAAGTTCTTGTCTCTTTTGTTGAAGGAGAAATCGCAGGTGGTGGTCACCTTCAAGGCTATAGATGGTTACGTCTGCGTGCCGTTCCCTGAGGGTGTGTAGATGAATGATGATGATAAAATTATCGATCCTGAAGAAGTGGAACTCCAGCGAGTTTGGCTTCGAGCCCACAATGTGTTATGGCTAATGCTGCTGTAACATTTTTCTTGTAATATCATGTGTTATGACTTTTTCCTCAAAAGATTTCAGCTTTATTCTTGAAATCTTGTCATTTTTATGTTTCAATGAGCAGCCCAAAAAACACCGTCATATCTGTCAGTCACGAAATGATGGATGTTTTTGAATTTTTCTCTCTTTTTTTTTTTTTTTTTTATTTAGTTGCTAAAAATCATCTACTTTGTGTCTTTAAGGCGATGTGTTCATATTGCTGTGTGCGACGCAAACATACTGCATAGAAAAAATCTGATAGACACATGTTTAATCCAATAATTTATAGAAATTTGATTGAAAGTTTTTTTTTTTTTTTTCATCAGAGATATTTTATTACAGGCACCACCCTAAGAAAGAAGGGTTTTTTTTGTATCAACTTTTGTTACAAGCTACTATGTATAAGATTTTTTTTTTTTTAACAGACTACACTTTGGGGGGAAAAAAAAAAACTTGCAGCAGCATGTCCCCAGCCTGTGCAAGACAGAAAGTACTGAATGCAGCCTATATTGTGTTTTTCTGAGTAACGGTTAGTTGTGTCACTTTTGTGCGAATAACTTTTGTGTGACGGTACAAATAAATAGCATAGCGTCCAGCTCCTCTTTCAGATTCAGTGTTCAACATCACAGTGGAATAAAGAACACTACTGAATCAGCACATCAGTGTAATTGATCTCGATCTTTTAAAAGGTTAAAGTAGATGAGTTCAGGACTTCAGTTCAGTTGATATCTGTGAGTACTCTTCCAAGAATGAGTGTAATTTGGCATGTGGCATACTGAGGTTTTGGTTTTATATATTTTTATTTAATAGCCTCCCAGTTAGGGAAAAATATGTGCCAAAGTTCAGTTTCAAAATGTGTGCACCCTGCCATACTTCTGCTCTGGTTGGTCTGTCGTTGCAAAATTTTTGGATTGAGAGTAGAGGCAAGAGGCTGTCCTGAGTAATGTGTCTCTTATTGCAAAACAAGACGACACATTTGTCTCTCGGACGTGACGGACCCGTTAACTCCTTTTGACGCGCATTGAATAAAATCTTATCTTTCGTTGTTTGCAGCATCTGTAAAGATGTCCGAGACAATATATGAGGGTTTCGAGAAGATTGGAAAGAAGCAGAACAAGGAACAGGTTCCTCCCCCGGTCGAGACTCAACAGAAGAAGCCTAACGCAGCAAAGCAGTCCAAGAAATCCAGCAGCAACTCAAAACCGACCCACTACAAAACGTTGGAGGAAGCTGTCAAAGCTGTGAGTACTGTATAAGTTACGATATATACACCAATACAAGCACTTTTTTTGTGTGCCCTGTGTATGTACTGGTTTCCCAGTTTGCCCAGTAGTGGGGGGGGGGAAAAATTTCTGAACATCATACATCAGTGTGTCTACTCACTAATCTCTTCCTCTCTGTGTGGATGGCTATATTTCTCCCCCTTACTGTTCTAGCTGGATGTGGTGGAGTTGAGGCAACAGCTGGAGAAAAGTCAAGCTATGTTCCCTGAGAATCCATGTGTCTGGGTGAAGGATCTGGCTGGGTATCTGAACAGCAAACTGCTCGCACCTGACACAGATCCCACGCTCAGCAGCCATGCTCACGGTGCGTGCCTGAAACGTGTTCACCGTATTCTGAATATGGAGATGACTGGGGGGGGGGGGGTGTTTAAGTAAACTCAGAATTATGCTGGTGTTGGATGAGTGTAGTAAAAAAGTACGAACACCACATGGGGATCAGCGTATAAAGCACGTTACCACACAAGAGCATATGAATTTGTGTATTTAACAAATAAATCTCTATGCAGATTACCCATACTGCCTTGCCGGGAAGGATCTGCGCAGCATAATTAAGAATCTGTTGGGGAAAAGCGGCGACACACTACAAGAATTCTTTGATCACTGTGTGTACACCATGCTCCGGGAGTTGGATAGACCAACAGGTAATAAATGTACTACTAGTTGTGTCAATGAAATACAGGTGCATCTCAATAAATTAGAATGTCATGGAAAAGTTCATTTATTTCAGTAATTCAACTCAAATTGTGAAACTCGTGTATTAAATAAATTCAGTGCCACAGACTGAAGTAGTTTAAGTCTTTAGTTCTTTTAATTGTGATGATTTTGGCTCACATTTAATAAAAACCCACCAATTCACTATCTCAACAAATTAGAATATGGTGACATGCCAATCAGCTAATCAACTCAAAACACTTGCAAAGGTTTCCTGAGCCTTCAAAATGGTCTCTCAGTTTGGTTCACTAGGTAAGCCACAAACATTCATTGCCAAAGAAGCTGGCTGTTCACAGAGTGCTGTATCCAAGCATGTTAACAGAAAGTTGAGTGGAAGGAAAAAGTGTGGAAGAAAAAGATGCACAACCAACCGAGAGAACTGCAGCCTTATGAGGACTGTCAAGCAAAATTGATTCAAGAATTTGAGTGAACTTCACAAGGAATGGACTGAGGCTGGGGTCAAGGCATCAAGAGCCATCACACACGACGTGTCAAGGAATTTGGCTACAGTTGTTGTATTCCTCTTGTTAAGCCACTCCTGAACCACAGACAACATCAGAAGCGTCTTACCTGGGCTAAAGAGAAGAAGAACTGGACTGTTGACCAGTGGTCCAATATCCTCTTTTCAGATGGGAGCAAGTTTTGTATTTCATTTGGAAACCAAGGTCCTAGAGTCTGGAGGAAGGGTAGAGAAGCTCATAGCCCAAGTTGCTTGAAGTCCAGTGTTCAGTTTCCACAGTCTGTGGTGATCTGGGGTGCAATGTCATCTGCTGGTGTTGGTCCATTGTGTTTTTTGAAAACCAAAGTCACTGCACCCGTTTACCAAGAAATTTTGGAGCACTTCATGCTTCCTTCAGCTGACCAGCATTTTGAAGATGCTGATTTCATTTTCCAGCAGGATTTGGTGCCGGCCCACTCTGCCAAAAGCACCAAAAGTTGGTTAAATGACCATGGTGTTGGTGTGCTTGACTGGCCAGCAAACTCACCAGACCTGAACCCCGTCGAGAATCTATGGGGTATTGTCAAGAGGAAAATGAGAAACAAGAGACCAAAAAATGCAGATGAGCTGAAGGCCACTTTCAAAGAAACCTGGGCTTACATACCACCTCAGCAGTGCCACAAACTGATCACCTCCATGCCACGCCGAATTGAGGCAGCAATTAAAGCAAAAGGAGCCCCTACCAAGTATTGAGTACATGTACAGTAAATGAACATACTTTCCAGAAGGCCAACAATTCACTAAAAATGTTTTTTTTTATTGGTCTTATGAAATATTCTAATTTGTTGAGATAGTGAATTGGTGGGTTTTTGTTAAATGTGAGCCAAAATCATCACAATTAAAAGAACCAAAGACTTAAACTACTTCAGTCTGTGTGCAGTGAATTTATTTAATACACGAGTTTCACAATTTGAGTTGAATTACTGAAATAAATGAACTTTTCCATGACATTCTAATTTATTGAGATGCACCTGTATACAGTTTGCACCTATACAGTCCTGCTCAATGTTTAGGAATTTTTGAAAACTAGATGGTATTGTTTCAGCAATTTGGGTTACTGTAGAATCTGTGTTGAAGTTTTTAAGCCTCAGTGGTAGTGAGGAGTCACCCTGTGTATCTTTTTATTTTTAATAGCTGAACCACTGCATGGCTACAGAATGTGCATTCAGGCCCTCATGATGAGCAAACCGAAAACAGCCACGCTCAACCTGACTGAAGTAAGCGAAACTTGCATCCATTGGAACTTGGGAAAAGCTTTGGTCGCTTTCTGTCTTGCCACAATTGCTTTGATTTATAGGGTCTGTAGAAATGCTGTAGTCTGTACTATAACTTAAAGTGGAAATTTGAGAATGCCGAGGTTCCCAAACTTTTTGAGAAAAATGGACAGTAGAAAATTTCTGCGACCCCAAGCCTTGGCCAGCCTACATTTTATAAGGGGGGGAGACACTACTGTAAAATCTGGACACTTTTTATTAGGTTGGTAAAATATATATGTGTAACACAAGTGAATAAAAACCAAATAAGAATATTTGGTTAAAAACCTAAAAGAATATATATTGCAAAGTCTTACCAGTCTAGTGGGAAGTGTTGTGTTATTGGAAAATAATTCAGGTCAGGGTGGTGTGAAACGCCCCAACATGAAGCAGAGGACCCTTAGTTTATACTTGGTGCTTGATGCATAAATACAAAATCGCTAAAAACTTTAGTGTTTATTTTCAATAGAACACTAGTACAATCCTTTCACTCAAAATATGACTTCCTGCTGCAGCCCCTCCTCCCGCTATTCACACGCTTATTTTGACAGAGACATCCGGTCCACTTTTCAGACCTCTTTAGTGACTTTTTTTTTCTTCTTTCTTTATTTCTTTCTTTATTTCAAAAAAGCACCTAGCAACAAATGTAGCGACTTTTTGGGCAAACATTGGCAACTTTCCGTAGAAGAGACCTCATGATGCCCCACGATAATGAGGTCTTGCTTTCCTGCTGCAGGTACACCTCTCTCTGCGTCTACTCTGGTCAGTGAGTGGTAGAGAGAAGCAGCACATTCATTCACTTATAACTTTCTTTCCGAGTGATAATTTTACATGCAAATATAGCCGAAATCACAGCAGAGCCATTGTCTTTAACATACAGGTGCATCTCAATAAATTAGAATGTCGTGGAAAAGTTCGTTTATTTCAATAATTCAACTCAAATTGTGAAACTCGTGTATTAAATAAATTCAGTGCACACAGACTGAAGTAGTTTAAGTCTTTGGTTCTTTTAATTGTGATGATTTTGGCTCACATTTAACAAAAACCCACCAATTCACTATCTCAACAAATTAGAATACTTCATAAGACCAATAAAAAAAAACATTTTTAGTGAATTGTTGGCCTTCTGGAAAGTAAGTTCATTTACTGTACATGTACTCAATACTTGGTAGGGGCTCCTTTTGCTTTAATTGCTGCCTCAATTTGGCGTGGCATGGAGGTGATCAGTTTGTGGTACTGCTGAGGTGGTATGGAAGCCCAGGTTTCTTTGACAGTGGCCTTCAGCTCATCTGCATTTTTTGGTCTCTTGTTTCTCATTTTCCTCTTGACAATACCCCATAGATTCTCTATGGGGTTCAGGTCTGGTGAGTTTGCTGGCCAGTCAAGCACACCAACACCATGGTCATTTAACCAACTTTTGGTGCTTTTGGCAGTGTGGGCAGGTGCCAAATCCTGCTGGAAAATGAAATCAGCATCTTCAAAAAGCTGGTCAGCAGAAGGAAGCATGAAGTGCTCCAAAATTTCTTGGGAAACAGGTGCAGTGACTTTGGTTTTCAAAAAACACAATGGACCAACACCAGCAGATGACATTGCACCCCAAATCATCACAGACTGTGGAAACTGAACACTGGACTTTAAGCAACTTGGGCTATGAGCTTCTCCACCCTTCCTCCAGACTCTAGGACCTTGGTTTCCAAATGAAATACAAAACTTGCTCCCATCTGAAAAGAGGACTTTGGACCACTGGTCAACAGTCCAGTTCTTCTTCTCCTTAGCCCAGGTAAGACACCTCTGACGTTGTCTGTGGCTCAGGAGTGGCTTAACAAGAGGAATACGACAACTGTAGCCAAATTCCTTGACACGTCTGTGTGTGGTGGCTCTTGATGCCTTGACCCCAGCCTCAGTCCATTCCTTGTGAAGTTCACTCAAATTCTTGAATCGATTTTTCTTGACAATCCTCATAAGGCTGCGGTTCTCTCGGTTGGTTGTGCATCTTTTTCTTCCACACTTTTTCCTTCCACTCAACTTTCTGTTAACATGCTTGGATACAGCACTCTGTGAACAGCCAGCTTCTTTGGCAATGAATGTTTGTGGCTTACCTAGTGAACCAAACTGAGAGACCATTTTGAAGGCTCAGGAAACCTTTGCAGGTGTTTTGAGTTGATTAGCTGATTGGCATGTCACCATATTCTAATTTGTTGAGATAGTGAATTGGTGGGTTTTTGTTAAATGTGAGTCAAAATCATCACAATTAAAAGAACCAAAGACTTAAACTACTTCAGTCTGTGTGCATTGAATTTATTTAATACACGAGTTACACAATTTGAGTTGAATTACTGAAATAAACAAACTTTTCCACGACATTCTAATTTATTGACATGCACCTGTATGTGTATAGTGATGATATAAAATCGGGCAGCTTGGAAATGGCTTGGAAGTGACTGCTGGTTAACGTAGTTTTAAAGGGGTCGCGTTTCAGTCACCATTTCATACTCGTTACGTTGTCTGACAACAGAAACAGAAAAATATGTAAATGAGAACAGGTTTATTAGGAATTCGGCTGTATTAAAGTACAGTATGTGAGCACAGAGAGTAGGAAAGAAGCAAACAGACGTAAAGGGCTGACACTAGGCAGAATGCAAATACGACGCGATGACGTAATGAATATGCTAATTAGCGCATGACCTCATCTAGCGACATTTGGCAACTTTCCACTGAAAGTTGTTGGCAACAGTGCTCCTGTCACACACCTTGATGTCATGGTGAAGACAAGCAATGCTTGGGAAATGCAAATTTAGTCCAGCTTGGATGGAAAAGGGCCATATAAAATTTGGTTGTCTTTTTAAAATTATTATTAATACTTCTTTTTTTTTTTTTTTTTTTTTTTTTTTATTTAAAAAGAAAAAATAAAGAATGTTTGACATTTCTTGTATATTTTGTATAGTTTATTTTAATCATTTAGTTTAAGCCATTTGTGCGTTAATCCTTTTTGCCAACTCAATGACACTGTGTGTCTATCATAGCACCTGGAGCTGCTGCGCTCCCACCAGAACCGTCCAGCCAAGTGCCTGACCATTATGTGGGCTCTCGGACAAGCCGGGTTCTACGACCTTACCCAAGGCATAAGAGGTGAGTATTCTTAAATTGTATGTGACCTAAAGCCAATGGTATTGATTACCTGGTTTGGAATAGACTGGGATGTCCTGATTGTTCATGAGTTAATTAAATATTGTCTGTGTGTTTGCCTTTTGTGTGGTTTTCTTGGCCTTTAGTTTGGCTGGGCATCATGCTCCCTGTTCTAGGAGTGAAAACTCTGTCTGCCTACGCCATTGCATACCTAGAGAGACTGCTCACGTGAGTTACTGCTGATTTGGTTCTAAACAGCTTTAGATCTTGCACAATACTAGACTTCTTAGAGGCCTTTAAGGCCTTTAGCCTTACTTTAATGCACACTATATAACTTGTTCCATCTCTCTTATAGGCTCCATGCCAATCTGTCTAAAGGGTTTGGGGTAATGGGCCCGAAAGAATTCTTCCCTCTGCTGGATTTTGCTTACATGCCCAAAAATGCCCTGTCAGCAAGGTAATTATTGCAAACTGTGAATACCAGAGAGTTTAAGTGTTTGTTTTTTATTACCATTGTCTAGTAATTCATTATTAGTCTAGTGAACAACAGGGCTATGGATTTGATCTGCTAAAAGCTGTTGTGTCTTCAGCCTGCAGGAGCAGTTGAGGAGGCTCTATCCACGGCTGAAGGTTCTAGCATTTGGAGCGAAACCGGAATCTACATTGCATACGTACTTCCCTTCCTTTCTCTCCAGAGCCACGCCCAGTTGTCCTGATAGCATGAAGAAAGAGGTAAGAAGTTTTCACACAGGTAAAATGTTGGCACCAAGTGTGTAAAACTTCTTTAGGTTACTCTTTACATTTTTCTTTAACTCGTGCTCCTGAGCTGCTGTGAGTCACACTGGAAATCCTGTCACAGTATTTTACAGTCAGACCTGCTTGGCTGGAGTTGGTGGGAATTTTCAAATAAACATTATACGCCAACTCAGATACACCTGAATGAAGAAAGACCATATATATATATATATATATATATATATATATATATATATATATATAGATATAGATATAGATATAGATATAGATGGAGAGAGAGAGAGAGAGCGAGAGCGAGCACACTTGCACAGTTGTCTATTATGTTTGCCAGTGGTAATTTGTGCTGTTATGGTGTTCCCAATACAGTGTTATTTTTGGCTTTGTGTGACTTTGTTATAACAGCTTCAAACTAGTGCCACTATTAGTGGAACCCAGGAGAGTGCACCGAAGTAGGCCAAAGCTGGCGGGCTTCCAAGTTCAGGTTCTTCAAAAATTTGATTGATTGAACAAAGTCTATGCACTAGGGATTTTCAGAATCATACACTGAAACATAAGCTCTGGGCAGTGCCTGAAGTGTCATTTTAGCCAAAAATAGAGCTCCAAAGTCGGCTAAAATGCCCAATTTTGATGGCCTCTTTCTCGGTCACTGTGGTTCACAAAGGCGCAGATATGGTGTCATTTGAAAGCTTCAGAAGAATGTGATCCAGGGCTATCGGTCACTTCACAATTGCAGACATTTCCTGTTTCAGTAATGGTGCGGACCAACTCTGTGTGCTTAACACTGAGCCCATATCATAGTAGTGATGAGCCTTTTACCATCAACAAGGCTGTATATTTGAGCCACATTCGTAGTTCACCATAATCAGCATCAGAGACACACATGCACATACAGACCTGCAGATAGCTCAGCAACACTGATAGACAGCAGGAGTGATGGCTGAGAAAATGTCGCAGTAAAATCAGAAGTACAGCTTTTGTAAGTGAATTTTCTGCTTTGCCTGCCTACAAAATAGGAATATACAAGCATAGCCAAGTGCAAAATGTACCTCATTCTAGCGTTGAATCCAATGGAGAGATTAAATTTGTAGTCCTTGCCTGATTTATGTTTTTCATCTGTAGTTGCTGAGCAGCCTGACCGAGTGCCTTTGTGTGGATGCACAGAGTACGGGTGTATGGAGGCAACTTTACACTAAACACCTCACCCAGTCCAGGTACACATTAACCTTACTATTAATAACAATTTTATGTGTCCAATGTAATGTGAGTACATTTAGAATTATTATATAATTAGCCTTTTTTTGACATGTTTCACTAGGGCTTCTTTATAGAGTCACAGCACTGCTCCTCTAATGAAACCTCTGCGATTTTATAATCAAGTGCCGTGTTGTAAATGAGGTACTTGTAAACCTGCGTTGAGTACTGTGCTTCTGTGCGTCTTCCCTAACAGCCTCTTGTTGAATCATCTGCTCAGTTTGTGGCGCACACTCCCACCGAAGGTACAATGGCAGATATTCTGTCTTTTCATTTTTGCTTTGTGTGTACTACTGCTTAAATATAATAATTTGTTTGGGTTTTTTTGTAGTTGCGAAACAGCCTTCAAGAAACGATTCAGTCTTTCAGAGTGACCAATGAAGAGATTAGGGCCACAGCTAACGTGGATGACGTGCAGGAATGCAATGCTGTCTGCAGTGTAAGACACACACATTTCTGACACAGTGGGGATGCGTTATTCTGGCGAGTTGAGGCCAAAAATTGAATTAAATGTGGTAAACACTAGACCGTCGTACCAAATCACAAGTTCAGAATGAAGAAATTTGTTAAGTATTTTAATATACCACAGCACTGTTGAATACTCTCTTCTGATTGGTTAGAAGGTGTTTATAAATTTATCAGCTCAGACAGTTGTTCCAAATGAGTTTGTTCTAATACCAGGTCTAATATTTCTGTGGTAACAACTTAAATAAGGACTTGTATGATGGACATGGCACATAAATGGATTGGAAAAGTGTAATTGTTCATATGGGAATGTTTAACATTTTTGGAATGAGTCTCCAGTGCCAGAGTTTTGTAACAGTAAAGCTGTTTAAAGGTAGTCTTCAGAGTGGAGGGCTTTATGGTTTCTTGGCAACATAAGTTGTGCCTTATTAACATTACGCGAGAAAAAAGAAAAAGTCTGGTGAGGGAATGACTTGTTTAGAGCTGCTGATAAGTGATGACAGAAACTAACCTGTTTGTCGGCTGTTCTACAAGATTAACCATGACTATGAACAAATAAAACTGTATGATGTCTCGTTCTGTAATAAGTCAATATCATTAGCAATAATCAATAGCAAAATGCTGTGGTTTAAGAGGAGTAAAACACGTTGGGACGTGCCGTTAATGTAATAATACCAGATTATGGATTATTCTCCTATAACAGCACACCCCCATCATGATTTATTTCTTACACTGGTTATTTTTTCACAACAAAATATCAAAACAAATGTCACTGTAGTGTGACTAATACTCACTCGTATTCCCCCTCTGCTCCTTTACATAGTCTCTGCAGTTAAAAATTCGCTCTCAGGGGTTCCCGTGGTCGCGGGTTCTGATGGTGCTGTTGGTGTTCGTTGCCGGTTTTATCGCTCATGATGTGAGATCTCACGGCGCATTTGCCAACTCCACCACAGCGCTGTACCTGCAGAAGAGCGGAGTCACTGCACTATCCCAGCAGGCCTGGAGAAAAGTGTCATATTACAGCCAGCAGGGCATCAAGTAAAAATCCACAAAATATATTCACAAAACTGACATAACGGCACACTATAAACAAATAATCACATTCTGAAATAGCAGCTTTGTGTACTACACTGAACTTACTATGTATACTGTGTTTGTGTGTGTGTGTGTGTAGCTGCTTAGCTGAGACTATGCCATATTATTACTCTCTGGCTGTGGAGGCAGTGGGTCCATTTTTGCAAGCCATTTTGGAGAAGCTGAAGGTGGCTGCAGTCTTTATCGCACAGAAGAGTTCTGAATTGATACTGTGGCTGCAGGAGAGCACACCCCTACTCGTAGAATGGGTGAGATACAGTCCGTCTCTTTCAATAAAACCAGCGTGAACAACTTTTGCAGGTTTTACAATGGCTATTATTCATATAAGTAATGATTTTCACTAGCGGGATTTGTTAAGGTTTTACTTAACAAGGCTGTGTAAATAATGTAATATTTGATTTAAAGACTCCCTCACATTCATGTGCAAGTCTGGATGTATGTATGGTGCCCTTCTTGTCACTAGGTTTGCCCTTCCCGTTGAAGACTGAGTCTGACGTTTGTTTTGTTTGCTTGCCTGTCTTCAGATCAATGCCAACACCCCAAAGAGTGTTTTCCAGTTTTTGGAGTTTGTGAAGGAGCTACTGCTGTTTGTGCATCAGAACTATATCCTGCCCAGCCTGCAGTACATTGTTGCAGCTCTCCAGCACCTTTGGCAGTCACTGCAGGACTCCTGCAAGTCAGTACCAGACACTGCACATTTTTTTAGATGCTTTCTTTTGTAATGGCTTATTCATTTTTGGCCAGTGACTCTCTTTTAAGGGATGAAATGTGAAATTAATTCATGTGAAACCTCTCCAAGCCCAATAATTCCTATAGCCGATTGTTGCCTTTCTGTGGGCTGTGTATTACTGTAAATTAGGCATGTACAGTAACTATACACTCCAGTCATGATGCGATTCGATACATGATACTGGCTTTTTTTTATTTTCTGTATGTCTTTTGGTCTTTTGTCTTTATACAGTGCTGTGAAAAAGTATTTGCCTCCATCCTGATTTCTTCTGTTTTTGTGTGTATTTTATACTAAATAGTTTCAGAAATGAAAACAAAATCTAAGATAAAACCAAGGCAATCTGAGTAAACACAATTTTTTGAATGATAACATTATTTATTGAAGCAAAAAAGGTTATCCAATACCAATTGGGCCTGTGTGAAAATGTATTTGCCCCCATAGTTACTAATTCCCCAAATCATTGAAACTGCATTAATAATGAGGTTCAAGTGGACTAAACACAACCAGGCCTGATTACTGCAAACCCTGTTCAATCAAATCAACACTTAAATAGAACTTTTTCAACAGCATGAAGTTGGTTAAAGGGTCTTACCCAGTAATAGACTATGCCAAAATTGAAAGAAATTCCAGAAATGATGAAATACATCATCATTGAAATACATCAGTCTGGAAAGGGTTACAAAGCTATTTCAAAGGATCTGGGACTCAAAAGAACCAGAGTGAGAGCCATTATCTGCAAATGGGAAAACCCGGCACAGTAGTGAACCTTCCCAGAAGTGGCTGACCTTCCAAAATTCACAGCAACGACTCGTCCAGGAAGTCACAAAAGAGCCAAGGACAACATCAAATGACCTACTGGCCTCTCTTACATAAATAAAGGTCACTGTTTATGACTGTATCAGAAAGACACTGGGCAAAAATGGCACCCATTGAAGAGTGACAAGGTGAAAACCACTGCTAACCCAGAAGAACATTAAGGCTCATCTGAATTTTGCCAAAACACACCTTGATGGTGGCGGCAGTGTGATGGTGTGGGGATGCTTTGCTGCTTCAGGGACTGGGCAGCTTGCAATAATTGAGGGAAATATATGAATTCTGCTCTCTACCATAAAATCCTAAAGGAGAATGTCGGATCTTCAGTCCATAAGTTGAAACTTAAGCAAAACAATGATCCAAAGCATAGGAGTAAGTCCACCTCTAAATGGCTCAAAAAAAGCAAAATTAACATTTTGTCGTGGCCTAATCAAAGTTCTGACTTGAACCCAATTGAGATGCTGTGGCAGGACCTTAAACAGGCTCTCAAACCCACCAGTGTGGCTGAACTAAAGTTCTGCAAAGAAGAGTGGGCCAAAATTCCACCACAGCACTGTGAAATACTGATCTCCAGTTATCGGAAGCTTTTTGGCTGCTGCTAAAGGTGGCACAACCAGATTTTAGGTTTAAGGGGCAATTAGTTTTTCCACATTGGTGATAGGGGTTTGATAACTTTGTTTTTGCTCCAACAAAAAATAATAAATAAAAACTGCATTGTGTTTACACTCAGGTTGCCATTGTTTTATGTTGTATTTTGTTTTAAGATTTAAAAGTATTTAGTACGAGATACACAAAAACAGAAGAAATCAAAATTTTCACGGCACTGTAAAACTAAATAAATCAACAAACAGCGGGTTAATATTGTAAAGAAAATGTACTTGCTGGGCTAATTATATTCTAATGCTGTGTCTGCTTTTCCCCCTTGTAGTGGTGAAGTATCTCTTCTCTGCATGCAGAACCATGTGGTAGCTTTCACCAATAGCACATGGATTTACTTGCAAGATACAACAACAGCCATCGGGAGCTGGGCCCAAGAGCTGCTGTCTAAGGCATGATACACGCCCAGAATATGCGACAGAGACCGTCTTTATTTGCGTCTACCCTCTCGCATTTGGCTGTAAAGACTGTAGGATACTTTGCCATCTAATATTTCTCTAATTCGGAGGATTCGACAGGAGGTGGAACACTTACCTGTTTTGTCTTTTTGTCCCCCCCACTACATTATTTGGGACTCCACCCCCATCCCTTAATTTCAGGACTTTTTATATGATCAATACCCAAAATGTTTTGTGGGTGTTCCTGTTCATCTCTTGTGTTTTACCTAGATGATTGCAGATACAATATTTATTGTATGTATGTACTAGTGTTAAAAAAAAAAAAAAAAAAACTTCAAAAAAAACTCTGCTGGTATAATTCGATATGAAAACTGCTGAATGATGCAGGATACACACATTTTAGATTAAACGGTGCATCACAAAGTTTTGATGTGCAGCAAATTTTCTCATGAAATATGCATTTGAACCCCAAAACCTAAAGCATATAGCTGTTAACTTACTGTGAATCTGGAAAATTTTAAAGATTTACACATTCTTGGTAACAATTATCTAAGATTTACATCCAATTTACATAGAAGCAGCTTTTCTAGTGCTTCTGTTCCCTATTCGCGCATTCAGTTTAATCTTGTTTCATTCCAGCAGCTTGTTGCATTTCAAATACAGCAGCACACTGAGGTTGTAGCGATGAGGCATTCCATAGCTATGCTACCAAACTTTCCTCCCAGATGGTGGTGTTGGACCCTGTGGCTTTTTGCTAGTGGTCACCTGTTGGATATGTGTAATTAGTGAGCTCAAGCAAGTGAACTCATTCCATTCACAGGAAGTTTATCATAAGTAATGTCTGTGAAAAAAATGTTGAATATTTTTTGTGGAACATTGCCATTGGTAAAACTTTCTGAGCATGCCATGACATAATATAGAAAGACATTCATGCATACTACCTTTTTTTAGAAAAAAATTTATTACTATTTACTGTGCACCTCACATCTATGACCTCGTCCACTCTGTTTTCTCAGTATCAGAGATTTTGTGGTGACTATTGTTGCTAATGTCTGCAAGATTTCTATTTGATTACCTCTTAATGTGATCTGGGAAGCTCTATTGAAGATGGACACCAAGTTATATATTCTCTTCCCCATCTCTGCAGTAAAGACTTGCATAATATATATAAAACCACAGGACTTGGAGCTCCTTCTAGAATTGAATTCTACATTTGATACATCTGTGCAGTCCACCACAACGTTCAAATGTCAAAAGGTATAATTAAAGATTTTTAGCACTGTATCTGTATTAGTAATCAGTCTGCTGTGTCTGGTTAAAGACAGATTCAGGATTAGACTATAGCCTAACCCCTTAACATAACAGGGCTGGAAGTACGGATTAAACCACGGAAGTGGAAAAGAGAAATGATATAAATGTGATTAATTAATTTTGTTGCTTTGTATAAATGGTTTATAAATTAATTAATAAAATCTGTGCAGCCCTATTCATGGCACCTGTCTGTACTTTAACTGTTGGCGTTTCTGTTGCGTTCGGCTTGGTGTAATCTGTATTGTGCTTAGTACATATCAACTTTAAACACGTTTGCTTAGTGATGGACTGTGAATGTTAATGGTACACTATGAGGACACCTGACCATCACACCAATATATGGTTCTTATATTATTATAATAATAATAATAATTAATAATTAGTTACATTTATATAGCGCTTTTCTAGACACTCAAGGTGGTTTACATAGTATGGGGGGAAATCTCTACCACCATCAGTGTGTAGCATCCACCTGGATGATGCGATGGCAGCCATAGTGCACCAGAACGCCCACCACACACCAGCTATTGGTGGAGAGAAGAGATATAGCCAATTCAGGGATGGAGATTATTAGGGGGCCATGATAGATAAGGGCCAGTGGAGTAATTTCGCCAGGACACCGGGGTGATACCCCTACTCTTTACGAGAAGTGACCTGGGATTTTTAATGACCACAGAGAGTCAGGACCTCAGTTTAACGTCCCATCCGAAAGACAGATGAGACTTCCCCAACATGTTACCACAAATCTGGAAGCACCCAATTGTATAGAATGTCTTTGTATGCTGTAGCATTACAATTTCCCCTTCACTGGAACTAAGGGACCCAAACCTGTTCTAGCATGACAATGCGCCTGTGCACAAAGTGAGCTCCATGAAGACATGGTTCGCCAATGTTGGAGTGGAAGAACTCAAGTGTCCTGCACAGAGCCCTGACCTCAACCCCACTGATCATCTTTGGAACAAACTGGAGCACAGACTGAACCCCAGACATACTCACCCAACATCAGTAACTGACCTCACTAATGCTCTTGTCATGTGAAAGTGTTCATGTGTATACTATCAGAAAAAACACTGAACAAGAATTGTGTTAATGGAAGGAAACCACTGCTGTCCAAAAAAACATTGAGGCACATCTCAAGTTTGCCCAAAGCCACCTGGATGTTCCCCAATGCTTCTGGGAAAGTTTTCTGTGGATAGATGAGACAAAAGTTGAACTTTTTAGCAAAAATTCACCACGATATGTTTGGAGGAAAAAAGGCATTGCATACCAATACCAAAACCTCATCCCAACTGTGAAGCAGGGTGTCAGGTCAGCACATTCCTCAGATTCAATCTCCCAACATGCTTTATGGCCTACAAACATGGCCCCCACAAACTATACTTCCCAGGATGCAAACACACTGCCTCGTTTGCAATCACCAGACATCTGATCAGGCACACCTGATCCCATTTTCACACACACATACACACCTTTATATAGAGACTTTCTACCACCTGCTCATCATGAAGTATACGCTCAAGTCCTTTGCGTCTTTGATGTTCTCAAGCCTTCGAATTTTGCCTGATTCTTCCTGGGTTGACCTTTTTTTAAATTATTATTTATATGTTTGGCTCATTCTCTGATATCCTGTTTGTTGATTGCCTGACCTGTGCCTGTTTCTAGTTTTTGCCTCTGCCTTACATTTTGGATTGTTTGCACAGACTTTTATTAAAGCTGCCTTACCTGCACTTGCATCTGTCGGAGTCTCTCTAACGTGACACAGGGAGCATCATGGATTGAAGCTGCCAAAGCACACGAGTAAATCAACTAAAGAGTGGCTGAAAAAGAAGGAAAATCATGTTTTGGAATGGCCGAGTCAGAGTCCTGACCTTGAATGAGCTGAAGAGGACTGTTCAATCAAAGAAACGTCTGTTCATGCGAATGTTGTTTAAAAATCTTGAGCGGTATAAACGTGTAAAAAAGCGATCAAACACGTTTCCACAGACCAAGTGTGTGCAACTGTCAACAACCAGAGGAAAGTCAGTGCTGCTGCTTCTTTGCCTAAGACCGAGGTGTTCTGCAAAACACCACGTGCACAGCATACAGTGCATCTGGAAAGTATTCACAGCGCCTCACTTTTTCCACATTTTGTTATGTTACAGCCTTATTCCAAACTGGATTAAATTCATTAATTTCTTCAAAATTCTACAAACAATACCCCATAATGACAATGTGAAAGAAGTTTGTTTGAAATCTTTGCAAATTTATTAAAAATAAAAAAACCCAAAAAATCACATGTACATAAAAATCACAGCATTTGCAAAAGACCTTATTATTTTGAAGGTGTCTTTGTTCTACAGCGTTTTTTTGCATGTGCCTAAAACTTTTGCACAGTACTGTACACTAAACACAATTTGCAATATTTAAATGATACAGTTCAATATAACACAGGAAGCTGCTCTCTGCTCTTAAGGATGATGAACATTACAAACTATAGTACCCTACGTCCACACCGTATCTTCTGTCATTCTGGTAAAATTCACCTCAGCTTGTTCTTAAAGTCTGCACTTAAATAACAAGAGTTAAATGACGCAGTGGTGTTCATTATTTTAAAAAAGCCCCAAAGCATGTGATTGGATAAGAGCAGTGATGTGATTGGTAAATACAGGTGCATCTCAATAAATTAGAATGTCATACTTCATAAGACCAATAAAAAAAAACATTTTTAGTGAATTGTTGGCCTTCTGGAAAGTAAGTTCATTTACTGTACATGTACTCAATACTTGGTAGGGGCTCCTTTTGCTTTAATTGCTGCCTCAATTTGGCGTGGCATGGAGGTGATCAGTTTGTGGTACTGCTGAGGTGGTATGGAAGCCCAGGTTTCTTTGACAGTGGCCTTCAGCTCATCTGCATTTTTTGGTCTCTTGTTTCTCATTTTCCTCTTGACAATACCCCATAGATTCTCTATGGGGTTCAGGTGTGGTGAGTTTGCTGGCCAGTCAAGCACACCAACACCATGGTCATTTAACCAACTTTTGGTGCTTTTGGCAGTGTGGGCAGGTGCCAAATCCTGCTGGAAAATGAAATCAGCATCTTCAAAAAGCTGGTCAACAGAAGGAAGCATGAAGTGCTCCAAAATTTCTTGGTAAACGGGTGCAGTGACTTTGGTTTTCAAAAAACACAATGGACCAACACCAGCAGATGACATTGCACCCCAGATCATCACAGACTGTGGAAACTTAACACTGGACTTCAAGCAACTTGGGCTATGAGCTTCTCTACCCTTCCTCTAGACTCTAGGACCTTGGTTTCCAAATGAAATACAAAACTTGCTCTCATCTGAAAAGAGGACTTTGGACCACTGGGCAACAGTCCAGTTCTTCTTCTCCTTAGCCCAGGTAAGACGCCTCTGACATTGTCTGTGGTTCAGAAGTGGCTTAACAAGAGGAATACGACAACTGTAGCCAAATTCCTGACACGTCTGTGTGTGGTGGCTCTTGATGCCTTGACCCCAGCCTCAGTCCATTCCTTGTGAAGTTCACTCAAATTCTTGAATCGATTTTGCTTGACAATCCTCATAAGGCTGCGGTTCTCTCGGTTGGTTGTGCATCTTTTTCTTCCACACTTTTTCCTTCCACTCAACTTTCTGTTAACATGCTTGGATACAGCACTCTGTGAACAGCCAGCTTCTTTGGCAGTGAATGTTTGTGGCTTACCTAGTGAACCAAACTGAGAGACCATTTTGAAGGCTCAGGAAACCTTTGCAGGTGTTTTGAGTTGATTAGCTGATTGGCATGTCACCATATTCTAATTTGTGGAGATAGTGAATTGGTGGGTTTTTGTTAAATGTGAGCCAAAATCATCACAATTAAAAGAACCAAAGACTTAAACTACTTCAGTCTGTGAGCACTGAATTTATTTAATACATGAGTTTCACAATTTGAGTTGAATTACTGAAATAAATGAACTTTTCCATGACATTCTAATTTATTGAGATGCACCTGTATCTGCTCATTTTCCTGTTAGAACTTCTGGAAGTTCTCATTTCTTTGAGCTAAATGTTATAACACAGGTGTTAGCAAGAATGAAGAAATCTTGAATGATTAATTATAAACAGGAGATGATGATGATGTTTCTCATGGAGCAGAGACGATTACATGCTGTTGATCATGAACAGTCCAGTTTGTGGTTATTAATTCAGATCTTTTCTTTTAGCTTCAGTGTGAGATGAACATCTGTGTGTGTGTGAGATGAAGACTCCAGTGTTCCTGCATTTCCATGTTGGGGAATAGAGAACACATTTATAAACTCAACATTTAATTATAACACGTTAAACAGACTCAGAGACGTGAGAAGTGTGTGTTCATCGTGCACAGTGAATCAGACTGCACACAATTGTACACTGAGTGTATAACGACCTCTGACCCCTGGATAATTCACTCCTTTTTTATTAAGTCGAGCAGTGTAAGTTCTTTTGTCATGTGGTATTCGTGTTGCACAATGATAAATAATCTGCTACATACTGCTTTTTAAACGCTGCCTATTTCCATTGATGAATAATTAGTGAGATTTGATGGTAATATTCGCCTACCCACAGTCCCGCACAAACGTGCACTTACTTTCAAACTCTTTTGTAATGTCTTTTATTTTTATTACAGATGTGTTATCTGAGTCCTTCACATTAGAATAAGATGATGAATTGTTAATGTTTAATTGGGATTTGCATGGATTACACATGCACATAATGGTTTCTTTTACTATGGTGACGCTAAATATTAATAGAAATATTATAGAATAGAACACATTTTCATTTTATAAATACAATGAGTCATAACAGGCTGCTATAATAACTTAAATCGTTATGCATCAGTTTAAGTTAGTAGTAGGTTAGTAGTATGGGGGGGGAGTGTAACCCTGTCATTTTTACATTACTGTATATAATTCAATAGAAAAGGGAGAGAACTGAAAGAAAATCATCCATAATATACAAGTATATATTACATACTGTGTGCTATGTATATGCAATACAATGTACAGTACTGTGCAAAAGTTCTAGGCACCCTATTTTTTTTTTAGTACAAACTTTGCTACAGATTTTTTATTTTATGACTTCTACATTATCAAGTCAGTACAAAAAACATTTTAGATTCCCAAACATTAGTTTTCTAGCACAAAATTAAATGTTACAGGAAAATGTTTGTCATTAAAGAAAGCAGCATATTACATAAGTGTTAGGTTTTGAATCGATATCCAGGAAAGAAAACTGTTTTACAAATATTGACTCTCCGGGTTACAATTCTTAAGAAGAGAGAAAGTGAGAGTACACGAGAAAGACGGCGTCCTCGCCCCGCTACACACTTCCTGCACAAAGCGCTTGGGAGAGTTTGCCAAATGGCACACAGACACACAAAGTTCAAATGGAAAGATCTCTCTTTTATTCAAGGAAAAGGCAGAGTATATATCGTGCTTGACACAAAACTGAGACAATGGGTTAAATATTGAGTGGTTAGGTGGAAGGCATATTTGCATAGGACAGGAAGCATATCGATGTAAGACAGGAACAACTCCATATATGGTGTTTAGGAATGAAAATATGAGCAGATGTTATTTGGGAAAGAATGTAAATGCGTGCAAATGGTATTCGGGGAATACACAAATGGTGAGGGGCTTCATCTGTCTGTACCTGAGTCAACAGAGAAACAAAGAGAAAAGGTGCCAACACAGGAACCAGGAAACAGAAAAGGGAGGGGGTATTCACAGAGAGGAAAGGAGGAGAAAGTGTTAACAATGGGAAAGAGAGGGAAAAGGTTAATATTAAACAGAGTGTTCACATTAAACTTCACAATAAGACACACACAGACAAAAAACACAATGAAGGCTGCTGGGTTTTGCTGCAATATATAAGAAGTAAGTGCGAAAGTCAAAGTCTCCAGAAGAACTGTGGCTGGTTCTGCAAGATGCTCAATAAAACTTACCAGATAATTTCCTTGCACACATTGTATGGGTTTTTTTTTTTTTTTTTTTTTTTTTTTTTTTTTAATATAGAAACATTTAGTTTAATTATTTTGAAGACATCTTTGCTCTACAGCATTTCTTTGCATGTGCCTAAAACGTTTGCGCAGTACTGTACACTAAACACAATTTGCAATATTTAAATAATACAGTGCAATATACAATATGTATATAAATTGTATATTAAGCCAATTAAAAGCAAGAAGTGATAAAACCCATCAATTAGACAAAGGTCAGAAAAAACAATACCCTTGACATTCTGCCCCCCCCACATCTGAAATGATGACTACACCCCTGTTCATGGCATCAGTGGAACTGAAGTTTATCTAATGAAGCTCATTACAAGTCTAACTTTGTCATTTTGTTGTTTTAACTAACTAAAATGATATAGTATTTAATAGAGGTGACACAATACCATTTTTTTTTTCTTGTCCGGTACCAAAACTGAAACCTTGAGTAGCAGCAGATATCGAAACTAAGGTACGTAAAAACTTAAATACTAACAACACGACTTGCACATTATGTCGTGGAATCTTCTTCAGCAAAAAATAAAAACTTCTGAGTCTTGAGGTTTTTGAAGGCAAAAACAGATTAGATTATTACCATAGTAACAAGAGCCGAGTCGGTTTGCAACGCGACGGCCGGACTCCATCTTGATACACTATTTTATACAGTTTCAAAACAAAGACTCTCTACAGCTCATCCATCTGTTATTTGATAAGAGTACAAAGGACACATATCCTTGAACATTGGTGCATCTTCTGTAACACAGGTGGCCTTATCAGTACGTGCATATTCTGTATTTTTCTAACTTCTGCAGTTTGAACAATGGATCACTCACAAAGCTTGGCAATAACAGTGGATACATGGTAATAAATGACAGATAACAAATTTGCAAGCTAGGAAGAAAACAATACAAACTGCGAGTGAGAAATGTGTGCTCAGTGATTTCCCACAAGCTGGAGTTACATCAATTTGTCCTAGTTTCACCTACATGAATATTCACTTATTATTTTCTGATTAATAAAATATTCCATGTACAGGTGCATCTAAAAAAAAAAATAGAATATAGTGGGAAAAGTTCATTTTTTTTCCCCATAATTGAATTCAAAAAGTGGAACTTTCATATATTCTAGATTCATTACACATAAAGTGAAATATTTCGAGTCTTTTTTTTTTTTTTTTGTTTTGATCCTGATGATTATGGCTTACAGCTCATGGAAATCAAAAATCCAGTATTTGAAAAATATTAGAATAAAGAATTTATAATACAGCAATGTTGACCTGAGAAGACTCTAATCAGCTAATTAACTCAAAACACCTTTTTACTCACAACACCGTTGCTCAGTGGTCCAAAGTCCTCTTTTCAGATGAAAGATGAAAGATGAAAATCTATTTTATATATATATATATATATATATATATATATATATATATATATATATATATATATATGCATGTGTGTGTGTGTGCAAACTAAATAACAATATTGCCAAGTCAAGATGTGCCATGCTGATAGACTCTTACCCCAAAAGACTGAGTGGTGTAATAAAATCAAAAGGTGCTTCAACAAAGTATTAGTTTATGGGTGTGTACACTTATACAACCAGGTTATTGTAAGTTTTTATTTTTCCTTTTTTTCCCTAAAACCTTTCTGTTTTGTTTTTCACTTGTTCTGACATGATTTATCTTGGTTTACTTTTTTTTTTACATCACAAAAACCTGCCATTTTAACAGAAGTGTGTAGACTTTTTATATCCACTGTAAATGATTTGTGTGTTTTCTCTCATACCATCATTCACTTATGATTTTTTTTGAGTGTGAAGTGATTCACACTCAAAATCTGGAAGGACTTGTATACTTTTGTATATGAAAAATATAATTAAAAAATTAGAATGATAAACACTTATTATTTCCTCTCACTAGAAATGTAATCTGTTATAAAGGAAAATACTGTATCTTGTGTACACGTTATAAATGTTTTCAACATTTTGAGAAAACATCACATCCATAAACAAAATGGAAGGAATCTTTTCTTTTGGAAGTTGATTTTCTCATTTGTTCTTTGAGAATGGTGTGCAATAAATAAATAAATAAATAAATAAATAAATGCAAGCTCATTATTGAAACATTATGATGAAAATTATTCATTTATTTATTTTTATTAGTTTTATGTTAAATTTTAATCACTTATACATGTAGTTTATTACCCATGTTATTTGCACTTCTGTCTTAATATCTTCTTTTCCTTTCGGCTGTTCCCTTCAGGGGTCGCCACAGCGAATCATCTGCCTCCATCTAGCCCTATCCCCTGCATCCTCTTCTCTCAGACCGACTACCTTCATGTCCTCCTTCACTACATCCATAAACCTTCTCTTTGGTCTTCCTCTCGGCCTCCTGCCTGGCAGCTCTAACCTCAGCATCCTTTTACTGATATATTCACTCTCCCTCCTCTGAACATGTCCAAACCATCTCAACCTGGCCTCTCTAACTTTGTCTCCAAAACATCTCACATGTGCTGTCCCTCTGATGTACTCATTCCTGATCCTATCCATCCTCGTCACTCCCAAAGAGAACCTCAACATCTTCAGCTCTGCTACCTCTAACTCTTCCTCCTGTCTTTTCCTCAGTGCAACTGTCTCCAAACCATACAACATCGCTGGTCTCACTACTGTCCTGTACACCTTTCCTTTCGTTCTTGCTGGTACTCTTTTATCACACAACAGACCTGACACTTTTCTCCACCCATTCCAACCTGCCTGCACACGCTTCTTCACCTCTTTTCCACACTCCCCGTTGCTCTGGACTGTTGACCCTAAGTACTTAAAATCCTGCACCTTCTTTATCTCTTCTCCCTGTAACCTCACTGTTCCACTTGGATCCCTCTCATTCACACACATGTATTCTGTCTTGCTGCGACTAACCTTCATTCCTCTTCTCTCCAGAGCAAACCTCCACCTCTCTAGAGTTTCCTCCACCTGCTCCCTGCTCTCACTACAGATCACAATGTCATCTGCAAACATCATAGTCCATGGAGATTCCTGTCTGACCTCATCTGTCAGCCTGTCCATCACCACCGCAAACAAGAAGGGGCTCAGAGCCGATCCTTGATGCAGTCCCACCTTCACCGTGAACTCCTCTGTCACACCTACCGCACACCTTACCACTGTCCTACTGCACTCATACATATCCTGCACCACTCTAACATACTTCTCTGCCACTCCAGACCTCCTCATACAACACCACAGCTCCTCTCTTGGCACCCTGTCATAGGCTTTCTCTAAATCTACAAAGACACAATGCAGCTCTTTCTGACCCTCTCTGTACTTCTCCATCAACATTCTCAAAGCAAATATTGCATCTGTAGTGCTCTTTCTTGGCATGAAACCATACTGCTGCTCACAAATGCTCACTTCTCCCCTTAGCCTTGCTTCCACTACTCTTTCCCACAACTTCATTGTATGGCTCATCAGCTTAATACCTCTGTAGTTTCCACAACTCTGCACATTTCCCTTCTTAAAAATCGGCACCAAAACACTTCTCCTCCATTCCTCAGGCATCCTCTCACTCTATAAGACCTCGTTGAACAACGTAGTTAAAAACTCTACTGCCATCTCTCCTAGACACTTCCATACCTCCACTGGTATGTCATCAGGACCAACTGCCTTTCCTCTCTTCATCCTCTTCAAAGCTCTCCTAACTTCACCCTTGCTAATCCTTTCTACTTCCTGCTCAACAATATTTGCCTCTACTACTCTTCTCTCTCTGTCATTTTCCCCATTCATCAGTTCCTCAAAGTACTCCTTCCATCTTTCCCTCACCCTCCTGTCACCTGTCAACACATTTCCATCTCTATCTTTAATCACTCTAACCTGCTGCACATCCTTACCATCTCTATCCCTCTGCCTCGCCAACCGATACAAATCCCTCTCACCTTCCTTACTATCTAACCTTGCATACATGTCCTCATAAGCTTTCTGTTTGGCCTTTGCCACCTCTATCTTAACCTCACGCTGCATCTCCCTATATTCCTGTCTACTTTCCTCCGCCCTCTCACTGATCCACTTCTTCCTAGCTAACCTCTTCCTCTGGATACTCTCCTGAACTTCCTCATTCCACCACCAAGTCTCCTTGTCTTCTTTCCTCCTTCCAGATGGCACACCTAGCACCTTCCTACCTGTCTCCCTGATCACTTTGGCTGTAGTAGTCCAGTCATCTGGAAGCACCTCCTGACCACCTAAAGCCTGTCTCAACTCCTCCCTGAAAACCACACAGCACTCTTCCTTTTCCAACTTCCACCACTTTGTCTTCTGCTCTGCCTTTGCTCTCTTCATCTTCCTCACCACCAGAGTCATCTTACACACCACCATCCTATGCTGTCTAGCTACACTCTCTCCTACCACTACTTTGCAATCACTAATCTCCATCAGATTACAGTGTCTACATAAGATATAGTCCACCTGTGTGCTCCTGCCACCACTCTTATGTGTCACCCTGTGTTCCTGCCTCTTCTGAAAGTACGTGTTCACCACAGCCATCTCCATACTTTTAGCAAAGTCTACCAACCTCTGTCCGTCTGGGTTCCTTACCTGAAGACCAAACCTGCCCATCACTTCCTCATCCCCACTATTCCCTTCACCAACATGTCCATTAAAGTCTGCCCCTATCACCACTCTCTCACCTCTGGGAACACTCTGCATCACTTCCTCAAGCTCGCTCCAGAATCTGTCTTTCTCCTCTTGCTCACAACCTACTTGTGGAGCGTAAGCACTAACAACATTCAACATCACACCTTCAATTTCCAGCTTCAGACTCATCAACCTATCTGACACTCTCTTTACCTCCAGAACATTCTTCACAAACTCCTCCTTCAGGATCACTCCTACTCCATTTCTCATCCTGTCCACACCATGATAAAACAGTTTAAACCCTGCTCCAATGCTTCTAGCCTTGCTCCCTTTCCACCTGGTCTCCTGGACACACAGAATGTCGACTTTCCTCCTCTGCATCATATCTACCAGCTCTCTGCCTTTACCTGTCATCGTACCAACATTCAAAGTCCCTACTTTCAGTCCTAAACTCCTGCCTTTCCTCTTCTCTCTCTGCCTACGGACACGCCTTCCTCCTCTAACACTCCTTCCTCCTCTCCTTCTTCGACCAACAGTAGCCCAATTTCCACCAGTGCCCTGTAGGTCAACGGCACCGATGGCGGTCGTTGTTAACCCGGGCCCCGACCGATCCGGTATGGAAGTCATGTTAGTGATTCGCATATTGAATTTGGCAAAAGTTTTACGTCGGATGCCCTTTCTGACACAACCCTCTCTATTTATCCAGGCTTGGGACCGGCACAAAAAGTACACTGGCTTGTGACCTCCTGTGGCTAGATTACTTCTGTCTTAATATTATTTATTGTATTATTATTTTTGTCTTATGATGTATTTTCTAACTCAGAAATGTTTAATTTAACAAAAGAAAGTTAGCGATTAAATGTTTCTGTGAAACATTATGATGAACTGTTCCAAGCTGTTCCCTAATTACTTTATTGTTGACTTATTGAGCTCACACATTATTAATTAATTAGTTAGTTCGTTCGTTTGTTTGTTTATCAGAAGTTTTTTTTGTTTGTTTTGTTTTATAACTTATGTATTTTGTGTATTACCCATGTTATTTGCACTGAGTCAATAATTAGGTAAACAAACAAACAAAGAAGCATCATTAACCTAAAAAGCAAACAAACAAATAAACAGATAAAGTTGAGATTTATTTATTTAAAAAAATGAATAAAGATCTATCTAGTTTATTACTTATTACTTAGTTTATGACCCACATTATTTGCACTGCTGTGTTAATGTGATATTGATTTATTTTATTTTTGTTTTGTTTTGTGATATTGCAGAAATATCAAATTCAGAAATAGCGGTGCAGCGTTTCCGTGAAACCAGCCAATGAGCGCTCACCATGATCCTGTGTGCGCGCTGTAAGACCAACGGACGAATCAGCGGCCGTCTTTTTGTAACACAGAGACGGCTAAGTGGGTTTGTTTGGGTTTTACAGAGTCAACACAGCGGACGGTGAGAAATCGGTCGGATTTCGTACGAAAACGCAGCGCTGTACGATGACTTTCTGAGTATTTTTTATTTTTATTTTTTTTAAACTTTATTCTCTGCTGTGCATGCATGAAACGATTATTAGATGAAGATAGCCGTGTTGTCATTGCACTGGCCTGCGAAAACTATCAGCGCTAGAATAGGTATCTGAGCCAGGTGCCTGACGGCATTTCAGTTCATTTTTTTTGCATTATTCTGCATTTAAAGCAGCTGTGTGATTAGTCCCCTTGAGTCAGTAATGATAAGTGCCGCTGTCATTGTGTTTTGTTTGTGCCTCGGAACTCCATTAAGGCAGAGACAAGCTAGCTGTAGCTGGTTCCTGAGCTGTAAGGTAACCTGTTTGTGTCTCTGCAACCACGTAATATTATATAAAAGATCATTTAGGGTTATCTGTTATCACTAACATGGTTAACAAAGTCTACAATCATCATGTATGCACACATCATGCGGCTGCCTTTCAATCTGTATACTGCTCATATCATGACATTGTCATATTTATTTTTCTATCTCAGAATTCTTAGCCATCATGCCTCAGCAACACTGTAATTTCCACATGGGGGATTAATAAAACTCTTTTAATATCCTTTTGTATAGGTTCAACTCTAGTGCTGAGCTGCTTGGCTTCCTTTCTCTTTATATCTTTTGGCAAAGAACAAGTGGGAATTGAAAGGTAAACAAATAAGAAAGATCCTGGTGAGTGTCTGACACACTAAGGTTTTTCATCCTTATAAGTTTATACTGTAAGTCTACCTTCCTTTCCTTTCCTGAAGACACTATTTATAGGCAGGGCAATCCACAACAGTTTTTTTTTTTTTTTTTTAAAGCATCCTAGAGACTAGAGTCAATGCAGTGTTTATTCTGCCTTTACTTTGCTTTAAATGTGAGATGTGAGGTGTGTTTGTGAGAGACTGTCAAGGCGCAGCATGTTTAAGCGGTGATCTGAGCCCAGAGCCCTGGTCATGGAGGCCCGCTTTGGGAATGTGGTGTTCAGCTCGCGCTTCGACTCCGGGAACCTGGGCCGAGTGGAGAAGGTGGAGGTGCCCGAACACGATGCAGAGAGAAGCTCATTCTCGCACGTCGACTGCGAGTTCAACGTCTGGACTAAACCTGACTGCGCAGACACCGAGTTCGAGAATGGGAACCGGTAAGAATGCTGTATTCGGTCACCCTGGTCAGTTTGAATTTTTTAGTACTGCATATTCAAGGCAGCTGGAGTTGTTATAATCTTGAACTACACTATATAGCCAAGAGTATGTGGACACCTCCAAACTGTTGCCACAAAGTTGGACACGCATAATTGTATAGAATGTCTTTGTATCCTTTCACTCGAACTAAGAGACCCAAACCTGTTCCAGCATGACAGTCTCCCTGTGCACAAAAAGTGAGCTCCATGAAGACATGGTTTGCCAAGACTGGAGTGGAAGAGCTCGAGTGTCCTCCATGAACACCTTTGGGATGAACTGGAAGACCGACTGCACCCCAGACCTCCTCACCCAACATCAGTACCTGACCTCACTAATGCTCTTGTAGCTGAATGATTATAAATTCCCTACAGCTACACTCCAAAAATCTAGTGGAAAGCCTTCCCAGAAGAGTGGAGCTTATTATGACGCCAAATACAGGGGGACTAAATCTGAAATGGGATGTTTTTGGATATGACGGTCAGGAGACAGACCACATACTTTTGGTCATATAGTGTACAATAAAATATAACATATTCCTGAAGACTGCACAAAATCCATGATAATAACAAATTAAGACAAGTAACCTTAAACAAAAATACAGGAAATGCGTGGATCAAGGCAGCTAACAAGTTGAGGGGAAATGATAATTCGGAATGAAGCAAGGAGATTAAAATGAGGAATTAGAAATAACATTCATTCCAAACAACCTTCTCCCAAAGGCCTTACCGATTTTATTTAATTCTAGCAGCTACGTTTTAAAAACTATGTAAATAGAACAAAGTCTTTTCCCTTAAGTGTTGTGTTGTCTGTGTCTTCGTACATGCGCAGGTCATGGTTCTACTTCAGCGTGCGCGGTGTGCTGCCGGGTAAACTGCTGAAGATTAACGTGATGAACATGAATAAGCAAAGCAAGCTGTACTCTCAAGGCATGGCTCCATTTGTGCGCACTTTTCCTGTGAAAATGCGCTGGGAGAGAGTCCGAGACCGACCGGCGTTCGAGGTAGTACTTGTGTCTGTTCTTGTCTTCTCTTTTTAACACTGCAGTGATGCTTGATGATTGCATGATGATGTGGGGGGAGAGTGTTATCACTCTTCTGATTTTCTGCATTCTTGCATATTTTTTATCAGCCCATCAAACACAATCACAGGCTCATGTTTAACCGAACATTTTGTAATGATGTAATGATGTGTGCTTTGGGTGATAATTGTGTCTTTGGACTTTTTGGTTACTTTTAGCTCTAATTGCTGCAACCAGATTATTTGCCTGCTCATTAAAATGTTAGGTTTTTCCTTTGAGATCTAATAGCATTCACTGACGGGCCAGGGGGTGAACAGTGCAGAAAATCAGGAAAATTATGTTTTGTTGCGAAACCCTGTGCTTAACCTACTTTGATGATTAAGGCAGTTAAAAAATCTGACTGTCGGTAAACAAATTTGAGTGCGTTGCATATGTGTTTCTCTCTCTCTCTCTCTCTCTCTCTCTCTCTCTCTCTCTCTCTCTCTCTCTCTCTCTCTAGATGTCAGAGAATCAATTCACTTTGTCATTTGTGCATCGTGTGCTGGAAGGGAGAGGAGTCATCACATACTTCGCTTTCTGCTATCCATTCTCATATACCGAGTGCCAGGACATGCTTCTGCAGCTAGACCAGAGACTGCTCAGCCATTCCCACACACTGGGGCCATGCAGGTACACACACACACACACACATATACATATATATATATATATATATATATATATATATATATCTATCTTGCACCCTTTCTTACTTTTTTTTTTGTCATTGGATACCATTTTTTTCCCCTCCTTTTTCCCCCCTAAATGCTTTGTTCAATGTCATTGATAGAATTTGTTTGCTGTAATTCATGGAGGGAAGCAAAAATTGTTTGAATCACGAATTGGAATTTACTCAGAACATTGGATTGTATGGGGATTTAGCTGCAGTTCAGCACCTCATTTTCTTTCTCTCTGTTTCTAGTCTGGCAGACAGTCTGTATTATCACCGGGAGTTACTGTGTTACTCTCTGGATGGGCACAGAGTCGACCTGCTGACTGTGACCTCCTGCCATGGCATGCTGGAGGAGAGAGAGCCCAGACTGGAGAAACTCTTTCCTGACCACAGCACGCCGCGACCACACCGCTTTGCTGGCAAACGGGTATTAATTCTGTGACCCATCAGCTCTTAATGCCGCTGGTGTAAAAATGTTTTCATACTTATATATTTTTTCATTTCATGCTGTTATTTAGAAAATAATCCACATTTGGGTGGTAACAGTAACTCCATTTCACATCTGTCCACATCACACAACCCCCATTGTTGATTTATTTTCCTATAACCGAATGCCAGGTTGTGCTTTTATTCCTTACATGCTGAAGGCTGACGTTCCGTGTCTGTATATCTGTGTAGGTGTTTTTCATCAGCAGCAGGGTGCACCCTGGTGAGACACCCTCCAGCTTTGTGTTCAATGGCTTCCTGAACTTCATTCTGAATCAGGAGGACCCGCGGGCGCAGATGCTGTGCCGGATGTTTGTCTTTAAGCTCATCCCCATCCTCAATCCCGATGGGGTTGTCAGAGGTCACTATAGGTTGGTAACACTGAGAACCAAAAAAGCTGTTTGATGGCTGTTGTCACCAACATGTGTATCATCCTAATTTCAATCAAATGATGTTATATATAGACTAAATAAATAGGTACTATTTTTAAATGCATTAATAGAAACTGCGCAAACAGCAAAGGTGTTTCACTTTCCTTTCAGTGTTTAATGGTTGCTTCTGTGTTGTTTTGTTTCTGGATCATTTTAGTCAGATCTAATTGCAATATTTTCATTTCCAAAGTACCAAATCTGTTTTATAGAAGCTGCTTCGTCCGTGACTTTAATTTGAATTGTAGTAACACTATGCTGTGTTTGTGTGTACGGTTGGCTTTTAAGGACGGACTCGCGTGGTGTGAATCTTAACCGACAGTACATGAACCCGAGCGCTGAGCTGCACCCCTCCATCTATGGAGCCAAAACCCTCCTCCTCTACCATCACCGGCACAACCGCGTTAAACCCAGCTCTCCCTCAGCGCTTAAACTCTCCAACCAGTCCAACACCACCACCCCACCCCTAACCACACCCCTCGAACTTGAACACTACCTCAACTGTCGCAACGAGGTGGAGCGCTTGGAGGGCCCGACCCTTGGCCTCTCGCAGATTCCCATGCAGATGGAGGAGAGCTGGGAGAGTAAAGGCAGAGTAAAGGGAAAGCTTGGGCAAGACGATGAGAATGAATCCACACCGAGTCGGAGTGAAGCGTGCGTCTCTTACCTCGGCCTGGCAGAGCAGATCCTACCCCAGGAAAGTGGAGTGGCCTATTACATAGACCTACATGGCCACGCCTCCAAAAGAGGATGCTTTATGTATGGGAACAACCTACCTGATGAGAATCAGCAAGTAAGTGTGTGTGTGTGTGTGTGTGTGTGTGTGTGTGTGTGTGTGTGTGTAGTGCCCTCCACTAATATTGGCACCCTGGGTAAATATGAGCAAAGAAGGCTATGAAAAATTGCCTTTATTGTTTAATCTTTTGATCTTTTGTTTAAAAAAAAAAATCACAAAAATACTCTGCTCTCATGGATATCAAACAATTGCAAACAAAACACTAAAAAAAAATATCTTTTGCTAAATATAAAACAATAAAAATAGTAGTCTCCGGTACAATGTGTGCAGTTTTATACAGAAGTTAGCTGGTAAGTTTTATTGAGCATCTTGCAGAACCAGCCACAGTTCTTCTGGAGACTTTGACTTTCGCACTTGCTTCTTATTTTTGCAGCAAAACCCAGCAGCCTTCATTGTGTTTTTTGTCTGAAAAGTGTCTCTTACGTAATATGCTGATTTCTTTAATGACATACATATATCTTTCTGTAACATTTAATTTTGTGCTAGAAAACTAATGTTTGGGAATCTAAAATGTTTTTTGTAGAAGTCATAAAATAAAAAATCTATAACAAAGTTGGCATGTACCTAAAACTTTTGCACAGTACTATATATAACCTCATATTGATATGATGTTATGTAGAATGTGTACTAGGTGCAGTTTCACAATGGCAGTAGAAATGAGGCATAGTGGAAGAAAAAGGAAATGGGGGTATTGGGGTAGTGAAGTTAGTTCATGTTGAATGTTGTTCGTGCTTACGCTCCACAAGTAGGTTGTGAGCAAGAGGAGAAAGACAGATTCCGGAGCGAGCTTGAGGAAGTGATGCAGAGTGTTCCCAGACGTGAGAGAGTGGTGATAGGGGCAGACTTTAATGGACATGTTGGTGAAGGGAATAGTGGGGATGAGGAAGTGATGGGCAGGTTTGGTCTTCAGGTAAGGAACCCAGAAGGACAGAGGTTGGTAGACTTTGCTAAAAGTATGGAGATGGCTGTGGTGAACACGTACTTTCAGAAGAGGCAGGAACACAGGGTGACATATAAGAGTGGTGGCAGGAGCACACAGGTGGACTATATCTTATGTAGACACTGTAATCTGATGGAGATTAGTGATTGCAAAGTAGTGGTAGGAGAGAGTGTAGCTAGACAGCATAGGATGGTGGTGTGTAAGATGACTCTGGTGGTGAGGAAGATGAAGAAAACCAAGGCAGAGCAGAAGACAAAGTGGTGGAAGTTGGAAAAGGAAGAGTGCTGTGTGGTTTTCAGGGAGGAGTTGAGACAGACTTTAGGTGGTCAGGAGGTGCTTCCAGATGACTGGACTACTACAGCCAAAGTGATCAGGGAGACAGGTAGGAAGGTGCTAGGTGTGTCATCTGGAAGGAGGAAAGAAGACAAGGAGGCCTGGTGGTGGAATGAGGAAGTTCAGGAGAGTATCCAGAGGAAGAGGTTAGCTAGGAAGAAGTGGGACAGTGAGAGGACGGAGGAAAGTAGACAGGAATATAGGGAGATGCAGCGTGAGGTTAAGATAGAGGTGGCAAAGGCCAAACAGAAAGCTTATGAGGACATGTATGCAAGGTTAGATAGTAAGGAAGGTGAGAGGGATTTGTATCGGTTGGCGAGGCAGAGGGATAGAGATGGTAAGGATGTGCAGCAGGTTAGAGTGATTAAAGATAGAGATGGAAATGTGTTGACAGGTGACAGGAGGGTGAGGGAAAGATGGAAGGAGTACTTTGAGGAACTGATGAATAAGAAAAATGACAGAGAGAGAAGAGTAGTAGAGGCAAATATTGTTGAGCAGGAAGTAGAAAGGATTAGCAAGGGTGAAGTTAGGAGAGCTTTGCAGAGGATGTAGAGAGGAAAGGCGGCTGGTCTTGATGACATACCAGTGGAGGTATGGAAGTGTCTAGGAGAGATGGCAGTAGAGTTTTTAACTAGGTTGTTCAACGAGGTCTTAGAGAGTGAGAGGATGCCTGAGGAATGGAGAAGTGTTTTGGTGCCGATTTTTAAGAACAAGGGAGATGTGCAGAGTTGTGGAAACTACAGCGGTATTAAGCTGATGAGCCATACAGTGAAGTTGTGGGAAAGAGTAGTGGAAGCAAGGCTAAGGGGAGAAGTGAGCATTTGTGAGCAGCAGTATGGTTTCATGCCAAGAAAGAGCACTACAGATGCAATATTTGCTTTGAGAATGTTGATGGAGAAGTACAGAGAGGGTCAGAAAGAGCTGCATTGTGTCTTTGTAGATTTAGAGAAAGCGTATGACAGGGTGCCAAGAGAGGAGCTGTGGTGTTGTATGAGGAGGTCTGGAGTGGCAGAGAAGTATGTTAGAGTGGTGCAGGATATGTATGAGAGCAGTAGGACAGTGGTAAGGTGTGTGGTAGGTGTGACAGAGGAGTTCACGATGAAGGTGGGACTGCATCAAGGATCGGCTCTGAGCCCCTTCTTGTTTGCGGTGGTGATGGACAGGCTGACAGATGAGGTCAGACAGGAATCTCCATGGACTATGATGTTTGCAGATGACATTGTGATCTGTAGTGAGAGCAGGGAGCAGGTGGAGGAAAGTCTAGAGAGGTGGAGGTTTGCTCTGGAGAGAAGAGGAATGAAGGTTAGTCGCAGCAAGACAGAATACATGTGTGTGAATGAGAGGGATCCAAGTGGAACAGTGAGGTTACAGGGAGAAGAGATAAAGAAGGTGCAGGATTTTAAGTACTTAGGGTCAACAGTCCAGAGCAACAGGGAGTGTGGAAAAGAGGTGAAGAAGCGTGTGCAGGCAGGTTGGAATGGGTGGAGAAAAGTGTCAGGTCTGTTGTGTGATAAAAGAGTACCAGCAAGAATGAAAGGAAAGGTGTACAGGACAGTAGTGAGACCAGCGATGTTGTATGGTTTGGAGACAGTTGCACTGAGGAAAAGACAGGAGGAAGAGTTAGAGGTAGCAGAGCTGAAGATGTTGAGGTTCTCTTTGGGAGTGACGAGGATGGATAGGATCAGGAATGAGAGAGAGTACATCAGAGGGACAGCACATGTGAGATGTTTTGGAGACAAAGTTAGAGAGGCCAGGTTGAGATGGTTTGGACATGTTCAGAGGAGGGAGAGTGAATATATCGGTAAAAGGATGCTGAGGTTAGAGCTGCCAGGCAGGAGGCCGAGAGGAAGGCCAAAGAGGAGGTTTATGGATGTAGTGAAGGAGGACGTGAAGGTAGTCGGTCTGAGAGAAGAGGATGCAGGGGATAGGGCTGGATGGAGGAAGATGATTCGCTGTGGCGACCCCTGAAGGGAACAGCCGAAAGGAAAAGAAGAAGGGGGGTAGTGAAGTTAGTGCAGTTGTTATCTATGTACTTACATTCACTGTCCACTTTAATAGGGACACCTTTACTTCTGCATATTTATGCAGTTATCCAATCAGCCAATCATGAGGCAGCAGCACAGTGCATAAAATCATGCAGTTGAAGGTTAGAGAAAAAAAAAATCACCTGGTCTTTTTCCAGTCTTCAACTGTCCAGTTTGGGTGAGTCTGCACCCATGATAGCCTCAGATTCTTGTTCTTGGCTGACAGGAGTGGAACCTGATGTGGCGTTTGCTGTTGTAGCTCATCCACCTCAAGATTTGATGTGTTGTGCATTCTGAGATGCGTTTCTGCTCACCACGGAATGCTTATTTGAGTTACTATAGCTGAAACCAGTCTGGTCATTCTCCTCTGATCTCTCTCATCAACAAGATGAGTTCGCCATTCTGATGTTTGATGTGAACATTAACTGAGGCTCTTGACCTGTATCTGCATGATTTTATGCATTGTGCTGCTGCCACATGATTGGCTGATATGATAACTGCATAAATGAGCAGGTGTACAGGTGTTCCTATTAAAGTGGATGGTGTACATTGTATGTGTTGCTTTTAGGTGAATAGCATGTGTCTGTGTATATTTCACAGCTTACTGTCCTGTTGCTCAAGGAAATCAAATCCTGATCCTAAATGAGCAAATCTTCTGTTCTTCATCTGTTTTCATTGTAGGTGGAGAACCTGATGTATCCGAAGCTGATCTCGTTGAACTGCGCCCATTTCGACTTCCTTGGCTGTAATTTCTCGGAGAAGAACATGTACACACGGGACAAGCGTGATGGTCAGTCTAAAGAGGGCAGCGGTAGAGTGGCCGTGCACAAAGCCATTGGATTAGTTCACAGGTAAGACACCAACGTATGTACAGACAAGTGACAAATTAAAGGGAAAAAACAGCATTAAAGAGCCTTAAATACTTATTAAACCGTTCAGTGGATGGTGACAAGAGACCACTCTCATCAGGATGGAAATATTTCTTCATAGGATAAAGATGATCAGTCAGAATATTGATTTGCAGTGATGTTTTCCTCTAAGGGAAAGCAAAGCATAGCCAAACCAGTGCCGGCAAAATGCTTCCCACCGTTTTTTCTTTTGTTGTCTGGCTCTCATGTTTAACATTGTTATTCTGAGATTTAACAGTAACCGAAAAGCTCAATATGGGATTACTTTATCTGCTGATCTGCTTTATTCTGCGTGCAGTTACACCCTGGAGTGTAACTATAACACAGGCCGCTCAGTCAACACCATTCCACCTGCCTGCCATGACAACGGCCGGGCCACTCCTCCTCCCCCTCCTGCCTTCCCTCCCAAATACACCCCCGAAGTATACGAACAGGTAAAACAAACCATTCATAATCTGTGTCTATTATACTATGTCTCACCTTGGAGCCAGGTTCCTCAAGTATTCATTCCTGTCTGTGTTCTTCAGGTTGGCCGTGCAGTGGCTATAGCAGCGCTGGACATGGCTGAATGTAACCCATGGTCACGGCTTGTCCTTTCCGAGCACAGCAGCCTGGTGAACCTGCGAGCATCACTGCTTAAACATGTGCGCAACAGCAAGGACCTGGGCTCCAACGGCCGCAAGAATGCAAACAAGGTTCCCAGCCCTCCGAAAAGCGTGTAAGGACAATCTGAACCAAATTGTATATCCTCCTATGTTGTATATGCTGCATGTTATACAACTTTCTTTTTAGCCCCTTTGTTAAAAGAACTCTTCTATTTTTCTCTGAACTCTCACTGTATGCGTCAGAGGCCTGAGCAGCTCTGTTTCAGAGAATTCCCTAAGCCGGAGTCGCAGCCACAGCACCCGGAATGGCAGCATTGCTGGGAACAAGCAGACACCTCCTCAGCTGAAGAGTTCCCCTAGTTTTACGTTTGGCTGGAGCAATTCGGGAAATGCCCCCAGCTCACACAGGCCCACCCACAAAACCCTAGGGCCAGTCAGAGGTGAGAGAGCTCTCTGTCTCTAATATAGATATATGTGCACTTGTGTGGTCTTACAGATCAGGATTTAGCACTGCCTCTAATGCCTTTCCCCCTACTTTGTCTGTATGACAAGAATAATAACCCACTATTGTCAAAGCTGTTTCTTAGTGAGTCCTTTTAGCTATTATTAGCTTGTTTGACTAGTTACTTGAAATGGGTTTAATCAAAACCTCAATAACTCAAAAACAAGTTGGTCTACAAATTGGACATAACATATTCTCTTGGTGGAAAGTTTAGAAATACAATCATGGAATTTGTTTGTATAGTTAAAGATCTACCTTGCTGAAAAATTGTTGAGAACCCCTGCAATAGAGCAGTGTTTCTAAATTCCAGGAGTAACACAGCCATTGCCAGAGCCATATCACCATGCAGTTCTCGCCCAGGTTCCCACTGAATCTAAGCAGCGTTGTGCTTGGCCAGTAAGTTCAAGTTCAAGTTCAGTTTATTTGTATAGCGCTTTTAACAATGGACATTGTCCCAAAGCAGCTTTACAGAAGTATATAAATTCAGGACATAGATTTTAAATTTATGAATTTATCCCCAATGAGCAAGCCAGCGGCGACGGTGGCAAGGAAAAACTCCCTGAGATGATATAAGGAAGAAACCTTGAAAGGAACCAGACTCAAAAGGGAACCCATCCTCATCTGGGTGACACCGGATAGTGCGATTATAAATAAATAAATCCCTTCTATAAATGTACCAGTACCACATGGTCAGAATGGCAGTTGTGAGACCATGAAAAATTCATTACAGTTTTTATATGAAGTCTGTTTTGTTGAACTTCACCACTGTAATCTCAATGATCTTTAGGCTGCACCGTGTGGGGCCATCCTCAGCAGCATCATGAGACCTCAATTGATGAGGTCTCCAACCAGAAGTAAGGCATCAGGATGTATCGGGCAGGTCCAGAGAGCAGAAGGGGTCGGGATCACTGGCATCTCAGGAGTATCATGTGAAGCTCGACAGAAGGGGAGGGAGAGAGAGCGAGAGAGAGAGCGAGAGAGAGTGTGAGAGAGAGAGAGAGAGAGAGTGTGAGAGTGAGAGAGAGAGAGAGTGTGAGAGAGAGAGTGTGAGAGAGAGAGAGAGATCATTAGGTATGATTATTGTCCCGTAATGGTTAAGGACAATATACTTTGCGTAAGTGAAAGCAGGTACTCTGGCAAGACTAGCTTATGACAGGATAACTAAAAGGGAGAGCCAGAAGGTAACACAGACATGAGGGCTCCCTGGGACAAGGCGGCCAGCCACCCCACCACCAACAAACCTTGGTGGACACCTGAAGGTGGGGGAGTGACAGCATCCAGACATCCCAGTTCACCACAACACACTATGCCCGTGAGACCTCTAGATCTGCTCCTGTACCTAAGGAAAAAACTATTCAAAAAAGGCTTGATTAAACAAATATGTTTTCAGCCTGGACTTAAACACCGAGACTGTGTCTGAGTCCCGAACACTAATTGGTAGGCTGTTCCGTAACTGTGGGGCTTTGTAAGAGAAAGCTCTTCCCCCTGCTGTAGCCTTCACTATTCGAGGTACTGACAAATAGCCTGCGCCTTTTGATCGAAGTAGGCGTGGCGGATCATAAGAGACCAAAAGTTCACTTAGGTATTGTGGCGCGAAGCCATTTAGCGCTTTGTAAGTCAATAGTAGTATTTTATAATCAATGCGGGATTTCACTGGGAGCCAATGCAGTGTGGATAAGATAGGGCTGATGTGGTCATATCTTCTAGTTCTTGTAAGGACTCTTGCAGCTGCATTCTGGACTAACTGGAGTTTGTTTATGCTCCTACTGGAACATCCAGACAGTAAGGCATTACAATAATCCAACCTAGAGGTGACGAAAGCATGGACTAATTTTTCTGCATCATGTAGTGACAATATATTTCTTATCTTAGCAATATTTCTGAGGTGAAAGAAGGCTATCCTAGTAATATTACCTACATGGGCGTCAAAGGAAAGACTGGAGTCAATAATCACACCAAGGTCTTTTACTGCTGCACATGAAGAAACAGAAAGGCCATCCAGAGTTACTATATAATCAGAAAACTTACTTCTAGCTGCATGTGGTCCTAGTATAAGTACTTCTGTCTTGTCAGAATTTAGTAATGAGCATCCACTGTCTAATGTTCTTTACACATTCCTCGACTTTATTAAACTGGTGTCTGTTATCTGGCTTTGCTGAAACATACAATTGTGTGTCATCAGCATAACAGTGGAAGCTAATTCCATGTTTACGAATAATTTGACCCAGAGGTAACATATATAAAGAAAAGAGAAGTGGGCCTAAAACAGAACCTTGCGGAACACCAAACTTTACCTCAGTATGTATAGAGAATTCACCATTTACATCTACGAACTGATGACGATCAGTCAAATAGGACCTGAGCCAGGAGAGGGCCGTTCCCTTAATGCCAACAACGTTTTCTAGTCTATCGAGGAGAATAGAATGATCAATTGTATCAAAAGCTTCACTAAGGTCAAGCAACACAAGCATGGAGACACAACCCTGATCAGAGGCCATCAGTAAGTCATTTACCACTTTAACCAGCGCTGTCTCTGTGCTATGATGAGGCCTAAATCCTGACTGATACATTTCATGAATGTTATTCTTATTTAGGTACGAGCATAGCTGCTGTGCTACAACCTTTTCTAAGATCTTGGAGATAAAGGGGAGATTTGATATTGGCCTATAGCTGGACAATTGACAGGGGTCAAGGTCAGGTTTTTTAATCAGGGGTTTGATAACTGCTAATTTAAAAGATTTAGGTACATAGCCAGTGCTAAGGGAAGAGATGATTATTTTTAAAAGGGGTTTGATTATTTCTGGAGTAATCTGTTTGAAGAAACATGTAGGTAGGGGATCTAGTATACAAGTTGATGATTTTGAAGAAGAAATTAATGAAATTAGTTCAGTCTCTCTAAGGGGAGTAAAGTACTCTAATCGTTGATCTGATATTGCTATATTATTATTATCTACAGGGTTAGTAAGATTGTCTAGTTTTAAATTAATCCCATCCAGTACTTGGATGGGAGACCTCCTGGGGAAAACTAAGGTTGCTGCTGGAAGTGGTATTAGGGAGGCCAGTAGGTGGTGCTCTCCCTGTGGTCTGTGTGGGTCCTAATGCCCCAGTATAGTGACGGGGACACTATACTGTAAAAAAGAGCACCGTCTTTCGGATGAGACCTTAAACCGAGGTCCTGACTCTGTGGTCATTAAACATCCCAGGTCGCTTCTCGTAAAGAGTAGGGGTATCACCCTGGTGTCCTGGCGAAATTGCCCCATTGGCCCTTGTCTATCATGGCCCCCTAATAATCTCCATCCCTGAATTGGCTATATCACCCTCTTCTCCTCTCCACCAATAGCTGGTGTGTGGTGTTTGGTGGGCGTTCTGGTGCACTATGGCTTCCGTCGCATCATCCAGGAGGATGCTGCACACTGGTGGTGGTTGAGGAGATTTCCCCCCATACTATGTAAAGCACTTTGAGTGTCTAGAAAAGCGCTATATAAATGTAACAAATTATTATAATTATTATGTACTTGCATGTTTTCCCTACTCTCAACTCACCCGACTGAACTCATCATCTAATTAACAAATCTGAAATAATAAGTTGAAGTGTGCAGGGTGGTGGTACTCCAGGCCCAGGATTGAGAAACACTGTAGTAGAGGATATGGTTTCATAGCAGACAATAAATATGTATGCCGATTCAAAGACACACCTGTTGGTAACAGTTTTGGTTACATAAAAAGTCTACACACCACTGTTAAAGTGGAAGGTTTATGTGATTTAAAAAAAAAAAAAGAAACTAAGTTAAATCATCTCAGAACCTTTTTCACATTTGTTGTGAAATTGCAACATATAAGTGAGAAACACCCAGAAATGTCTTTGGGGCAAAAAAAAAAGAAAAAGAAAAAACTTCCAATACCCAGCTTGCATAAGTGTGCACACCCTTTTATAATTGGGAACGTGGCAGTGTTCAGAATCAACCAATCACATTCAATCTCATGTTAAATACTAATTAGTATAAACCCGCCATAAATTAATGTGACTGATTAACCCCAAATAAAGTACAGCTGTTCCTATAGGATTTACCTGACATCTTCTTGGTAACATCCAGCCGGAAAAGACATGGGCCGCAAAGAGCTTACAAAGCAGGAACGGGATCTCATTGTTGAAAAATGTCAATCAGGAGAGGGTTACAAAAAAAAATTCCAAGGCATTGGATATACCAATCTAATACTGTGAAGACAATCAACAAGTGGAGAAAATATGGCATGACAGTGACACAACTAAGAACAGGACGTCCCTCTAAAATTGATGAGAAGATCAGGAGAAAACTGGTCAGAGAGGCTGCCAAGAGGCCTACAGCAACATTAAAGGATTGCAGCTATTTCTGGCAAGTACTGGTTGCTCTCTGACAGAAATCTCCCAAATTCTTCATATCTCTGTGCTGTGGGGTAGGGTGGCAAGACTGAAGCCTTTTTTAACCAAAAAATAAATAAAAAAAACACATCCAATCTCTCACAACCATGTGGAATAATGTGTCATGGTCATAATACCAAAAGATATGTTTGGCACAAAAAAAAACACAGCACATCACCAAAAGAACATCATCCCCATGGCGAAGCACGGTGGTGGCAGCATCATACTTTGAGGCTGTTTTTCTTCAGCTGGAACTGGGACTTTAATCAGGGTGGAGGGAATAAAGAAAAGCTCCAAATACCAGTCAATGTTGGTGCAAAATATTAAGGCTTCTGCTAAAACACTTAAGATGAAGAGGAATTTCACCTTTCAGCATGACAACGACCCAAAGCAAACCTCAAGATCAACAAAGGAATGGCTTCACCAAAACAAGTTCAAAGTTTTGAGTCCAGACCTAAACCCAATCAAAGATCTGTGTGGTGAGCTGAAGAGGGCTGTGCACAGGAGATTTGACAGAGTTAGAATGCTTTTGCAATGAAGAATGACAAAATATTGCAAAGTCAGGATGTGCCAAACTGGTTGACTCTTACCCAACAAGATTAAATGCTGTGAACAAATCTAAAGGTGCTTCAACTAAGTATTAGTTTAGGAGTGTGTGCACACTTATGTAACCAGGTTATTGTACTTTTTTAAAATTTTTATTCTCCCTAAAATTACTCTTGTTGTTTTCACTTTAATTAATCAGTTAAAATTTCGCAATAAAGGTAGAAAAGGTTATGACATGATTTATCTTGGTAGACTTTTTATATCCACTGTACTCCATTTGAATTTCTGCATGACTATCAATTGTAAATGTTAGTGTGTGTCACCCAGGTGTGTCTTGTGTATCTGTGTCCCCTGTAGAGTCGAAAGCTCAGGAGAAGAGGCGCCCGCACCACCTCGGTCACCGCCTCTCACCCCACTGTCCCAGCAACAGCCAAGCCGTCCCAGCACGTCCCCTGCTCTCCCCTTCATCCTCCTCCTCATCCTCCTCTTCCTCCTCTCCCTCCTCCTCCTCCTTGGGGGCGGGGTCAGCCTCCTGCTCCATCAATACAGCAGGTCTGTACTCCCACACCGGCCTGCTCACCAAACTAAGCCCTTTGCACCACACCTGCCTCAGAGACGCTCAGAAAGCACAGCCAGCACAGCAAGACTAACTGGCTGCCGTCAGTGAGTGAGTGTGTGTGGTGTGTCCGCTTATGTGTGAGATTGAGAGAGTGAATGTGTGGTGCTTATCTTTAAATAGAAGGTCCTGAGGATTTTAATGGTTTTAATCTGACAGTTCAATTGTGAATCTGCTTGCTGGCATTAAAAGCCAAATTTGAAACAGTTTTTTTTTTTTTTTAAATCATGGAAGTAATAGGTCTTGGTTTTGTTTTCGTAGCATTGCACTTTGATCATATTGATATGAAACACATACTCAATGCCAATAACTGAATGTAATGGAAACACAAAATGGTGCATAGCAACTGTATTTGAGTGTTGTTGTTGTTGGTGTGTGTGTGTGTGTGTGTGTGTGTTATTCTCTTTTCGGAAACATTTTTCCTGAGCAGTGATGAATCATTTCTTGCACTCTTGGTGAATCCATTCTTGCACTTTTCCTCTCTTTGTCATTCATTTCTGAATTTGATGAACTGTCTTTTTTTTAATTTTCTTTGCAATTCAGACTGCAGTATATAGAAAATGCCAGTACTATACCACCACTTCTTCAGTCTATCTAACTTCCTGGGGTTAAAATAATTGATATATAATAGCTGTCAGACGGTATTTATGATCTCAAAATATTAATACTGTATGTCGGTCATGTCGTTATGAACCGAAAAGCTTCGTATGTCAGTAAAAGTTTTTTACTGTAAAAGGTAAAAGGTTCCATTCACAGAGGACTAGAATGATGTTTGCTGTAAGGGTGTTTTTGCGCAGTAATATTTCTCAAGGAAGAAATCATTGACGATATCAGTAAAAGTAATAGTTACCCAGAGCTGAAATAAAGTCTGTCCCATCACTGATTTTTTTTTCACTGTTTATGAATCAGTGGGAAAACTTTTGTGAACAGATTTGTTGTTTGCGATTATGCTTTTTAATAGTGTAATGTTACCAATGTGTTAACAGAACAAAGGGACATGTTGAATAAGATTACAGCCTCTGGTTCACAATGGCAAGCAGTGCCATAGCAAAACGATTCTGTTCTTATGGTGGTCTGTGCCAAAACATCAGCCAGTCCACTCAAACACTCAAAAAATTATTATTATTATTATTTTATTTTATTTTTTTAAGGATTCCATGTTAGATTTAAAAAAAGAAAAAAAAAGTCCTCTTCTGACTGTCATGTGTGGTATAGTAACAAATCTAACTATCCAATCACACTCACTAAAATTTATAGCCATTTCACCATTTGTCAGCGTTATGATGTACATAAATTTTTATTCTGTATATGTTTAAGGAAGGGGAGTTCTAATGTTTAGAAATGTTTATTCAGATTGCTGGTCGGTGGCTCCTTTATATAGATGTATAAATGTTTCTGGAAACTTTCTTTAATTCACCACTCTGTATGTAGCTTTGGGGAACGTTCTCAAAATGTGGTCCATTAAATTAGCAAGACAGATTTCATTTAAGGTAGCCGCATTCGATTTGCCTCGGAAGTGGGAACCCGGAAACTGGAATCACGTCATTTTCGACTTAGAAAACTCGAAATGGTTGGTTGTGGAAACATGAGTGATTTGTATATTTTCCTTCTCAAAACAGTGAACCATATAGTCAGTGTTATAGATTCGGCAACGGAACATGTCTGATTTAAGCGGATACTTGTGTATATACAGTATAAATCATTCAAAGGTTAGAAGTGCTCTTTTGTTTACTGTTCATGCTGTGAGCAGCCATGTTGATTTGACGTCACTTGCTGAACTCGGGGGTGAGGAGAACGTCCAGAGTTTCTTTGTTTTTATTTCCTAGTCGGAAGTCAAACTTTTTTTTTTTTTTAATGAAATGCAGCATAAGTGTAATCCACAGGCAATTTATTCAACTCGCCGACCCATACTACATCAGCACTGTCACACTTTTTACCTCCTTTGCCTGTGTTTTATGTACTCTTGATTTGAACCACTGTGATGGAAATGAGATTTGTATGCGTCTGTGATTTTTTTTCATTATTGGATGAGGCCACTTGTGACTAACAGATGACGTTTGGATAGAATAGCCAGTTCACTGAATAGATTATGTGATCGACCTTGTTTTTGTAAGCTATGCTTTACTTGTCTCTGTTGTGGTGTCACCTCCTAACCAGCAGTAAAATTGTTCTTTTCTTCTTCCACTTTTTATATCTATAACCTAAATACAGTTCCATTGTGGGATGTAGCGTTCTTGTGAAACAGTATCTACACTCTTTTAAAAAAAAAAAAAAGAAAGAAAGAAAAGGAAAAAAAAAAAGAAAGGGTCTCACCATGGTTAATAGATCAGTCGATAGTTCTAGCTTTCTCACAAGGTTCCACTTTCAGCCTGTTTTAAAGTGGAAACGATCTGTTACACGGCTCTGTGCAGATCCTTTAAGGGTTCCCCCATAGGAGCAAACCGAACTATTTTCTGCATTTTTTTTTTTTTTTCCTCAGAGTGTAAAAAACGAGTTGTCCATAATCTTGCAGTTGGTGATGTTTGTGTCTAAAGCGAATTTCAAAATCATGTTTAGCCTTTAACTCTACAATACCACTAAACGTGTTTCACATTTAATCTGCAGTGTGGATGGCAGTGTACACCATTATACTGTATGTATACACTTTTATTTACGTACTGTACCATATATTACGCACACTATTTGGGCTGATGGAAGAGATCCAAATCTTTCATTCTTAAATAAATGTGACTGCTGGTTGAATGGAAACAAATGTTGTTTTTCCTGCACTTTCACTCCTTTAAAGGGGCGGTTTTTCATTTTTGAAACTGCAATAAAATACGATACACTAGATACACTAAAATTACACACTGCACCTTTTAAAGTGTTCTGATGTCCTGAAGTTACAGCCCTTGCTTTAATCTTTCTCTTCTTTCGTGTTGCTTTTCACACTACTGTAAGGTAGTATGTTTACCTTTCATTATATGAGTCGTAGAAAATCACACGGATCTCAAGAAGCTCATTCTTGACTTTATGATTTATTTCTTTTTTTAAAAATCAGTGTTGTAATATTTTGTTAGATTGTCATACTATCATTTTATTATTATTATTATTATTATTATTATTATTATTATTATTATTATCGTATCCACAATGACAATCTTTTGGAGCAACATTTCCAGCAACTGAGTTCCTGGCAATAATGTAAGGAACTGTAGCAGCTGTCAACTTTTAAACCCTACGTTGCATTACTGTTTCTCTCCACATGAATCAACTACATCACACGAGTGGACACTTGCAGTACATGTAGATAAGGGTATAAGAAGGAGCATCAGGAAGCACTTGTCCTTGACAAGAAGAGTCAAAGTTCAAAACAGTTTCCCTTTGAACGATATACAGTTGTATTAGATTGGCTAAATAAGTGGATTGGTAACTAGCTAGCAAAATGAAAGTCAGTCATTGTGGAGTTAGCACAAACCCCAACCTGAACGTAGCAAATTGAGCCTAGTCAGTACTTCATATTTAATCTTACACTTGCATTTATAAATATCATCTCCCTCTTTTGCTGTCTTTAAAAGGAAATGGCTTGAGGTCACATTACTATCTATATATACACGTACAACCCCAATTCCAAAAAAGTTGGGATGCTGTGTAAAATGTAAATAAAAACAGAATGCAATGACTTGCAAATCTCATAAACCCATGTTATTCACAGTAGAACATAGAAAACATATCAAATGTTTAAACTGAGGAAATGTACTATTTTAAGGAAAAAATAAGGTAATTATAAATTTGATGGTCGCAGCACGTCTCAAAAATGTTGGGACAGGGGCAACAAAAGGCTGGAAAAGTAAGTGTTACTAAAAAGAAACAGCTGGAGGAACATTTTGCAACTAATTAGGTTAATTGGCAACAGGTCAGTAACATGATAAAAAGAGTATCTTAGAGAGGCAGAGTCTCTCAGAAGTAAAGATGGGATGGAATCTGGATGGAAGCATATGTTGCTCTAAAACCTGTATATGCCTTTCAGCATTGATGGTGCCTTTCCAGATGTGCAAGCTGTCCATTCCATAGGCACCAATGCACCCCCATGGCCACAGAACAGTTTTCCACTTTGCCTCAGTCTATTTTAAATGAGCTTTGGCCCAGAGAAGACGGCAGCGTTTCTGGATCATGTTCACATATGGCTTCTTCTTTGCATGATAGAGCTTTAACCAGCATTTGTGGATGGCACGGCGAACTGTGTTCACAGACAATGAGTTCTGGAGGTGTTTCTGAGCCCATACAGTGATTTCCATTACAGAATCTTGTCTGTTTTTAATGCAGTGCCGCCTGAGGGCCCGAAGATCACGGGCATGCAATATTGATTTTCACCCTTGTCCCTTGTGCACAGAGATTTCTCCAGGTTCTCTGAATCTTTTGATGATATTATGTACTGTAGATGATGAGATATTCATAGTCTTCACAATTTTACGTCGAGGAACATTATTCTGAAATTGTTCCACAAATTGCAGATGCAGTTTTTCACATTGGTGAACCTCTGCCCAACTTTACTTCTGAAAGACTAAGAAATACTAAGATACTCTTTTTATACCCAATCTTGTTACTGACCTGTTGCCAATTAACCTCCACCTGTGTCTTTTTAGTAACTTACTTTTCCAGACTTTTGTTGCCCCCTTCCCAACTTTTCTGAGACGTGTTGCAACCATCAAATTCAAAATTACCTTCTTTCTTTCTTAAAATGGTACATTTCCTCAGTTGAAACGTTTGATTTGTTTTCTATGTTCTATTGTGAATAACATATGGGTTTATGAGATCCCAAATATGCTCTGATGATATTCAGATTCAGTTCAGACTGGGAAGGTCAGTGAAATACACTGAAATCAGTGTCATGTTCATGGAACTGGTTTGAGACGACTTGGAACATTATAATGCTGGACTCAGCTGTTAGAAGACAGGAAAATTACTCACGTAGGCGTCAAAGGATGCACGGTTGGTATTAAGGGGTCCAATTTGTGCCAAGAAAACAATCCCCACACCATTACACCACAACCAGCAGCCTGTAGTGTACAGCCGTGACCAAAAGTTTTGAGAATGACACAAATATTAATTTTTACAAAGTCTGCTGCCTCAGTTTTTATGATGGCAATTTGCATATACTCCAGAATGTTATGAAGAGTGATCAGATGAATTGCAATTAATTTCAAAGTCCCTCTTTGCCATGAAAATGAACTTAATCCCAAAAAAACATGTCCACTGCATTTCAGCCCTTCCACAAAAGGACCAGCTGACATCATGTCAGTGATTCTCTCCTTAACACAGGTGAGAGTGTTAACGAGGACAAGGCTGGAGATCACTCTGTCATGCTGATTGAGTTAGAATAACAGACTGGAAGCTTTAAAAGGAGGGTGGTGCTTGAAATTATTGTTCTTCCTCTGTTAACTATGGTTACCTGCAAGGAAACACGTGCAGCCATCATTGCTTTGCACAAAAAGGGATTCACAGGCAAGGATATTGCTGCTAGTAAGATTGCACCTAAATCAACCAATTATCAGATCATCAAGACCTTCAAGGAGAGAGGTTCAACTGTTGTAAAGAAGGCTTCAGGGCGCCCAAGAAAGTCCAGCAAGCGCCAGGACCGTCTCCTAAAGTTGATTCAGCTGCGGGATCGGGGCACCACCAGTGCAGAGCTTGCTCAGGAATGGCAGCAGGCAGGTGTGAGTGCGTCTGCACACATGGTAAGGTGAAGACTTTTGGAGGATGGCCTGGTGTCAAGAAGGGCAGCAAAGAAGCCACTTCTCTCCAGGAAAAACATCAGGATCAGACTGCTATTCTGCAAAAAGTACAGGGATTGGACTGCTGAGGACTGGGGTAATGTAATTTTCTCTGATGAATCCCCTTTCCAATTGTTTGGGGCATCTGGAAAAAAGCTTCTCCGGAGAAGACAAGGTGAGCGCTACCATCAGTCCTGTGTCATGCCAACAGTAAAGCATCCTGAGACCACTCATGTGTGGGGTTGCTTCTCAGCCAAGGGAGTGGGCTCACTCACAATTTTGCCTAAGAACACAGCCATGAATAAAGAATGGTACAAAAACATCCTCAGAGATCAACTTCTCCCAACCATCCAAGAACAGTTTGGTGATGAACAATGCCTTTTCCAGCATGATGGGGCACCTTGCCACAAGGCAAAAGTGATAACGAAGTGGCTCGGGGTACAAAACATCGACATTTTGGGTCCATGGCCAGGAAACTCCCCAGACCTTAATCCCATTGAGAATTTGTGGTCAATCCTCAAGAGGCGGGTGGACAAACAAAAACCCACAAACTCTGACAAACTCCAAGCATTGATTATGCAAGAATGGGCTGCCATCAGTCAGGATGTGGCCCAGAAGTTGGTTGACAGCATGTCAGGGCGAATTGCAGAGGTCTTGAAAAAGAAGGGTCAACACTGCAAATATTGACTCTTTGCATAAACTTCATGTAACTGTCAATAAAAGCCATTGACACTTATGAAATGCTTGTGATTATACTTCAGTAACAGTTAGTAACATCTGACAAAAAGATCTAAAAACACTGAAGCAGTAGACTTTGTGAAAATTAATATTTGTGTCATTCTCAAAACTTTTGGCCACGGCTGTAGACCCAATGCAGGTTACAGTAGGTCCATGGATTCATGCCAAATTCTGACCCTACGATTTACTTCTTGCAGCAGAAACTGAGCTTCATTAGAGCAGGCTACATTTTTCCAGTTTTTAACTGTCCAGTTTTGGTGATCCTGTGCCCACTGCAGCCTCAGATTCCTGTTCTTGACTGACAAAACTGGAACCCACTGTGAGCTTTTGCTGTTGTAGCCCATTCACCTCAAGGTTTGATGTGTTGTGGATTCTGAGATGTTTTTCTGCTCACCATGGTTACAAAGAGTGGTTATTTAAGTTACCTTACCTTTCCTGTTCGAACAAACCTGTCAGGCCATTCTCCTCTGGACCGCTCTCATTAACAAGGCGATGTTTTTTGTTTTTCGCACCATTCTGAGTAAACTCTAGAGACTGTCGTGTGTGAAAATCCCAGGAGATCACCACTTCCTGAAATAGTCAAACCAGCCCATCTGTTACCAACTACCATGCCACAATCAAAATCACTGAGATCACATTTTTTCTTAATTCTGATGTTTGACGTGAACACTAACTGAAGATGTTGGTCTGTATCTGCATTATTTTATGCATTGCACTGCTGCCACACGATGATTTGATACTTGCATGAATGAGCAGGTGTACAGGTGTTCCTAATAGTAACATAGTTTAAGAAGATTGTTATTAGTTGTCCTTAAAACTAATGAAAGTTAAAAAAAAATTTGGTACAGGACTTATGGACTTCGCTGCACTTTAATTTTTGAATAAAACACAAGTCACTGTTTAGTTTCAGTGTTGGATGTGATTCATTCACAACAATCCTGGTTTTCATTGCAGTCTTCTTTTCCTTTCTTGTGACTATGTAGCAAACAGTGATCCTCATTCTCAGCCAACATTACAGAGCAAAGATCCTCTTTCACGGATTCAGCTGGGCATCATTAATGGCAGTCCAGGCTCCACTCAGTCATTTGCAGTACTGCAGCAGAAGAGGCTGTCACAGGTAGAGCACTATGACTGCATGTACCTGCATACATCTAGGAAATTGAACTTACTTTGTTGCATTCTCTTTTCAGATCTCTCTAAAGGAGCATTCCATGGACGTTATCTCATCCATTGAGTGCAGAAGGTAATGCAGTTCATTTTCATGTTGCAGCCATTTAAAAACCCTGAATAGATATTTCTATGCTCTTTTCCATTAAAAAAAAAAATCAAATAGGTTCATTACTGACCCAGTATTCTCTGTCGGTCTGCATGGTTTCAGGTGTGAGCTGCGTTTCCGACCGAGTAGAATCCCAGTGCTTAAAACAGAGTTTTCCTCTCATCCTCTAACTCGGTTTGCATGCTGTGACAGTCCCACCATGAGAACGTCGAAGCTGGTCAAACCCGGTCTCAAAAAACAGCTAACAGGTCTTTACTTCATTATCTCAACATCACTGATGTAAATGTTCTGCATGAAACCCTGAGGCTTTCTTTCTTAGAAGGGTGAGGTACCTCATTACTAGGTGAAGGAACAATGTTCCTTGTACTGTAAGTTACTTTTGTTTAGATTCTGGTTCAAACAGAATTCAGTTATTTTTAAAGCAATTCTGGAAATTCATACAGACTTTAAACCTATGTGTTTATTAATTTGATTAGGAAACTTAGTCTTTACATGATGAGTGACTTCATTACATTGCGTATTAGGGATAGATCACACTGCGCTGTGTTTGATGACAAAAGCTCTGCTGAGGAACTCTTCCCAAAGCTTTAAGTGCTCTGGGGACATGACAGAAAGCACAACTAAACAGGTAACACACCACACACACGTTCTTATAAGTAAATACTGTATAGCCTACTTTATATATGAATCAAAACAACACAGTGTGCACTTTTTTTGGCAGGACGTCGCTCCGGAAGCAGCACAATCTGAGCTTTGGCCTGTGAGTGGCAGTGTTTCCCAGAGCACAGAGACCTGAACTGCATCTCTAAATATACATTTCATTCCCTCACTCACACATATCACTAGGCAAGTCGATGGTACAGCGTGAATAAACACACAACTGCAACTTTTATACATGTGTATAATCCTAACCTGATACTGTCAGATACTGTAAGATCAGATCTTGAGATGACAGCTTCACGGCTTCGTGAAGGATGGACCAATCACATTCCGACTCAGGAACTACATACATTATTAGTCACAGTCACATATCAGATAAATGTGTTCATATCTTATGTGACTGTTCATCTGTCGCATGAATGACATACTGTATCTTATGCAGTCCAATAATGTCATAAAAAGTTCTTCTGAATATTTTGTTGACCAGCACATCACAACACAACACCACATCCCAAAGTGATTTATTCCTCCTATACCACAGCAATTTGGAGACAGTTACAGTTTTTAATTTATTAAAGAGCAACACATTTTAATTGCTTTATAGTTACACTTAATAATCGTGGAACATCCATTAGACAAGTTCGTTCCTGTTTCTTATTTACATTATAACAGCTATAAAGCAGTTGTTCCCTCACCAACCTCTCTTTTTCCTTTATTTCTCAAAGACAAAAAAAAATGCACCTTACGATGTTACAGAGCCCTCCGTCCTGAAGGGCTGAAAACCTAAAAGATTTTACACAGTGCTAAAACTGGAGACTCCTTCCAAAAATGTTAAAGAAACATGTCCTAACAGAAAGCTTCATCATATCAACAATTGCATGCATTTTAACTTAGAAACATTTGTTTATTGATTCTCATAAGATATAAAAATACAATATATACAATGAGAATGTGGAATGTTTAATGGTTCAGTATCGCACAAACAAAGCAACACAGAACAAGGCGTGACATATTAACCCCTGTACTGATGCATATGTATTTAATTTCATCACTGATCAATTGCATACATTTGTAATTTGTTTATGTGGAGTGTCAGCCATACAAATCCATGTGTAAGTTGAATAGGTGTTAAAGCGAGCTCCTTAATATAAACCTTGGATCCAGAACTACTGTCAGAGCTGCTGTTATAGAAAATTAATCATCACCATCTGACCAATCTGAATGGATTATTCAACAGAGCTGTGGTGTAATAGTGTTTAAAGAATAAACAATATCCTTTATTCATCATAATTGGACATGATCAAATCTATGACTGTAATATGTATAACGAGAAAGCAGCATTTATTTTCTGTAACTAATATGCATATGATGGTGAATTGGCTTGTAGTACACTATATGGACACCTGATCATCATGCTCAAATGTGCTCGCTGAACATCCCATTCTAGATTTATTCCCTCTTTGCTGTTATAATAAGCTCCACTCTTCTGGGAAGGCTTTCCACCATTTATCCATTGAGCTACAAGAGCATTAGTGAGGTCAGTTACTGATGTTGGGTGAGAAGTCCTGGTGCACATTCAGTGTTCCAGTTCATCCCAAAGGTGTTCAGCAGGGTTGAGGTCAGGGCTCTGTGCAGGACACTCGAGTTCTTCCACTCCAACCTTGGCAAACCATGTCTTCATGGAGACCGCATTGCGTACAGGAGCATTGTCATGCTGGAACAGGTTTGGGCCGCTTAGTTCAAGGGAAATTGTAATGCTACAGCATCCAAAGACATTGTATACAATTGTGTGCTTCCAACTTTGTGGCAACAGTTTGGAAAAGAACCACATACAGTATGGGTGGTGATGGTCAGGTGTCCACAAACTGTACATTTGACCATATAGTGTATGACAAGGAGCTGTTGGTCAGGTTCTTATTTCCTACAGTGATCATCCTCAGTGAATTCATGGCTTACTTTGAGTTTGTCAGAGTTTCACTAAGAGCTGGAAAAGTTCACACACACAATACTTGCCACTCATTCCTATGTATCTATGTATGAATAAGGGCGGTGTGTAACTGTAAAAGACCAGACTGGGTGTTTTCATGAACTGACCAACTGCACCAAGTGTGCCTTTTCAGTTTGCCTCCTTACAGGAAGTTAGCAACCATAAAGTCACTCCAGACATCTGCCTCTTGGTTTTATTTGATTTTTCCTAAAAGTTTTTGGTATTTGGTAAATGTATTTATACTTTTACCATGAAGTGACTTATGGCCTATACTAAAAAGGCCATATGTCACCTATACTAGGCCTATACTAAAAAACTGTGGGGTCTGTTAAAAAAATAAACATTGATTGTTGTTGATATTGCCCCAAGGAAATAAAAAATGCAAAGAAAACAGTTTTCCATTGCTTTTTTCTTGGTGAGGATGCTAAAGGGTTAACCTCCATTAATGAATCTGAACTTACTATCTGAAAAGTCAGGAACCAATATGAGTAAAACCACATATATATTCTACACATAATTCATTATTTACCACATGTGTTTCACATGTTCATCCTTACTCTCTATGCATTGTCTCAGCCTCTGAATCATGTTTTTGCGGATTTTGATAGTATGTGAAATGTCTGGGTTGTTCAACAATGAATTAATGAACAATACATAAATTATCGCATCGTTTGTGCAGTCTTGCATATACAAACATGCTAGGATCAATTAATTACTATACTCATTGTAAGCATATTATTATTTAATTATATTTCACACAAATTCCATCACATCATCAAAGGACTTTTTGTTTGAGATTGTGACAGATGTAAAGGAGGAGGGGAATTTATACGTTGTTTCATTGTAGATGGATATACGACATTTTTTCTTGTGGCGTGATAGTAGGTAGCAAATGAGCAGCAGTCAGGTGAGAACAGAACATGGACAGCCTTTCACACACAATACCACCCCAGATAGCAACAGAGTCTGGGCCAAATCTGGCTTACATTCTGCACTTCTGGCTTGATTCTGGCAGTGTTTTTTTCACAGTCTTGTGTCAAACAGCATTAGGCTGAGCTCTGGCCTGAGTCTGGCCAACCAAAAGAAACAAAAAGCTAAAGGTATCTGTTTGGCTGAGTCCTGGCTTGAGTTTGGTCAGCCAGAAAAATAAAATAGTCGACCGAGATCTGGGTTGGTTTTGGTTTGCCGAAGAGTAAAAAAAACAACAACGTGAATGTGGTTAACAGTAAAACAGCCTTGTGTAAAATGTGTGTCTAGAGGTGTTAAGTGGTTCATTTTTTTCTTTATACATCATTATAAAGTTAATTTTGTCAAAAGAAATTTAAAAACTAAAAGTATTTTTTGTTATAGGAAAAAAAAAACCCTTTAAGATATTTATTCAAATAGCAGACAAGATTGATTGCAGTCATTGCACCCTAATGTGTGGGGTTGTTTCTATTGTCTGCCAATTTCCACCTACATTTCATAAGAAAAAGCAATGGTATCATCAAAGGATAAACAAATGAATGTTCTGATGTTATTGACACTCAACAAGCAATTATTTGCTAATATGGATAGTCAATGTAAGTTTAAGGTTTTTGTTGATTTCTGGTTAAAATTTTCTGTTTCTAAGGTTTGTACTTGAGCATAGAAATGCAAAAAGTAAATTTCTGCGTTTGTACAGGAAACGTGTGTGTGTGTGTACAGTGAAGAATGAATCAGGTAGTCTTGTATTTGGCTCAGTCAGTACTCAAATATATGCAATACAGTGGAATACAATGGAATAGTGGATTGCAGTAAGGTTATTATACAACCATACCCTAGTAGTCAAACAATATTTATTTAATAAATAATATTTATTTAATCATACCCTCATTGGGGGCTGAGCCCCCCTAAAATGAAAAGCCCCTGCTACTGAGTGCATTAAGCTCAAGGTTCTGTATTCGCAGCTCTGTCTTTCCCAATGGCATTTTCCTTCTTGAATTCAGAGCACTGTTTTTTTGTGTGTGTGTTTAAACCCCATGACTCAGTTGGTTGATGGTCATTGCAAAACATTTCTTATTCATTTTTTAACTATTTCTGGAATGCATGTTCGACTAGGCCTGTCACGATAATTATTTTTGTTGGGCGATATATTGTCCCAGAAATAATTGCGATAAACAATATTACTGTCATTTTAAAACCATTTTATGCCACCGATATAATGATATAATATAATAGCATAATAATGCAAGTACACCCTTTCAAAGAGCAATGAACTTTAAATTCTTAAAAATATTCAGACATTGGAATTGGAATGTCAAAAAAGTAGTATTTTTGACAAAAAATATCCTTTATCCTTTGGTCAATATTTTGTCATATTTATTCATTTTAGTCAATTTAACTCTGACTAAAATGGCAGTGAATATTAGTCAACGGCATTTGAGGTATTGAGAAAATGCAAAAATTAAACCAAATATTCACACATTTTATATATTAACTTAAACATGTATCAACAAAACCATGTGAAAACTGCCCTTGTTGTGAAAACATGATCTCCTGAAATAATAACATTACAATGAGTACACTATTGTAATACAATATTGTGGATTCTTTATGCTTTTGTTATTCATTGCCCATGTTTTAGTGCATTATTACGGAAAGAGCGTATTCACAACGTGACTTACCGTTCTACCTAGCGCCTTACTTAAGTTCAAGTTCACTTTTGCATTCATGCACAGTTTCTGCATTCTAATGTGCATTTTTATCTTAAATTCGACAAATATTCGAAGTTGGAATTTTAATTTGGCAGCCCTAAAGAAGACGAGAGGACAGAAGCAGTGCGAGTGGCTAAAATGTTGGTGACATTCATTCTTATGTAAACAAACACGTATGTAAACACAATGGGCGATATCGAGGTCAGCAAAAACGGTCACGTCTATATATCGTACGATAATTCGATAACGTAATTAACGTGACAGGCCTATGTTTGGCTGATTGTCTCGGCTTTGGGCAAGTCTCAACCTACTGGCAGAGGCAACCAGGAGCTGGGTTGAAATATCCTGGTCGAATCTTCACCAATCCCCCTGAACCACCAGCCACAAATCATCAATGATCAATGTATCTTCATACTTTACACTAGCTACTGGATGCTTTCCATTTTTTGTTGCCAATTTTGCTCCAAATTTGGTCTCATCTGACCACAACACATGATGCCAAGTGAGCATCACATGAGCTTTTTTTTCTTGCAGCACTTCAAAATCAAACAGATTAGTGTATGATTTTGAAACTTGACAACCAAGCACCTAAATTGTGCAATTCTAAAGCTGTGATGTATATTAAAATATATTTACTGTATATATACAGTGTGTGTATGGAGAGAAACATAGTTGTAATTTCTGACCGGGTATTCTTTTGATCGGATTGGCCCAAACACACACACACACACACACACACACACACACACACACACACACATACATACAGACACTAACTGCTAAACCTCGATACTCTGGTTTATTACACTAAAGGAACTTTTGTGTGTAATTAAAAGTGTCGCTTCAGGCTGCGTGATGGAAATGGACTAAAATTCAGTAACCACAATTAAGCTTATATGAAAGCTAGAGTGACTAATGTACTGTACATTCAAGACAAGGGGATAATTTTCATTTTGTGAGTGCAATTCATTTAATGTTTCTGCTGGCTAAGGCAATAATGCTATTGTAATGATTCCAGGCTGGGTACGGAGGAACCAGACAGGAGACAGGCTGACTCCAACTTTCAACGCCTCGCCTGACAGGAGCGGCACCAGGCGAGCCGCCCACTGACCCTCAGGCCAGGCCCATGCCCGCACGGAGCACTCATATAGCTCCAGGAAGGCCTCTGGATCGTCCTGAGGTCCCATCTTCATCAGTGCGACGTGGGGCAGAGCCACAGGCGCGGCTGCTGCAGAGGCTGCGGGGCCAGCGGCTGGAATCCCGGCCTGCTGCACCAGGCCCTGAAGCACCTGGCGGTCCTTGGCCTGGGCATCGAGGTCCTTAAACCGCTTTTCCTGGTCGCGCTAGAGCTGCAGGAGGGCCTGGTGTTGGGTCTGGTGGAGGTTGGCCAGCTGATTGATAAGGTGGTCCAGAGGTGAGCCTTCCATGGCAGCGATTTCCTCTCATATCTCCCGGGTTTCGGCACCAGTGTAATGATTCCAGGCTGGGTACGGAGGAACCAGACAGGAGACAGGCTGACTCCAACTTTCAACTTTTTATTTTTTGTCTCACTCTTCACACACACACACACACACGCACGCACACATGTAGCTCTGTGTCGGCGTCACTCTCTCTCTCGAGGCGCGTGTCTCTCCTCCTTTTCTCCTCACTGCAACACAGAACACTCGTTAGTCTCAATTTCCTACAGGTGTGGAAACCTTACCACTCGCTTTCTCCGGCTCCGCCCTCCATTCACAAACCAGTGCTCGACCACGCCCCCGCCTCCACAGCTATACTATCTAATTATATGTTGCTATGCCATATACAAGCTGGATTAGTTTAACCAGAGGTGCTTTGGTAAGGTAACTTGTAAAACATTTGAGTTACGCATCATAACCTGGATGTACCTGAAACTCAATAACAATAGCAGCACGGCTGTTTCTATTACCAGTTTTAGTAATTACTGTAGCGAGTCTAGCTCAAATGGGTGAAATATATCTATAGCTCTAATCAAAGCGTTTTCTGATTAGTTATGGATATAAATCAACCATGAAAGGGAATGTTATATTAATTACTGTAATCTAGCTTTAGAATTAAATGCGAAGCAGCTTGATCAGTTTGTCCACCAAACTTACCAGGACAGTCTTCGTATTACTCTAAAAGAATAAAGTATTCTTCTGGCCACGAAGCATAGTTTATTCTAAGTTAAAAGAAATACAGCGCGTAGCGAAAAGCAACGTTAAAAGTGAACCTTGCCATGAGTAAAAACAGAGATGATCCAGCGGGATACCATGGATTTTAATAACTACATAAAACTACTGATATACACAACTAGGTATAAACAAATAATACATATATATATAGGGTAAGTGAAAGAAACAAAAGGAAAAATGATGAAAATAACAGAATGGCAGAACACACAACAGTTTAACCTCGAGAATCAGCAATGAATTGAAATTCACCTTTAACAAGGGGCACTGACTTAAAGGACACCTCTATAGATCGAGAAAATTTATACTTGCGTTAATTTTATGCCGTTCATGAGGGTCCTTGGTTCGTAGGTTTAGCGAGGAGTTTGCTGAATCTTCCGCGTCGGTAGAGTCGGGGTGAACGGAGCTGGGTCTCGCCAAAGAAGAAAGAAAACGGTAATTGCCACGTGGTTTAACAAGACAAAGGAGAGTCCGGAGGAATACCGAAAAAGGAAGGTGGAAGAGAGCAAGTCTGCGAGAGAGAGAGAGAGAAAAGTGAAGTCAAGGTAGAGAAAAAGGAAAAAAAGAAGAATAAGTAGTAAAAAGGAAGAAGATGAAAAGAAAGAAGAAGAGCCTAGAGGAACGCGTGTCGCGGTCTTTTATGGACAATGCCAACGTACACGCCTCACTGAGCTGCTGGCGAATCCAGAGAGAGATGAGAAAGTTCTGGGGGGGGAACTTTCTTGGTCTGTCCCAGAGCGGGTCGCATGTCAAGGCGGGGTTTGTATTAAGTTTGGATTAGGATAAAATATGGAAAAATATAGAATGATACATCCCATCGTCCTATAGTATGCATCATTAATTGGCATATTACGAGACAATGATTTTGATACCAAACTTCAAGGAAATTATGATATCTTGGACAGTGAAGGATCATTAGACATGGTTACAGACAACTTAAAATTAGCTTCTCACTCAAACTATCTAAAATCACTATAGTTAGGTTATCTAGACACACAACATATGCATATATGAATACATTATAACTATCTAGAAATATGATTACGTGTTACATTCAAGAGACATTTTCACTGTGTGTGTGCGTGAGTGTGTGTATGTCCAGAAGAGTGGGCTGGCGTTCTTCTAATGTCCCACCGGTCCTTGGTCACCTCAGGGTGACCTTTAGGGAGGACGTTTCCCTTGCTAGACCTGTGGCTCCGATGTTAATCTATGTGGTCGTAAACAGAGATTAGATCAGAGATTTACAGGCCCTTGGTCGGAGTTTTGGTGGACCCCTGCTGATGAACCTAATCGTGAAGTCACTCGTTAAGTCATGAAAGGTTTCTTTTATTGCAGGTGTAAGTTGTGTGTGTGTGTGTGTTTCAAAGAGTCTCTTGCATTCCAAAGGGCATCTGGCCCCAGGAGGCCTCTCGGGGTTACTCTCGGTCACCTGAGTGGTGAAACTTTCTATGTTCCATCTGGGTTAATTCAGAAATCAGTTTGGGCACCGTCATACGTTACATTACATTACAGCGAGGTCTGAAGAACAGTGGGCAGTTTAACTGCTCAGGACAAACAAGGGACTCATGAACAACTATCACAAAACATAAAAAAACAGTCGTTGATCATCCAGGTAACAACACACAGTATTAAGAACCAAGCGTATGTAAACTTTTGAACTGGTTCATTTGTGTAAATTCAGTTATTATTGTGTCTTGTGGACTAGATGTAAACCTCTGTTATGTGAAATAGCTTCTTCAGGTAGTACTAAATAAAATACACAATGCAATTTTTATGGTCCCCTTTTTTTTATATTAACTGATATTTGCCGATTCTGCAAGGCCTATGTAAACTTACAACCTCAACTAATAGTAAACAATGTTATGAGTGAAGTAGGGCTCGACAGTGCAAGTGTTTCACTCGCATTTGCGACTAGAAATAGATGTGTGTGTGCTATAAAATGTATTTAGGAGCACATGTGCTTTTGTAAAAGTATTACAAAATTCAGACCAAGCAGCTTCTATTCCCCCCCCCCCCCCCCCCCCCCCCGCCCCAACAATAAGGTTGATAACACAACAACAATTATGCGATCACTGTGCTGAACCAATGCTGTCCATTGAAAAAAAAAAATCACGCAATCCACTCAGACACCACTTTTTCTACAAAACAAGAAAAAAAAGAAAGAAAAATGTCAAGAGTGAGCAGGCAGTGAGCTACACAGATAGCTAAAGTTAGTTAGCAACATATGAATCCTATTAGTCATTATTTCAGAAGACAGAGTGCGACAGAAAATGAACTTTCAGAAGTTTGGATTGAAACAGTTGATGTCTAGAAAGGTGATGAAGTAACGTTAACTGAAGACCCCAGCAGCGATATCAGTTCATCCTCCACTTCCGGTATAATTTTAACCCACAGTGACAGAAAACATTGCCATGTACTGCAAGTACTGCAAAGGGCAGAAGCAAGCGGGCAACCCGGCCTTTGTTACGGGCAACACTCACGGGCATGCACTAAAAATAAAATCATGCACAGTGTGTGTTTTTGGCATTTCGAACAAAAAAAAAAAAACTAACTTATTATAGAGGTGTTCATACCATTTATACTGTTTATACAGTTTAAAGTATAAATAATTACATAAAATACAGTTTAAAGCAGAAAATATTAAAAACCTACTGTACTTTTTGTATTCAAATGAATTTACTTGTAAATGTCTCCTCGTGTCTCTTTATTAAGAAAAAAAAAACACATTATTTGATATTCATCATTGATCATTTTCATTGTGCCGCTAAAGTTCTTTATGCGCACTGGACTCAGTCAGGAAAAGACATACTGATGAAGCTCATAAGAAATTTTTTTTAAAAGCTTAATGAACACAATCACTATTAAAACACTTCAAGAGTTTAAACATGCTTGTGTATGAGCCTGCTAAATACAACCCAAATTCCAAAAAAGTTGGGACGCTGTGTAAAATGTAAATAAAAACAGAATGCAATGATTTGCAAATCTCATAAACCCATATGTTATTTACAATAGAACATAGAAAACATATCAAATGTTTAAACTGAGGAAATGTACCATTTTAAGAACAAAATAAGGTAATTTTTAATTTGATGGCCGCAACACGTCTCAAAAAAGTTGTGATGGGGGCAACAATAGGCTGGAAAAGTAAATGTTACTAAAAAGAAACAGCTGGAGGAACATTTTGCAACTAATTAGGTTAATTGGCAACAGGTCAGTAACATGATTGGGTATAAAAAGAGTATCTTAGAGAGGCAGAGTAAAGATGGGCAGAGGTACTAACAATTTCAGAATAATGTTCCTCAACATAAAATTGCGAAGACTGTGAATATCTCATCATCTATAGTACATAATATCATCAAAAAATTCTGAGAATCTGGAGAAATCTCTGTGTGTAAGGGACAAGGGCGAAAATCAATATTGCATGCCTGTGATATTCAGGCCCTCAGGCGGCACTGCATTAAAAACAGGCATGATTCTGTAAAGGAAATCACTGCATGGGCTCAGAAACACCTCCAGAACTCATTGTCTGTGAACACTGTTCGCCGTGCCATCCACAAATGCTGGATAAAGCTCTATCATGCAAAGAACAAGCCATATGTGAACATGATCCAGAAACACTGCTGTCTTCTCTGGGCCAAAACTCATTTAAAATAGACTGAGGCAAAGTGGAAAACTGTCCTGTTTTCCGACGAATCGAAATTTTTAATTCTTTTTGGAAACCATGGACGCCGTGTCCTCTGAAGAGGACTAAAGAGGAGAGGGACCATCCGGCTTTTTATCAGTGCTCAGTTCAAAAGCCTGCATCTTTGATGGTATGGGGGTGAATTAGTGCCTATGGAACGGGCAGCTTGCACATCTGGAAAGGCACCATCAATGCTGAAAGGTATATACAGGTTTTAGAGCAACATATGCTTCCATCCAGATTCCATCCCATATTTACTTCTGAGAGACTCTGCCTCTCTAAGATACTCTTTTTATCATGTTACTGACCTGTTGCCAATTAACCTAATTAGTTGCAAAATGTTCCTCCAGCTGTTTCTTACTTACTTTTCCAGCCTTTTGTTGCCATGTCCCAACTTTTCTTGAGATGTCTTGCGGCCATCAAATTCATAATTACCTTAAACATTTGATATGTTTTCTGTTTTCTATTGTGAATAACATATGGGTTTATGAGATTTGGAAATCATTGCATTCTGTTTTTATTTACATTTTACACAGCGTCCCAACTTTTTTGGAACTGGGGCTGTAGAAAGAACATGGTGTAACTCATGCTGTGGCGTTCTCACTCGCTCAGTTGAACACCTATGGGAGATTTTGGAGTGGCATGTTAGACAGACTCGTTATCACCATCATCAAAACACAGACTCCTGTCCCCGTATCTATCTTCAGATCACGGAAAACATCTGAGTCTGCGCTCTCGGATATGAAGAACCCACTGCTTTGTACACCTGGGGGGTATTCCAGGTGTACAGGTATAGGTTCCAGGTATTAGCAGGGTTAACTTACCGTCAGCTAAGCCCTGAACTCTCGGTTGATTAACCCAAACCTTGCTTACTCAGGGTATATCGGTTCCAAAACACCTGAGAAGAGTTAGTTTAATCAACCTCCTATTGGTAACCAAGAGTTAATGCACACGCTCGGCGAATACATAAAGGCATTTTCAATGGATCGCCGAAATCAGGAGTCACCATGGAAACCAAAGGTGAAAAGAAAAGGGCAGCGTATTTCACCGAGGCGGAGTTGGAAGTTTTAATGCTGGCATACGAGGAGTACAAGCCGGTTATAATGAAACGAAGCAATATGACTGCATCGGCGAAGGAAAGAGAGTTGGCGTGGCATAAAATAACTGAGAGAGTAAATGTGTGAGTTAATTAAATTATATATGAATGTTACCCTCTCTCGTTTTATTCTAATGAACGACATATAATGAAATTGAACATCTATCATTTTGAGTTTGTTGTATAACTAGTCAAGCATTTACTTTTCCTGCCATCAATTTGTTAAGATTACATTAATAATGTATTCACTAGTAATATATTGGCTTCTTGTTTTATAAGGTGTAATCCTACTGGAGCCAGAAGAACTCCGTCACAAGTCAAAATGAAACACAAAAATATTCTCCAAAGAGGTAATATTTGAATAAACTGTTATCAGAGCTAAGTAGTGCATGATTTTTTTTGTCATGTCATAGTGTGTCATTTTTCTGTCATAGTGTATTCTTTCTGTCATGTGTAGCAAATAGAAAGAAGGCTAAGGCCCGTTTAACTGGTGGGGGGCCACCACTACCTCCCCTCACCCCAGCTGAGGAGTTGGCTCTGTCCCTTAATAAAGGGCGACCAGTTATTGATGGCATTCCAGAGGGCACATCATCAGACTCTACCTCCCACGACACGAGTCATTTACTGAAATGTAGGTTTACCACAGTAGTCCTAATAACTCATTCTAATTTAAATTAAAGCAACCATCAACACTGTCACTTAAATACATGTATAATGCACTTAACAGTCAATGTTTTACTTGTGCAGTATGCATGCTTATTTTATTTTACTGCATATGCTGTATACAGTAATTTTGTTTTTGAGTTTTGAGCACTCTTGTTAGTAATGTGGGTGTATATGTGTATTTGTGTATATATATATATATATATATATATATATATATATATATATATATATATATATATATATATATATATATACACAAAATCTTATTGGTTGTATTGTCTTGCAGTTGCTGATGGATGTGTTGTTTTATTGGACCCTCCTGAAACCACACAGTCTGTCACCCACATTGTACAGAAAACTCCCTGTCGCAAAAAAATGCACAGAATGTGTTCTGTGGTAAGCGCTGACCCGCGGTTTGTCACGTTTGATATGTGCGGTTTCAAAAGGTTTTTTAAATAAATTAACGATTCTTTTGAAAACCGGTATCGCTCTCACAAATATTCATTCGGATATGAAAACACGTCAATACGTGGCCTTATCACCCTCTCACGGCGAAAAAAACCTTGTATAATCTGTGCTTCCATGTCCACAGGATCGTCATCAAAAGGGCACGCCATGCTCAGTGACCTCTCTGAAACGAACTAACCCTGGAACATAACCTGCTCCGGAGCAGGTTATCTTCAGAGAGCAAGTTGCCATGGTTACTTACATACCCAGAAAGTTACCTCCGTTTTTGGAACCAAAAGTTGAGGTTATCAGCTAACTTACCCTTAAACGTACCTGTGTATGTCACATAACCAGCTTTCTGGAATACCCCCCTGGAGGAAAAGCACCTCTTACTATGGTTCCTACAGGTAAACCCTCCTCAACAGACACAGTGAGGTCAACAAGACAGAATAATAGGATGATCTTTTGTTGTCAGTCTACTGACAACGTTCACAGCCATATAATTGTACATCCAACAGTGCAGTGAGTGTGATTTTTTGTGTTTTTGATAGTTCAATATAAATAAAACGTTCAATACACGTGTACATGTTTAATTTTTTTACATTATTTGAGGTTTTTATGCCAAACATAATGTAATATTATGTAAAATTATAAGGTTTAGTATAATTATATTGAATAATTTAAGTGATATATGTGCACACATACTAATCACAGGTCAAAATATTGCTAAATCTGGCTGAATTATAAAAGCCAGAAGTGGTACTAAATGAAGAGCCGTTTGGGAGCCGAAAGAGCCGGTTCTTATTGCTGAACTGAGCCAGATGATCTGGCTCACTAAAAACAGAAGGAATTCCCATCACTACGACTTAGCAAAAAAGGAGGGAATGTTTTTTGTCGCTTTGAATTGATCATGACCTCTGAGCGCTCAGCGCGGTTGTGAGCATGGGCGTAACACGTGACGTGAGTGACCAATTGTCATGGCAACATTAGGTCACGTTAAGACTTATAGACACGTACATGTATAGAAATCAAAGATACACGAATTGTCCAGGGCCAGTGAAAAAGTGCGATTCTACGCCCATGACAATGACTGAATCATAACAGGTTGCTATAATAACTTACAGTATCTCACAAAAGTGAGTACACCCCTCACATTTTTGTAAATATTTTATTATATCTTTTCATTGGGCAACACTGAAGAAATGACACTTTGCTACAATGTAAAGTAGTGAGTGTACAGCTTGTATAACAGTGTACAGCTTGTATAACAGTGTAAATTTGCTGTCCCCTCAAAATAACTCAACACACAGCCATTAATGTCTAAACCGCTGGCAACAAAAGTGAGTACACCCCTAAGTGAAAATGTCCAAATTGGGCCCAATTAGCCATTTTCCCTCCCCGGTGTCATGTGACTCGTTAGTGTTACAAGGTCTCAGGTGTGAATGGGGAGCAGGTGTGTTAAGTTTGGTGTTATCGCTCTCACACGCTCTCATACTGGTCACTGGAAGTTCAACATGGCACCTCATGGCAAAGAACTCTCTGAGGATCTGAAAAAAAGAATTGTTGCTCTACATAAAGATGGCCTAGGCTATAAGAAGATTGCCAACACCCTGAAACTGAGCTGCAGCATGGTGGCCAAGACCATACAGCGGTTTAACAGGACAGGTTCCACTCAGAACAGGCCTCGCCATGGTCGACCAAAGAAGTTGAGTGCATGTGCTCAGCATCTTATCCAGAGGTTGGCTTTGCAGAATAGACGTATGAGTGCTGCCAGCATTGCTGCAGAGGTTGAAGGGGTGAGGGGGTCAGCCTGTCAGTGCTCAGACCACACGCCGCACACTGCATCAAATTGGTCTGCATGGCTGTCGTCCCAGAAGGAAGCCTCTTCTAAAGATGATGCATAAGAAAGCCCACAAACAGATTGTTGAAGACAAGCAGACTAAGGACATGGATTACTGGAACCATGTCCTGTGGTCTGATGAGACCAAGATAAACTTATTTGGTTCAGATGGTGTCAAGCGTGTGTGGCGGCAACCAGGTGAGGAGTACAAAGACAAGTTTGTCTTGCCTACAGTCAAGCATGGTGGTGGGAGTGTCATGGTCTGGGGCTGCATGAGTGCTGCTGGCACTGGGGAGCTAATGCCAACATGCACTGTGACATACTAAAGCAGAGCATAATCCCCTCCCTTCAGAAACTGGACCGCAGGGCAGTATTTCAACATGATAACGACCCCAAACACACCTCCAAGATGACCACTGCCTTGCTAATGAAGCTGAGGGTAAAAGTGATGAACTGGCCAAGCATGTCTCCAGACCTAAACCCTATTGAGCATCTGTGGGGCATCCTCAAACAGAAGCGCAAGCTCTCTAACATCCACCAGCTCTGTGATGTCGTCATGGAGGAGTGGAAGAGGACTCCAGTGGCAACCTGTGAAGCTCTGGTGAACTCCATGCCCAACAGGGTTAAGGCAGTGCTGGAAAATAATGGTGGCCACACAAAATATTGACACTTTGGGCCCAATTTGGACATTTTCACTTAGGGGTGTACTCACGTTTGTTGCCAGCAGTTTAGACATTAATGGCTGTGTGTTGAGTTATTTTGAGGGGACAGCAAATTTACTGTTATACAAGCTGTACACTCACTACTTTACATTGTAGCAAAGTGTCATTTCTTCAGTGTTGTCCCATGAAAGTTATAATAAAATATTTACAAAAATGTGAGGGGTGTACTCACTTTTGTGAGATACTGTAAATCGTTATGTAGCAGTTTAAGTTAGTAGTAGGTTAGTAGTATGGGGGGGGGGGGGGGTGTGTAATCACCCTGCCATTTTTACATTCCTGTATATAATTCATTAGAAAAGGGAGAGATCTGAAACAAAAATCATCCATAATATACAAGTGTATATTATATACTCTGTGCTATGTATATGCAATACAATGTACACTGAACACAATTTGCAATATTTAAATAATACAGTGCAATATACAATATAACATGCAAGTACAGAATCATAAATTGCATATTAAGCCAATTAAGAGCAAGAGATAGAACCCGTCAATTAGACAAAGGTCAGAAAAAAATAATACCCTTGACCCTCTGTCCCCCCCACATCTGAAATGATGACTACACCCCTGCAAACAGCTGAAAGTCTGTCATTTTTGACAATAAACATGATTTGCAATGGGGGTTGAATAATTCTGATTGCAACTGTAAGACAAAAAAAGCACAGATTGTTACTGAGAAACTATAAAATAATGTCCTTTGTCCTGAAGACTTTCCCATAGCAGAAAACTTAAGTTACAGCTTTATTTCTGATTGTTAGAAAGCTGCGACACTTCCATCAGTGTTAAATAAACATCTCCTTGACATTTTTTCCATCATACAAGCTCCGAATTCATTAGCTAGAACTTGTTTGAAACGCATATATTCTTTTCTTAATGTTTCATAAGCTTCTCTTTAAAACAAACTGCAACACTTTCACACAAGGCACTGTTCATTCACGGATCAAAGCCTTTTAAAATGCACATCTTGTCTGTGATTCCAAACAAAAGTAAGTGTATTCTTGATCAGATTCATGAAGACATTGTTAAACGAACAAGACAAGACAGGTTCAACATTTACAAATTTATTAACATTTTCATACAAAACAACAACTTTACAGGCTGCATCATCGTCTGTTTCGTTCAATGGTCCCCAGTCACAACATTCACCTAAAGAGGGGAAGGAAGAAAAAAAAAAACAGGAGAGAGGATGTGTAAATATATAAACACAGATTTGCTTATGGTGTTCATTCAATATGCATCTGTATAGTGTCCTTGGGTAAACTAAAAATCACAAATAAATAAGAAGGTAACAATAAGATGACCCAAACTATTCTAGCATTTCAGACACGTGCCTGAATCCATTGCAAATCGATGATAATTAATGATATTTACCTTCTGATTCATCTTGATGTTGTTATAATCATTCAAGCTTCTTGGGGTTGTTGACTGCCACATAGTGATAGAGCACCACCAGCAGGAACAGTGACACTCCCAGCATGTTGGCGAAGATGGCCAGCTGTACGTCTGTCACCATGCTGTTGGGATAAATAATAATAATAACAATAATAATAATACTAATAACAACAACAATAATAATAATCTGCAAGCAGCATTTTTGGGAACCAAGCACCCAGACTTGGCGAGCCGTACAATCACAGACACCCTACATTTGTTGATTTGTTCATCTATTTATGTTTTTTCTCATCAGTTTGGGCATTTGTTCAAGTTTAGACAGGTCTCAAGATGATGTAAGCCAAACATGGTGAAGATTTAACCAGATTTAATCTGGAGAAGTAGCAGCAAAAACTGGCAGTTAGATGTAAAGCGGCACCGACACAAATTTTGGTGCATAGCCTCAGGTCATGGTCCTGAAGCTGCCTACCAAGTTTTGTGTCAGTGTGCAAAGCCGTTGCTGAGATATAGCCTTACATCCTGTTTGGCGGCTTCACTGTCAGATTTGTTGGCCCATTACGGGCAAACCGTTTGAAATAATCAAAATTCTTTTGAGAACTTTTGTGAGGCTTTTGTGATGATGATGTGCGCCAAAGTTGGTGATGATTGGACAAAATTTGTAGGAGGAGTAGCGAAAAACACATTTGTGACAAAACCCAAGCTGGCGGAAAACAAATTAAGTGGAAATTGATGTCATAGGGTGCGCTGAACTCGACTCAAACCCAGGGAATCCAGGGATGCCTGGCTTTTAAATTTTGGTCACATGGTTCAAAATTTATGACCATAAATGTACTTCCAAATTACGCCCAAATTTGACCTGATGGTGGCGCTAGAGCATTGGCAGCATTTGGCCCAAATTTGGTGGGAATGTTCCTTAGACCCTCCCCAATCAGTGTGCCAAATTTCACAGCTTTATACCAGACGGTTCTATGGACTGCCATAGACACCCTAGCCAGAAGAAGAAGAAATGGAAGAATAATAATAAGTAAGGTAGAACAATAGGGGGCCAAGCACCGATTGTGCGTAGGCACCCTGTTGTTCTACCTTTCTTCTAATAAAACAAGACTGTGAAAATGATTCATAATAGCACTGAATGTACTGCACTGTAGTACCGCATGGATCATTGTATTAATGACGCATATAACCTAACTAACTGGTTAACTCCATCCCGGTTCTGATTAGTGATTAACTCCGGTTCTGTGAGTCAGATCATTTGTCTCGACTCACCAATAAGAGTCGACTCTTTCGGTTCTCAAATAGCCTGTTGCCATTTTCTCCTAAACTGGACAAAGTTTGCGATAGTATCAGTGTTCGTCTTTGCTTAAAAATGTCTGCAACTCTGTGTGTGTTAATTGGCCTTAATTAATATATATGTATATACATATATATAAAATAAAATGAAAAACCCGGCTCACCTGAGCGTCGGCTCACAACGTTCACATAAAAGAGCCGACACATTCACGAAGGACACATCACTACTTCTGATATGTGATTGACCAATTAATGCAGAAATCTAAAGTGTCTATTAACATTTACACAGTGTAACAATTAATAAACCAAATGTATGCAGTGTTTATGCTGAAGAGTCCGGTTAGCGAGCTGTAGTTTTGTTTAACAAGACATTTAAAAACAATGGCGCTAGCTAACGCTAACTCGCTAAATCAGACACGTGTTGTTAAATATTTAAAAGACCTCTATACAGCCAGCATGCCGTCACATTACGAAGTACTTAGAGTACAGTTGTAAATATTCATGCATGATAAAATAAATAACTTACATGGACTGTTAATGTTGAGTTTGATGTAGAGTCAGGACGGTTGTTGCCCGAGCAGCTGCTACACGTCTACTTCCGCCTCTGCAGAATAGAGACACGTCATCGTAGAACTACATCATGCAACATTCAGGAAGCTCCAGATTTACTGTGTTTACCTGTTTTCAACGGAGCTTATTCAATTTATTTAATACGATAGGCTGATATAGAAAATAATATGCAGTGGGTTCGGAAAGTATTTAGATTCCTTTATTTGTTTATTTTTTTGCACACTTTATTGTGTTATAGATTTTTTTTAATTGATTAACTTTACTTTTTAGCCACCAGTCTACACCACAGATTCCCAACCCTGGTCCTGGAGTGCCATAGTGTTTCCCTGCTCCCAACACACCTTATTCAACTAATCAGCTAATTAAGAGCCCTCGGTGACTGGCGTGTTAGAGCAAGAAACGCTAAAATGTGCAGGACAGGGTGCGCTCCAGGACCAAGGTTGGGAACCTGTGATCTACACACAATAATCCATAATTAAAAAGTAAAATTTTTTTGTTGCAAATTTGAGATTGAGCTCAGGTGCATCCTGTGTGCAAAAACCGAAAGGGTCTGAATACTTTCAGGGTCACAGGGAGCCTGGAGCCTATCCCAGTGGCCTCGGGGTACAAGGCACGGGACACCCTGGACGGGGTGCCAATCCATCACAGTGCACAATCACAGACACATTCACACACTACAGACAATTTGGAAATGCAAATCAGCCTACAACGCATGTCTTTGAACTGGGGGAGGAAACCGGAGTACCCGGAGGAAACCCCCGAAGCACGGGGAGAACATGCAAATTCCGCACACACAGGGCAGAGGCAGGATCCAAACCCCCAACCCAGGAGGTGCAAGGCAAACGTGCAATTTTTTAAAAACTTAAAATTGCATGATATATGGATTTTGATTCTGTATACATATCAAATATTAAAAAGTAAATATGGATTGTCCATGAGTAAAAAAAAACAAACAAAAAAAAACAACATGCCTGAAATAATAATGAAAAAAAAATTTCAAAATTCAAAATGTTTAAGATTCTATGTCTAAAATATGTAATACTGAAGTCAAAAATATTATAAATTATTTCTGAACATACATTTACACAGTTTAGGACTGTTGCACTAGGCAAAGAGTTAAAAAAAAAAAAAAAAAAAAGTAGTAGTAGAAGGAGAATGGAGTAATATGTCTCCGCCTCAGCAGAGGGCGCTGTGCGGACACATGCTTAAGGAAGGAGAGCCAGATCTGTGGCGCCGAAAATGAAATTCAAAACACGTCTGTTGTGGATATTCCGATCAGCTCTGTTATGTTTATTGTACAGTTCGTGCAGCTACAGTTCTTCTGTTCTTTATGAGTTACTATAGAGAGAAGGAACAGGAAACATTTACAGCTAATATTTTAACTGTGTGTTTATAAACGGAGTAGCAGAGCAGACTGGGGTTCATGCTGGTTATTGTTCGAGTCCAGTCTCGGTAGGTTTCATACACACACACACACACTCTGCTTAATGCAGTGATCTACACACACACACACACTCCTCTTAATGCAGTGATCTACACACACACACACACACACACACACACACTCCGCTCAATGCAGTGATCTACACACACACACACACACACTCCGCTTAACGCAGTGATCTACACACACACACTCTGCTTAATGCAGTGATCTACACATACACACACACACGTTTGCTTTGATGCATGTTAGCTATTCAACTTAAACCCATTCAGCATTATTATTATTTTTTTTATACATACAGGTGACATGTTCACAAACCAGCGTAGAAACACCTTCTATAATGCTCTACATTTAGAAGAGACTGATTAAGGTTGTGATGGACACAAGAAAAACAGTCTGCAGCAAGACTACAACATTCTACTTATGCAAGATGGCTGCCACTGGTATCCTGTGGCCATTTGGCAAGTCACTTGTGCATATCCTCAGAAATTAATGTCCACATGGTGCAATACCAATGTAAATACTGGAGGCAGTATAGCACCGTGAGACAATGTGTCCATAACATATTAAACAAAGTAACGTTGTGTCTCAAATCGCATACTTATCCACTATTCTAGACCATTATTGAGTACTAATGCTAACAGTTTTCCTATTACATTATTAGTCTTCTAGATTTTCTACATTAGTAAATATTTTCGAATGTACAGTGAGGGTTTTCAATTTGAGACACAGATCATGATGACAATCACAACGACGGCAGAAAGTTTGAAAGGGAAACGGAGCTCATCAATGTGTTTAATGTCGCTGTGCATAAAATCACTAAACATTAGAGTTCGGCTTGAAAACCAGATGGACAGAGATGTTTTGGCTCTGATATACTGTCTAGTGGATGTCACTGTTAATCCTCCAGATGTGCATAAGATACACAAGCGAGTATGTGAACTAGAGGTCGACCGATTGATTGGTGTTGCCGATTAATCGGCACCGATAACTGATTGCTGGGACTATATGAAGGGTCCGCTGTCATTATAAAGCACAAGAGCGGCCTCTAGAGGCGAAATAAAAAAAACTATCACTGACAAATTTTGTTGTGTTATTTGAAGTGTTTTTTGATTAATCTTGGATGTCTCTATTTTTATTTATTTGGAGTGTTACTTTTTGGTTCAGTTTGGATGCATATTAATATTTATATATTTATTCATTTAATAAAGTACAGTACATTTTCATGGTACAGTCTGTACTGTTTAAAAAAATCGATTGATTTAATCAGTTATCAGAAGGTACTGCCCAACTTGGCTATCAGTATCGGTAAAATCCACTATCGGTCGACCTCTAATGCGAACAGTGCTACTCAAATGTACGCGGAGTGAAAGAGAAGTAATTTTGCACTTTTATTAATGAGAAATTGTAGAAGTTGTGGAAGGCAGCAAACGTTGCTTTTGACTAATTAGAGATCTACAAGATGACGGCCTGAAAATCGGTTTGAGCAGAGTGTACAGATGAGGAGGTGAGACAGCTGGACAGGCTAAAGGACTAAAGTGCTGCTGCATCGCTTTTTGCCTTCACTCTTTAGGTCAAGGGCTAAATCCCACTGGCACTACTATCACCATGTAGTCGAATGGTATTGTGGTTAACGTATTCAACCGTTAACCAGAGTGAAAATAGATTGATTGCATTAGATAGTTGTCTTTATTTAGGTGATGCTCAGCGTGTCTGAAAAACAGCCACTTAATAACTGTTGCTGTATTTTTTTTTAACCCTCCTGTTTATCTCCTGTTTCCTCATCAGTCATGGGGGTGAATGATCTGTGGTCAATCCTGAGTCCGGTGCGGGAATCTGTCCCGTTGTACAGTCTCACGGGTAAAACTCTGGCTGTGGATCTCAGTCTGTGGGTCTGTGAAGCCCAGCATGTCCAAGGCATGATTGGCAAAGTCACAAAACCTCATCTACGGTACGAACACGTTGTTTTGTTTTTTGCGGAATCTAGATCATATAAATTGATTTATCGTCTTTTCTGGTCTCGTTTCCTCAACGTCATAGTTGACTAATGCTAAATTTAATCTGGTTCCACAAACGATGCACTGAATTAGCCCACAAATTGAAAACTGTTTGAAGTTTATTAATATGACTTCCAGGTGCTGCTTGGTGAAAACTAATTTACTTTCCTCAGTTCTTCTAACCAAATGCTTCAAATTGCTTGCAGCAATTTGTTTTTTCGCGCATCCTCCCTCCTTCGGATGGGCGTCAAGCTCGTTTTTGTTATGGAAGGAGAAGCTCCTAAGATCAAGGCGGAGACTATGAGCAAGAGGACAGGGATGGGGTTCTGGGGCAGCAAAAGCAAGAGCGTCCCGAAACCAGCAACAGCCACAAACACCAGCAGAGTGCGCTTTAAAGCTGTGCTTAGAGAGGTAATGTGTGTTTGGGTGTACTGGGAGGGCAGGAAATGAGTGTCAGAGGTATACTTGTGTGGGTAAACAAAGTAATCTGACTGCCTCAAAAAAATCTGATTTTCAGGTAATTAGATCTGCATAACTTACTGAGTAATTAGACTGTGGTGCGATCAGGTGGTACTTTTTACATGAAGTAACATTTAAGTAGTGACAAAGTAACTGAGTCGTGTTGATCGACACCACACTTTATTATCTGAACATACACAAACAATAGTTTACTTAATCATGTCATGTATTTCCTGAAGGTTAGTCAAGTTATTGGAGTTTTCATGGCAGCAAATTTCGCAAATTCTCTGAGCTGTCAGTATTTTTTTCTTACAAAATTAGAGAAGATTTTTTTAAATATACATTATACATGCACTGAAGTCCAGGAAAAACTTTAAGATAACATAGTAGTATGCTGTTTACATGACTTTTTAGTAAATTCAGTTAATGAGCGGAATTATTATGCATGCAAACACCGCCGTTCTCAGAATGATCACCTAGACGTCCAAAGCATCCTGGTTCTGTGTTTTTGAAATGATTCTTCATGTTATATTTATTACTAAACATTGATCACTAAACTACATCGGCGTTTTTATCTCAGGTTACATTGCAGCTGACTAGGGCTGAACGATATGACCAAAATATCATACCACAATACTAGAAGGTATTAGATACACGATGATATGCATGACAATATAAAACAGTTTGACGGTAAACAGAAACTGAGTACTTTAATGTCGGCAGAAATAAATAAATTCTTACATTTTTAAGATTTAAAACCGTACAAAGCTTTAACATCAAAACAACTGCTTCAAGTCAGAGTTCATCATTTTAAAATACAGTATCTCACAAAAGTGAGTACACCCCTCACATTTTTGTAAATATTTCATTATATCTTTTCATGGGACAACACTGAAGAAATTACACTTTGCTACAAAGTAGTGAGTGTACAGCTTGTATAACAGTGTAAATTTGCTGTCTCCTTAAAATAACACAACACACAGCCATTAATGTCTAAACTGCTGGCAACAAAAGTGAGTACACCCCTAAGTGAAAATGTCCAAATTGGGCCCAAAGTGTCAATATTTTGTGTGGCCCCCATTATTTTCCAGCACTGCCTTAACCCTGTTGGGCATGGAGTTCACCAGAGCTTCACAGGTTGCCACTGAAGTCCTCTTCCACTCCTCCATGATGACATCACAGAGCTGGTGGATGTTAGAGACCTTGTGCTCCTCCACCTTCCATTTGAGGATGCCCCACAGATGCTCAATAGGGTTTAGGTCTGGAGACATGCTTGGCCAGTCCATCACCTTTACCCTCAGCTTCTTTAGCAAGGCAGTGGTCGTCTTGGAGGTATGTTTGGGGTCGTTATCATGTTGGAATACTGCCCTGCGGCCCAGTCTCCGAAGGGAGGGGATCATGCTCTGCTTCATTATGTCACAGTACATCTTGGCATTAGCTCTCCAATGCCGGCAGCACTCATGCAGCCCCAGACCATGACACTCCCACCACCATGCTTGACTGTAGGCAAGACACACTTGTCTTTGTACTCCTCACCTGGTTAAGCAATAACACCAAACTTAACACACCTGCTCCCCATTCATACCTGAGACCTTGTAACACTAACGAGTCACATGATACCGGGGAGGGAAAATGGCTAATTGGGCCCAATTTGGACATTTTCACTTAGGGGTGTACTCACTTTTGTTGCCAGCGGTTTAGACATTAATGGCTGTGTGTTGAGTTATTTTGAGGGGACAGCAAATTTACACTGTTATACAAGCTGTACACTCACTACTTTACATTGTAGCAAAGTGTCATTTCTTCAGTGTTGTCCCATGAAAAGATATAATAAAATATTTACAAAAATGTGAGGGGTGTACTCACTTTTGTGAGATACTGTGTATATATAATATTAATAGTAATAATATTACTCTCTAAAAAAAATGTTAGAGAAAGATGTTATGATACATACGACACCTCAGAAAAATATATTGTGTCATAATTTACCATGATGTTGATATTATATTGTCATATTGCCCAGCTCTATAACTGACTATTTTAAAAACATGTAAAGTTTCTAGTAAAAATATTAAATAAACATGACATAACCAGACTAACTGTTCATGTCCATGAGAAATTTTGCTGCATCTTTATTGCACTACTGTACATACTCCTGTATCTCCATGTGTCTTTCCTTTCAGTGTGCTGAGATGTTAGACTATCTGGGCATACCATGGGTGTCTGCAGCAGGCGAGGCAGAGGCGATGTGTGCGTTTATGGATGCACAGGGTTTGGTGGACGGCTGCATTACCAGCGATGGGGATGCTTTCCTGTACGGCGCACAAACTGTCTACAGAAACTTCAACATGAACACAAAGGTCCCCAGTTTATATACCGTTGTGGAGTCATTATGAAATACATACACATCAGAAATCAGGAGGTGGTTGCCTCACACAAACATTTCAGTTGCTTTTAAATTGTCAAAATGTGGCAAGATTAGGTCTCTAGCAGTAAGTTAAGTAGGTAGAGTTGAATAAGAACCCATGGTGGTTCAGCTATAGTTAGAATTCGATGGATACAATTTTATTGTCATTGCACAGTACAGGCACTCAGCAACGAAATGCAGTTTAGCATCTACCAGAAGTGCAAATAGTAGCATTGTGCAAGGTTAACAAAGTGCATATTGAATATATAATATATACACTATACAAATTTACATGCGCCTTGCGGAATCAGCAAAATATTAATAACTTATTATTTTTATATTTTCAAATAACAGAGGTTTACTGAGGGACTCATACACAACTATTACAAAAGGTGCAAACATTCACTGATGCTCACAGAAGGCAACACGGGGGTGTAAACTTTTGAACAGGACGATCGGTGTAAATTATTATTTTGTTTAAAGATCTTTTTTTTCCATTTAGTCCTGCCCTTCAGAAGCTACATAAGATATTGACATGTTTCCCAGAAGACAACATAATAATAATAATTTACTAATAAAAGAAATAATTTATTTTTATAATCCATCTTATTTTCTTTTAAATTATTAGCATTTTGCAGATTCTGCAAGGCATATGTAAACTTATGACCTCAACTGTATATACAGTAAATAAGAAAAAAAAAAAAAGGATTGTCATGACATCACATTCAAGCACACTATAAACACACAAAACTTATGAGGATGTTCACGAGTGCACTCGCTGTACTTGTCTCTTTGTAATAAGCTCTTATGAGCTCTAAGATGTGGTATTAGCATGTTAGCTGAGGGCGGAGTGAAGGGGCATTGGGGAGTGTCTATAAAAAGGCTGACCGGGAGGTCCATCCAAACACAAGCGAGCATTCTGGCCTTTTTCCAGACAAGTTTTCCTCAACAGTATAATACTCTTGTCCTGAGGCCATGACTTAAACCATTATTTAAAAAAAGGAATAATTCCCACATGCCTTTCCATGTTATTTGTACTTTTAAGAAAGGAAAAAAAAACTGTTGCACCTTTAAACACATCCTGAGCAAATTATTGCCGGACACTGGGCTGTTCTTGTTGATGCACAAATCTATAATCAGGTTCGAGATAAAAATGCTTTGAAGGCTTCTCATTCTTTTTAAGGAGGAAGACTGAAAATGGTACACACATCAGGTGCTGACATCTGTTAGTGTGTGTATGATGCTAATTTTTTGGTCCTCGATTACAAGCTTCGAAATCAAGCTCTTTTATGAAGAACAATTGAATAGATGATATCAGACCTGCAAAGTCTTACTCCTAACTGTCTTTATTATGTGTTACTTTATGTATTGTAGTGAAGGTTTCACTCACAATGCCTTCACATCCTTATTGTAAAATGATTTATTCACTCATTTCATGTGTCTGCCTTCTCTCTCTCTCTCTCTCTCTCTCTCTCTCTCTCTCTCTCTCTCTCTCTCTCACACACACTCACACACACACACACACACACACACACACACACACATATCAGGATCCTCAGATAGACTGCTATAAGATGTCCAGAGTGGAGACGGAGCTGCAGCTGAAGCGAGAGACACTTGTGGGCCTGGCTGTGCTCCTCGGCTGTGATTACATACCTAAAGTATACTAAAGACTACACAGAGATCTTTAACGTTAAACCTTGGACATGTACATGATAGCCATTTGAGAGAAAACTTTAAGCTAAATGCTTCTTCTTTTTTTTTTGCGCCTGCAGGGTGTTCCAGGTGTCGGGAAAGAACAAGCTCTTAAGTTAATACAGAATTTAAAAGAAACAACTCTTCTTCAAAAGTAGGTGCACTAAGATTTGTAAATAGGTTTGTATAACTGAATGCTTCAAACGATAACAGGCGGTTTGCTCATAGTTGAGATTATTCAAACAAAAGTAGGTTTTTTTTTTTTTTTTTTTTTTGTTTTTTTTTTTTTTTTTTTTTAAATTTTTAAACTCCATTTAATCCCAATTTATTCATTTGCCAATTCCCATCCACTAGCTTACTCTCATCTATCACACCAGCTACCAAGCAGGAAGGTTGAAGACATGTGCTTCCTCCGAGATGCGTGATGCCACCACGTCTTTTCACTTTGCTTCACAGGGCAGTGTAACTCACTCGGAGGAAAACGCTGTTTACCCTCTTGAGCTCACAGATCGGATAGTATCACTCTGATTTACAGGCAGACCATTAGATCGGTTTAGCTGATTAATCGGCATCGATAACTGATCGCTGGAACTGTTGGTTTTCGGCAGAAATCTGAACAAAAAACACTGATATTTTTTCCCGGTTGCGTCTGTTGCGGGAGCGGCTGAGAAGGGTCCGCTGTCATTATAAAGCACGAGAGCGGCCTCTAGAGGCGAAATAAAAAACTATCGCTGACAAATTTTGTTGTGATATTTGAAGTGTTTTTTTTTTGTTTCATTTTGGATGTCTCTATTTTTATTTGTTATTTGGAGTGTTACTTTTTGGTTCAGTTTGGATGTATTTTTTACTTACTTTAATATGTATAGTTAATAGTTAATATACTGTGTATTAATATGTATATATTTATTTCATTTAAAAAAGTACAGTACATTTTCATGTTACAGTCTTTTATTTCTTTTAATAAAGGTCAGCAGTATTTTACTTTGAGTGTTATGTTTTTCATTCAGTTTCCGTTTTAAAATCTGTCAGTCGATTAATCGGTTAGTTATCGGTATCGGTGTGAGAGAGAGAGAGAGAGAGTATTCCCCTCCCACCCTGACAGCATGCTCAGTTTTGCTCCCTTGGTTTCCCGGCCACAGATGGCTGTGGCATCTTCTGGACTCGAACTCGCAATCTCCAGGCGATAGGGTGAACTCTTTTCTTTGTACCACTTGGTACCAGGAACACAATACATCTAGATAGGACCGTGTGCTTGCCTTGTGTCTTTCTGACTGTCATCTTGCTGCTCCCTGATATGAACATTCACATAATAGTACAGGGAAATGTGTCTGGAGGTTTGATTAAAAAAAAATTCATTTTGTGCATTATCTGTATTCTCATAGATTCAGTGATTGGAGGAAAACTGCTTCCGAGACTCTGGAGTTTGCTGTGAAGAAGGTCACCCACTGTCTGGTGTGTCGTCACCCCGGTGAGGTTACACAGTATACTGTGTGTATATACAACTAACACAATTCATAAGTGATATTCCCAAAGCACCGAGAATTGCCCATTTCATATAAAAATAGAATACAATATTATAGATGGGTGTCAAATTAAAGGGAATAATAGGTGGCTATGTAATGCTGTCAGGCCATGGTTTGGGTCCACTTATCCCCTTAGAGAGACACCTCACTAAGACAGTGTTTTTCCCCCCTTTAATTTGTCACCTGTCTGCATTACTTTAATCCTGGATGATTATCTGGAAATAATTTCTGTTAATTTCTGATGTAATAGCTTTCTCTTTTCTTTCTTTCTCCCGGATGCTGCAGGTTCTGCTAAAGCTCATGAGCGCAGTGGCTGTGTGTTCTGTGGCAGTGAGAAGTTCTGTCAGCCTCAGGACTACGACTCGCAGTGTCCCTGTGACTGGCACCGCACTGAGCATGCTCGCCAGGCCTCCTCCGTCGAAACGCTCATCAAAAAGTGAGTGATCTGTGTTTTTAGCACAACTTAAGAAAGATCTAAATATTTACAAAAACTTGATAGAAACTGAAAATATGAAACCAGTATGTGTAACTATGCTAGATATGGAAAAGAAGCAATGTCTTACGCCTGTGACAATTAATATACACTATAATTGTCTAATCACAGTTATTTGAACTGATCATGATTATTTGAGAATTAATCTTTAGATTTATTAATACAATAATATAAATAATGATAATGATAAATAATATAAAGTTAATATAATAAAAAAAATTGTTCTGTCAGGGAACACAGTAATACTTAGTTGTAACTTGGTCACTATTACTAAAATCCATATAAAATAAAACAGAACACAACGGCATATGCTGTTACAGCAAAATAATCAATGATGATGAAGAATATTTTCTCCCTCTTATGCCTACTTTTTTTTTTTTTCTTTTTGCCAACGCTAATACTCTTTTGCTTATTAAAGAATGACATGTCGTACTTTTGAGCCTTCATAGTTGCATGTCATATTGAAACGAATTAGTTCCTGTTATCACTTTCATTATGTCATCTGTAACCACCTGGTCCCTCACCAGCCTGCTTTCTCTCCCATGACGTTTAAAAGACCAAAAATGCAGCTTGTCCTGTCCACAATGCAAAACTAAGCTCGCTTTAGACTTTAAGACTTTCCCGTAGTAGAAAACCGAAACAGCTCTTACGCTGTTACAAAGCCCTGGCACTGGAGACTCATTCCAAAATTGCTAAACAAACCTCTCTTCACAGAACAATTCACCATTTCAACACTGACTACGTTTACATGCGCATCAAATTCGGTTATCCGGGTTGCAGCCATATTCTGAATATGATGTTTACATGGTTGTAGTAAGTATGCCTGAGTTGCCATTGCTAAATACCTAGCCTACAGCTAAAGCACCCACAATTCCTTGCGAACCGAGCATGCACATGCAGTATATCACCTTTCAGTGGATTTTCCGAATAAGGTGTTTACGTACGACAAATTTCCAGTTAACACAGACATATTCCAGGGGTGGGAATCCGAATTTGGGGAATCAGAATATTGTCTTAATCTGAATCGGGCAATCGGATTGCGGCGTTTACACGACTCAGTACTAATCAGAATATTGATGTGCATGTAAACACAGCCAATTACACACATTTTTAACCTGTTTAAGTGGAGCATCTGCCATGATGTTGCCATAGAAACTATAACGTTAATATAGAATCAATCAATCTGACAATTAACATGGTGTTTGCTATAATAAGTTTTCCAGTAAGCTCTCTGTGTGTTTTGTGCAAGTTAAAAGGTATTCGTGCGATGTCTTTCCTTTACAAATAAATTTAATCCATCAGTACGTTCAGGGTCGGTACATGCTTGTTTATGTCGTTAACAGAAAAGACATCATTAAACACAATTACGTACAAGATGATCATTCATCAGCCGTTGTTGTGTTATCGTGACAAGCCTACAACGTCTTCAGAGATCGTTGCGAAGAAATGATTTGCCCAGACAGAAGGTTTAACATGTTTGTTTGTTTGTTTGTTTGTGTGTTTGTTTTTACAATGACTGCTGATAGGAAAACCCTGGCCTGTGACACGTTCCCTTTCACGGAGGTGAGTACCGTTCGTAACGCTCTCTATGAATTGGATCATTTATTGTGAAATGAATATAATTTGTATCATTTCTCTTGTCTTTCAGATCATCGATGAATTTCTGGTTCCAAAGGACAAAGCTGTTAATAGTTTTAAAAGACGGAAACCCAACCTACTCCTCATGCAGGTCTCTCTTTGGATTCTATCTGTTCTGCGTAACTTAATAACTGTAGAAGTTTAGATTGCAGTCTATGGGTTTTATACACGTCACACTTCTGTAATGTAGGTTCATTTTGTAATGCTGATACATACAGTATTGAAGCACCTATAACCATAACTTGTGTATGTCTATATATATTTTTTTTCATTCGTTGTTGTACCTGTTAGAATTTTGCGCTGGACAAGATGGAGTGGCCCAAACATTACACCAGCAAGAAAGTTCTTGTGCTGATGACCTACACTGAACTCATGAGCAGAAGTCAAGGGACACAATCATCAACACAGATACAGCCCATTCGGTTTGTCCTGCACGTGAAATGTAGTCGTTTTTCTTGCATTTGCTTCAGATTTGTATTTTTTTTTTTACAGGATTTGGCAGATGCCTTTATCCAGAATGAGTCCATTCAAAAACATATATTCATGCTAGTACTCATAGGTTAGATTGTAAGACTGCTATCAAGCTAAACCCCTGTTGGAGAGGAGTCAATTAAAGCAATTGACTTGGAGGAAAAAAAAAAAATCTGAAGCAAATGCAAGACTTTGTAGCTCACTTTGTAGCTCCAGCAGCCCGAGGTTGAAAATGACAATTACGACAAAATTATTTCGTCAAAGTCAAATGTTTTTCAATCAGTTATCTTTATGGATACCCAACCGGTAATTAGGATCAAATTTGTTTATACAGAATATACAAGCGGCGCATAAGGAATGGGGTCTCCTGCTTTGAAATCATGTGGCGTAAACCAGGTGAGATCTTCCATCTAAAATCGTAAATCTCAAGTATAAATGTCTAGCATTTATAAATGATACTGATGGTCCTTGCCTCAAGGGGAATATAGTTAGTGTGCAGGACATTAGTAATTGGGCCGCTTTACCCATTTTAAAATATTTGTTTTTTTTTTTTTAGACAGAGCTGTGATTCTCTAGCTCTGGCCGTGTGACAAAGTGTCACAGTTGCTCTTGTTAGTATCTTGTTGTGAAAGCAGACGTGAAGGGGATTGGTGGTGTGATTTGCGGGTCGCAGGTGATGGAACAAATGTAACATCCTGATGTGCTAAAGTTGCTTCCTGTGGAAACTGTGAACTTCGACTCCTTACGTCCTGCACACACCCAACCTAATCCATGAAGCACATTAAAAAAAATAAAGGGTACATTTTAAAAGGAAGGATAAATATAAATACAAATAGGGGGGAAAATTAGACCATCATCACTGTGTAACTAGTTGTGAGAGGTTTAACCTCTAACATTTAACCTCTGCTGAATGTAAAAAGTAGCTGTTAGTTTGTTTGTCATTCTCAGGCCAAATGATTTTGAGAAGTTAAATTATTCTGATCTTGTATGCGTATTGTTATCGGTGCAGATCATTATGTATTTCCTGAGGACTGCCCTCAAGAGGAGTCGGATGTAGTGAGGACTGTTGAAGAGGAAAACCTGTTCACCGTGGCGTTCCCAGACATTGTCCAGCTCTTCCACAAGGAAACAGCAGAGGCCAAGGACAACAAATTAAAGAGTATGTCCCGGTTTGTCCTTCTTTCACACAGTGTCAACTGCTTTCAGGAAAGCAGCCCCAAACAGCACACGGTTTTCTCAAGTTGAGGCTTGTCAAGCATCTGAATGCTGTTGAAAGCAAAATCTGGCATCTGTTGCACACAATATTCAATACTTGTGCGTCTTCTAATTGTGGGTGCCAAAATGATTGTGTTCCTTTATGAAAGGGATCCAAAATTAATATATTTAAAAAAAAGTAACACATGCAATGCGTCATTATTCTCAGCCCAGACATACATGGACATCATTTAAACACAGTTTTGTTTTGCTTTTGTTTTTTTTTTTAAGTGGTGCAATACTTTCTACACTGGTTTGAAAATAATTGGCACCCTTACAGTGAATAATTTGTCAAATTCTGATAATAATAATCATCAAATTCTGAGCTGGTCATTGCAAAAATACTGAGTTGGTGTTTCTTTAACCATTTCACTGGTTCAGTGATCAAGTAGTCTGAGTCTCCTGGTAGAAGCAAACCAGATTTAGGACTGAAATATCCTGGTACATAGTAGACTCATGATTCCATCAATCTTAATAAGAGTCCCTGATGCACCAGCCACAAAACAGCATCAGTGATCCACCATCAGGGGATTTTCCTTGAATGCAATCTCCTTTTTTTCTTGCCAAACCTGCGCTGATGCTATGGTGGACCGAAAAAGACTGATTTTTGGTCTCACCTGACAAACACATGGGGCCAGTTGTAGTTCTAATGATGGTTTGTGAAGTTCAGGCATTGCATTTTCTAAGATGATAATGAAAAATAATCAAAGTATTTGATTTGCATTTATTTAAAATATTCCTTAGGTGTGTTCTAATAGTTCTATTAATTTTTTTTCTTAGGAAAAAGCCAAACATATGAATACGTTCTTCTATTTGACGAGTGGAACAGGTTAATTATGCAAGCTTTTTTTTTTTTCTTTTTCTTTTTTTTTTTTTTTAAACAAGTGGGGCCGATTAGTTTTGGAGGACACTGTATTTAAAGCATTAGCAGTGTATGACGTCGTTTATTTCGTTTTGCTGATATTTAGATACTAGTTAATACATCGGTGACCTTGTTAGTGAAGCAGGCTGCTGTGTGCCTGGAAACCAGTGACCCTGAGAATTTCTTGGGTGGTTAAATAAATTCGCTTTTCCTTCTGTGAAGTGGCAGAGATCAAAGCCTGAAGCTGTAATTATGACACCCGCTGGTGTTTGGCTCGCTAACCCCTCACACTTCCACAGTCAGATCCCAGCAGTCGTTCTGCACTCAAACGCTTTGATTAACACGAGGTGTTGCACAGGAGTCCCTGTCCATTTAACCCTCTTCCACTGGCCTGTAACACACAACTCTCTCTCTCTCTTTATCCCTTCAGTTCTATTCAGGTCACCATTCTGAATGATTAAACTGTGCTCAATTTGGACAGTTCTGGTGGGTTTTTTTTTGGTTCTTGTTTAGCTAGATACGAATGGCATGGGTACCACCAAAAAGTGGTTTTCGCCAGTTACCATTGCAATCATTACAGATTACAGCCAATTTTGATTGTAGATCAAACATTTTTTCAAAAGTTCAATCAGAAATGACAAAGTTTAATCTTTATAGAATGCATACTTGGTTAAGGTTATTAGTTATAGTTATTAAGAAAAAAGTGTTTCAAAAAAGGGCGTGGCACACTACAAAGCACGTCTGGGGCAAATTTTGGAATGGCTGCCATTTCTCATACAGAAGTGGAGAAAAAAAATCAGCAAAATCTGAGACTCAGCGGTGAAAAAGTCCTCTGTCACTGGTCCTCTTAGCCAAACACTAATTTTTGGTCTCCCACAATGAACTGAATCTTTCACACCCACCCACGGCTTTTGATTCAAGATTAGATATCCTAGATCCGGGGTTCTCAAACATTCTGCAGCAGAGGAACCCCTGTTTTAACTATAAATAGGTTTCATGGACCTTCTGTTGACCGTTTCTTGGAGCGAGGTAGCTTTTATTCCTGAACTATGACGTTATTTATAAGGCCTATTTGTTTTTCAGTTACTGAGGTTTGGATTAAACCCATTCAGTTCATGTCAAACAAGCTAATAACCATAACAACTCAATAATAAATATAATGTTTGTGACAATTATGGGTTGTAATTTCCATAAATGTAACCAAATGGGAAAATAAATAAATAAATCACCACCACCACAGACCTCCTGTGTGTATTCTACACAAACCCCACATTGTGAACTCTCTCTGTCTTATAACTTAAAATTTTATCTTTTTGTCAGCCAAGTGACTGAAATTCTGCATTTATGATCAGGCCAATATTTATAGGCATTCATGGGATTCTTCTAAGCATGGTTTTACAGTAAGTGTTTGTTAAAAAATGTATTCCTGGAGCAACTGACTAGCCTTTAGCAAAAGTGGGTTCTTTATAAGCTAAGGCTGGTGTGAGGTTTACAAGAAAGTACATAGTTTTTACAGTGTTTTGACATCCAGCTAAGGTGCCAAAATTGACTATTGTCTCGGTTGTTGGTCTGTGAGTTTGTTTGAGGAAATAATGTAGTTTATTCCAAATTAATTGATTACATAATCTAAGAATAATAACTGAACTCTGTGGTTTTAGGCGGGTTTATGTTCTTGGTTTTTATTTTTGTTTGTTTACTGTCAACAGAAAAGAAACCGAAGGCAGAAAAAGAGAAGCCAGTTGTTTCTTCTGATGGAGTGTCCGATCTTTTTGCTCAGATGTCACTGAAAGGTTCTTCGCATCTCGAACCCCTCATATCCTCAGGGAAAGGCTTACAGACAATAACCGTTTTAGAGTCTGATCCTGACCACTGTTCCTCTGCCGCACTAACTACAGCATCAAAACTCACTAAACACGCTAACTGTCATGAAATCCAGTCAGCCTCCGATGCCCCTCTTCCCTCATTTAGACAACAACCGGAGGTTTTAGCTTCACTCTGCCAAACAGGGGCATTATCTCAGGCCCAGAGTTCCCTTTCAGTATCTGTAGTGATTGATGAGCTTCACTTGAGTAGCATAGACTGGGATGCTTTGTCCTTCACTGCTGCCCCATCTCCTCAGTCTCAGCAAAGTAAAGCTTATCCTCAACCAGTGAACAAATCAGACGAAGGAACCAAAATGGAAGGCCGTGGCTCATCTACTGCTGTTCGGTCAGAACGTGCAGCTCCGCAGACTGACGGACTTCCCGAGCGTTCATTGATGGAAAGAGTCCGTTTGAGGAAGATGATGAAGTGTTCTGGTTCTCAGAATGAAGAAGAGAAGGAATGCAAAGTTCAGAGTGTTGGTTCTGAACTGAAATACACTTCAGGTTTAGGTCACAAGCCATCGTCTGAGAATCCTGAAGTTCCACCTCACTCACGGTATCAAAAATCAGAGCTTAGCAGAATGAACACCGTGGCTCCTGATTCAAAGGAAAAAACATTCACAAAAACACAGCAGGCCAAAGATTCTTTCTCTGTCCCAGTGCCACATAAATACAAGTTTGTTAAACCGAAACGCTTCAACAGACCGTCTGACGTTCCTGAGCAGACTAATAAAGAAAGCGTGTGTAAGAAGAGTGTTTGTAGAAGACAAGGTTCTTCCGGTGATGACAGTGACGTGGAGAATCAGCCCCAAACCAAACTGAAAGCCAATGTCAAGCCTAAAGCACAGATTGTGCAAAAAACTGTTGTAGCACAACAACTTATTAAACAGGACAGATGTGATATGTTTCCAAATTCTGTAGACACGCATCACGGGTCAGACTCCACAACTCCTGAAAAACAACTACACAATACAGGCTTCTCAAGAACAAATCCCCTAACACAGACATGCAGCACAAAGAGTGATGATGAGGAGTCCGATGCTTCGATTTGTAGTCCTTTGCCACTAGCAGAGAGGCTGAAACTTAAATTTAACAAATAAAAATTATGCCTTTAGTCATTGCTAATAAATAATCTGACTGTTTTTAATAAGAATGGATTGCAACTGATTATCAGTGCATGTTTTGTGCAAAACAGTGTGCATTTTAATAAAGTTTGGGTTGCAAGCTGGGTTTGTCTTTTTAATGTATGCATTCCCATGTCTCTCTGTATATATGCTTATAAATTCAATATGAACTCAGTAAAGCGATCATAGGACAAACTTGAGGTCCTTGTCTGTTTTATTTGGATTAAACATCTTCTTACTGAGCCGCCAGGCCACGTGTTGATCTTGTGACATCAAGAAACAGCCGATTACTAATAAGGACGTTTAAAAAAAAAAAAAAAAAAAGAAAGCTTAAATGTGTCGCTTCCTTTTCCTCACCCAGATCCCTTAAACATGGCGCACTTTTATTACGCACTCGGTGTTGGTCTTCCTCAGCCCGTGTAGTGACATGTTACACACCTTTTCAGACATGAAAGCTTTGAGAGGCCTGTATGGAAAGAGCACATGGACAGCTGCAGCACTCACACTAGCTGTTAGAGGGTCATTTTTTTTTTTTTTTTTAATTATCAGATCTTTTTTTTTTTTTTTTTTTTTTTTTTTTGGTCACATTTTATACATTGGCATTCACTGCACACCCAAAGTAGCCTATAGTTACTTAAAACATTATTATTAGTAGTAGTAGTGGTAGTGATAGATAGATCGATAGAATTTTTTACTTTACTGATTCTGAGGGAAATTGCAGTGTTACAGTAGTGGAAAAAGACAGACATTCACAGGTAAACATAAATACAATAAGGTAGCACAGTGCAAAAAAAAGGGGGGGGGGACCTGAAATAAAAAGATGGAAGTCTATTAAGGAGGGAGCGAGCTTGTCTCTATAGAAAAACTAAGTGTAAACAAATTTGTTTTAATTAGTAGTAGTACTAGTAGTAATAATAATTAGTAGTAGTAGTATATTTTTCTTATTAAATTAAAGTTATTTAAAGCAATGAAGTTCAAATAGCTCATACTTATTATTTTTTTTTACAATTATTATTATTAGTAGTATATTTTTGTTAATAAATTAAAATTATTAAAAGCAATTAATGCATTAAAATAGCTTATACTTCTATTATTAGTATTATTATTAGTAGTATATTTTGTTAATAAAATTAATTATTAGAAGCAATTAAAGCATTAAAATAGCTTGTACTTCTATTATTATTAGTAGTAGTAGTAGTTTAAATTATAGTTATTTAAAGCAACGAAATTCAAATAGCTGAACTCCTATTACTTACACTTATAAGTATATACTTATTACTTACCTAATAATTAGTAGTATTAGTTATAATGTTATAAGTTAAATTTTTTAAATACACAATATGCAGGTGTTTTAGGATATTATCCAGCCTATTATAGCCATTTCAGCTCTGCTACATTAGCTGTGCTACTAAAATAATTACAATACAAAAGTCAACTGTGTGTAGATTATGTATATTATTTATTAATACAGAAATAAACTATGTGACATAAGTAATTACATGTTTTGCAATTCTTAAAAAAAATAAATAAATAAATAAAAAACTAATGTGTTGCAGTTTGATGTTCTGAGTGATGTTGGAGCAAAACTAAGTAGCTAAAGATACTAAAGATTCCCCCCCAACATGAATTATTAACATGAATTTCAGTGAGAAGCTCTTCAGATGCAGAGAGTCGGTTGTGAACACTATCCCCACACCCTCCTGGCTCTCGTTTGTCTATTGCATTTCCCCGAGACGCGTGATGACGAGGTTTAAAGTCATTTCTCACAAAAGGGAAATCTAATTATTTTCTTTTCTCAGCCGCATTAGCCGCTCATTCACACCTGGGCGACAACGAATCTGGATCTTCTCGAGAAAAAAAGAAGTCGCACTTGTTGACACTTTGGCTTTCTTTGAACTTCGCCAAAAGCTGTGAGCTCGTAAACCAGCCGTGAGGCTGTGCTGGTATAAAACACACCCTCACCTCACCTGAGCTCATCCTAACACACACCACACACACACACACACACACACACATGGACGAAGCAGAGGTTGATCACCTGACCGCCAAACTTCTGGCGAAGTGGGACTGGAGGAGCGACACCCGACATTTCGGGCAGCAAAGCGGCTCCATCAGACGCGGATGTTCATCACATGAGCCCTCTGCGTCTCCCTGCTCCACCTGTTCCTCCTCTTCATCATCCTCCTCCTCCCCGTCCTCATCCCCAGAGGCTCCTGGGGAAATGTTCTTGGATTATTCGTACGCAGGAAGGAAAGCGGCGCAGACGAAAACGTCTAGACCCAAAATGTCGACGAAGAGGCGCATGAAGGCGAGCGAGAGAGAGAAGATGCGCATGAGGAGTTTGGCTGAAGCTCTGCATCAGCTCCGGGATTACCTGCCTCCTGTCTACAGCCGCAGAGGACAACCACTGACCAAGATCCAGACTCTCAAATACACCATCGAGTACATAAAGGAGCTGTCGGAGATCCTCAGCCAAGAATGAACCCATACCGACACTGAGAAGTTCATGGACACTGGTCTTCATCCTCAGTCAGCTTGGTGACTAACAAGCGTCTCTGTACAGAAATGTACCATAATCCTGATGTAAATACTTGTTTCGGCACTTTTTTTTTTTTTTTTTTTTTTTTTTTTAGCTGTATTCCTAATTCATGTGTTTAATAATCAAATATTCCAAGACAGAGACGATGGAATTAATCTTGTTCACTTTTATTATACAGCCCTTGTGTCATTTTATTTGTTTAGTTCACTGGTTCACTGGATACTTTGTGTAGTTTGCAGGTGAAACATCAGCAAGTACTGAGCTTTATCTCGGTCTCCATTTGTTTAAGTGCATAATGCTTTCAAATGGTAAATAAATAAGCAGATTCCTCTGCTTATAAAAGATGCATATAAAATATTATGCACTGGACATAAAGAGAGGCACACTACAATCAGGAGAAATTCATCATCTGGGACAAAACCATCATCCTGAATACTGCAAAACTCATCCACAATAAGAAACTGCTTTTAAAAAATACTTGATGTGTATGTACAGTACATGGATTTGTGTTTGTTGCAGTAGATTTTTTAAGTGAACTGTAAAAGGACTGTATTTTATGTAACTGTTATGTCACATAATTAATACTGAATAGTAATTACATACAACTGCTTAAACAAACAAGCAAATATTAAAACATAGGGTAATGCGAGATCATCTCAGGAGGTATCCTTCATAGACCGGAGTGCATAGGAGTGGGTATAAAAAAATAAAAATAAGTACAGTATTTCAGTTAAGAAAAAGATGTGAGTCAACAATCTGAAACAAATCAACAAGGACAAAAATAGTTTGAAAATAACCAAAAGACAGAAGTCGAAGCTACCACAACTCTTTCGGTCTTATTGATTTCTCATGAAGCATGGGAGATCTTGTCATGTTGGTTACTTTGCTATTGACCTAAAAAAAAAAAAAAAGAAAAAAAGGCACTTCCATCTTATTAAACTCAGACCTATGCAATCATTTGCTAGATGTCAAGTAGCCTTTTTTTTTTTAACCTGATGACTCATTTTAAATGACCTATTGTTACAGTGAATATATGACTATATTAAAATAGGCTACTCTTGTACTATTGTGATGAACTATATGGCCAGAAGTTTGTGGACACCTCACAATATATGCTTGTTGAACATCCCATTCCAGATTTATTCCCCTTTGTCCTGTTATAATAAGCTCCACTCTTCTGAGAATTCGGCTTTCCACTAAATTTTGGAGCGTGGCTGTGGGGATTTGTGATCATTCAGCTACAAGAGCATTAGTGAGGTCAGGTACTGATGTTGGTTGAGGAGGTCTGGGGTGTAGTCGGTGTTCCAGTTCATCCCAAAGGTGTTCAGTGGGGTTGAGGTCAGGGTTTTGTGCAGGACACTCAAGTTCTTCCACTCCAACCTTGGCAAACCATGTCTTCATGGAGCTCGCTTTGTGCACAGGGGCATTGTCATGCTGGAACAGGTTTGGGTCTCTTAGTTCCACTGAAGGGAAATTGTAATACAGTTACAGCATACAAAGACATCCTATACAACTGGGTGCTTCCAACCTTGTGGCAACAGTTTGGGGAAGGAACATATATGGGTGTGATGGTCAGGTGTCCACATACTTTTGGGTATATAGTGTATTTGGAAACATTTATAGGCAAATAACAGCAGCAACAACAGCAAAAACAACAAAAACATAATAATAATAATAATAATAATAATAATAATAATAATAATAATAATAATAATAACTGACCAGTCTATAGCCAAGTTTGTTTAAAAAATAAACATAAAAAAAAGCGTTTCACAGCAGGACACTGAATACAGCGGTACCTTGAACGCACCACTATTTAAAAGCCTTTGGACATCAGCGCCATCGCTAAGCGGCTTTTAACAATTCATGGTAGAATTATTTTTGTTTTAGGCGAAGTATAGGCAAAACGATTCCTCCTGACTCATTTGGACGAGGTTTTCTATCTCTTACGAGGTAAATTAACGAGGTAATTAATAAACAGTATCTAGACTGAGGATATACGTGGATAGGATTAATGCCTGTTTCTGTGTAGCTACTGTTAGCCTGCTGGTTAAAGTAAACAAACACACAGACAAGATATCTGGATGGAAATGAAGAAGAAACACAGGCTGGATATTGTATTCTATGAAAAATATTGTGTAAAACCGTGTCTAAAGCGCGTGTTTCCCTCTCACTATCTCTAATGTCTGTGTAGGATAAGACAGGGCAGTGTGGAGCAGCTGTTTATTTGATGTGAGTCACATTAACACATCTCAGGATAATCACAGTTACTAATGTCGTTTAAAACAGTGAACATATGTAGACATATTCATTTTCAAAGAACGATTTATTAATTCAGAAAGTTATGGTTTAACATCTATTCTCGGTCTATATCTATATATCTTTAACAGCCTGAAATAATTTAATATAATTTAGAAATCCCTTAAGCAATAATATGAGACCTAATAATAACACACACTAATAATAACTAGCTTTTCCCCTCTGCAATTTATAGGTCTATACATACTAAGAATAAAAATATATGAGCATATAAAGGGAATAAATTGGGGGGAAAAGTAATAATAAAGAAAATATTAAGACTTTGGCCTGGGTGATGTGATGATATAATATCAATATGATAATAGATCAATTATGTTGCAGTCTGCTTTTCTGAAATATATTGTATATATCTTAATACACCATGTAATTGTCCGCTATTAAGAACAGGTCATTAAATGGAAATTTGCCTTATTTTTGGTTTAAAAGTCTGGGAATCAATCGACTGAAGACTTTACAGAACATGTGGCTTTACTAAAAGTAAACCTAGTGGGTTTAATATGAATCTAACTGACCTTTACAGGGTACACATGGACATTAAGTACACTCATGGACATTTTACATGTTTCTTATTACTACAGTGCCTTGCACAAGTATTCACCCCCTTGATTGTTCCCACATTTTGTCCCAGCGTTACAACCTGGTATTGAAAAAGACTTAATTGGGATTACTGATAATGCAAATGTATTTATCCCCAGGCTCAATACTTGGTGGCTGTAGTTACAGCTGCAAATCATCAGGCATATATCTACTATCAGCCTTTATATTGCTTTGTATTTCATTTTTCTCCATAATGGCTTTCTTCTCATCACAGTTTTAGAAAGCCTAGCTTTGTGAATGTCCAGGGATGTCCCATATGAGCTAAACTAATTTAGAAGTTTTACAGAAATGGGGGTGAATACTTATGCACTCACAACAAATAAGGTTATATCGAGCCCTCCTATTTCTATATTATGGACTATTTTGTGGAGACTCATGACATGAAATCCCAATTAAGTCCATTTCAGTTCCTGGTTGTAACACTACATAGAATAGTTTCAGAGATGTTTCTTCTGTTGGATGTGAATCAGTCAATCCATCCATCCATCTATCCATCCATCCACACACATACCCTGCCCTGAATGCTTCGCTAGTGTGAAAGAGGCTATGTCTACGTAACGAGTTATAATACAGATGGGAGAAATGTTGCCCACCATCTATCTCAAATCTACATCAGCTTATCAGACAAGTCTGTCTTCAGCATTTCAGCTGAATTCAGGTCAGCAGAACATTGCCTCAGTAGTAGATTACTCGATATTAAACATACAAAGGTCTGTATTCAGTTCCACGTCAACTCTCAGCATGCTGTATAGCTTTATTTAACTGACTAACAAAGTATTGTGGCAGCGCCAAGGCCTGCACTTTCAGTATGCGCTGTTCATTTGGTCAATTGCACCATATGACCATTCTTGTTTAACGGAAAGCGAAGCGTGTCACCAGTGTACATGGATCGATTAACTGAAGAGCATCTATATGTCCTAGAATCAGTCAAAGGTGGTATTTTTGGGTAATTTCATTTAATTTCTTGATTTTATCTGTTATATGATTATTTGTATTGTAGCTGTGTGTGCTTTGTTTCGGATGTTTATCAGATGGAGGATAATGCTCCAGAGCAGGTGGAAGAGTCCGCAGCAAAGACGGAGACCTCAGAGATGACAAAAGAGGTAAAGACGGGTCCTGACTATAAATCGAGGTAGGTCACATGATCATTACTTCCACTGTCAGTGCTTAGCTGCCTTCCTTCCCTGTGTGAGAAACTGGATCTGGTGACTGAGAAGTACATCATGTATCTCTACAGAGGCTGTGGAATCAGGGGGCGAGGAAGAGGAGGCGGCCAGTTTGGACGAGGAGGTCGCGGTGGACGCGGAATAATGATGAAAGGTTTTGGCCCACATGGTCGAGGAAGGGCCAGAAATCATGATGGGTTCATGAATGGATTCAGACCAATTAGGTTACTCCAAAACTTTGTAGAATATCGCTGTTTTTCTTTAGTTATGCTTGTAGTGTGAATTGTAAAATCGGATTTCACCTGTTTGTTGAGTTTTAGGAGGGGAATGGGTAGATCACTACCATATCTGGATATGCGAGGCAGAAAACGAGACAGAGGTGATGCTTTGGGCATGTGTATAGGACCACCACCTCCACCTCCTCTTCCACCTCCTCCTCCTCCTCCACCCATGCATCTAAGGGGACCTCATCCACCTATGCACAGGTACATACCACTCTTATTTTGCTAATAATATAAATGCAAATAAAGTATTAGTAGTAGTAGTAGTAGTAGTAATTGATAATAGATATTTCACACCCACTTTGCTGAAAAGGAATGCAAGTGAAGAAAATAGTAAAGTATAATATCACTTATAAAAATAGCAAAAGTAAATAGTATGTACAGTGGTGCTTGAAAGTTTGTGAACCCCCTTGTGCAGCAATAACTGGAACTAAATGTTTCAGGTAACTGTTGATCAGTCCTGCACATCAGCTTGGAGGAATTTTAGCTCATTCCTCAGTACAGAACAGCTTCAGCTCTGGGATGTCGGTGGGTTTCCTCACATGAACTGTTTGCTTCAGGTCCTTCCACAACATTTCTATTGGATTAAGATCAGGACTTTGACTTGGTCATTCCAAATATTAACTTTATTCTTCTTTAACCATTCTTTGGTAGAATGACTTGTGTGCTTAGGGTCAATGTCTTGCTGCATGACCCACTTTCTCTTGAAATTCAGTTCACGGACAGATGTCCCGACATTTTCCTTTAGAATTCACCGGTATAATTCAGAATTAATTTTTCAATCAATGGTGGCAAACCGTCTTGGCCCAGATGCAGAAAAACAGGCTCAAACCATAATACTACCACCACCATGTTTCACAGATGGGATAAGGTTCTTATGCTGGAATGCAGTGTTTTCCTTTCTCCAAACATAACCTGTCTCATGTAAACCCAAAAAGTTCTATTTTGGTCTCATCTGCCCACAAAACATTTTTCCATTAGCCTTCTGGCTTGTCCTCGTGATTGTTAGCAGAGTGCAGATGGGCAGCAATGTTCTTTTTGGAGAGCAGTGGCTTTCTCCTTGCAACCCTGCCATGCACACCATTGTTGTTCAGTGTTCTCCTGATGGTGGACTCATGAACATGAACATTAGCCAATGTGAGAGAGGGCTTTAGTTGCTTAGAAGTTACCCTGGGTTATTTTGTGACTTCGCGGACTATTACACGTCTTGCTCTTGAAGCGATCTTTGTTGGTCGACCACTCCTGGGGAGGGTAACAGTGGTCTTGAATTTCCTCCATTTGTATACAGTCTGTTTGACTGTGGATTAGTGGAGTCCAAACTCTTTAGAGATGGTTTTGTAACCTTTTCCAGCCTGATGAGCATAAACAACTCTTTTTCTGAGGTCTTCAGAAAACTCCTTCATTCATGTCATGATACACTTCCACAAACGTCTGAAGATCAGACTTTGATAGACCCCTGTTCTTTAAATAAAACAGGGCACTCACTCACACCTGATTGAAAACACCTCTAATTTCACCTTCAAATTAACTGCTAATCCTAGAGGTTCACATAATTTTGCCCATGTGCAGGACTGATCAACAGTTACCGGAAACGTTTAGTTGCAATTATTGCTGCACAAGGGGGTCACACCAGATACTGAAAGCAAAGGTTCACATACTTTTGCCACTCACAGATATATAATATTGGATCATTTCCCTCAATAAATAAATGAACAAGTATAATATTTTTGTCTCATTTGTTTCATTTGGTTCTCTTTATCTACTGTTAGGACTTTTAGTTGTGAAAATCTGATGATGTTTTAGGTCATATTTATGCAGAAATATAGAACAATGTAAAGGGTTCACAAACTTTCAAGAATCACTGTAAAACATAATGAGTAGCTTGCTCAAAAGAATGGATAAAGTGCATGACAGTGCCATAGCAACTACCTAGAAACACCCATCCAACCTTCTGGTATACTATAGCAACCACTTAGCAACACCTTAACAACCACCCGAGATACCATAGCAACCAGCCAGCACCTAGCAGTAAGAGGGGCCTGTAAAAAAAAACACTTTAACAAGTGTGACATAATCTGCAGTGTTGTTATGTGTAGTGTAAGTCTGGAGAATGGAGAACTCTTGTCTTATAGGCATGGTCCACCTCCACCACTTCCACCACCTCCACCTGGGCATCCTCCTTTCCGAGGGTTTCCTCTGCGCCCAAGAGGACGGGGCATGATGCCCTCCGGCTCCCATCGCCGCTTCCACCCCAGAGGGTAAGAACAAACACTCTTTCCTTTTCTTCCCTAGGTTCCATCCTTTGCCCTCTTTCCTTTCTTGCCCTCTCACACTCATTTGGCTACATGCTTTTCTCAACTTTTCATGTGCTCCAAAAAATATGACGTAGTAACGACATCTAAAGTTTAAACTGCTTTCGATGCAATTAGAGCTACACATGAAACTGTTCTAGCTACCATAGATAATAATGCATGAATCCATATTTTTAAAAAAATAAATGCTATATTTTGATGAATAAATTGGTTCAGAAGGGAGAAACTGGAATTTGTGGCACGGGCCCTTTTTCTATAACCTAGCACACAGAAACCAAATGTATCATTTTATCCTTTCATGCAGCTACCACAGTGGACCCCCTCCTCTTCCTCCTCCCCATCTGCCTCCAGGCAGAGGTCAGCGCTGGCCGGGGCCCCCTGCTGGCTGGCGGTTTTAAAGCAGCTCAGACTTATTGCGAAAAAAATATTTCTGATTAGTACCGCCAGGGTGTAACCAGTGACTACTAGTAATACTCATACTCAAATAGATACTCCAGTCCCTGATCAACACACTCCATTTTCTTCAGTGTATTTAGAAAGAATCCCAAAAGCACAGTCATTCCCTGTTCTCTGATAAACCTGATGAGTACCTTGTGTTTAAGTTTTTACTGTATGCAAAGAGCAGCTCATTCTGTCCCCATTAATCAGCATTTAGTTTGCGTGGTGCTAACCCTGTATGCCTTAATCGATCTTTTTCAATGGCTCGTAAAGAATAAAAAGTACAGTGCCCTCCACTAATATTGGCACCCTTGGTAAATATGAGCAAGGAAGGCTGTGAAAAATTGTCTTTATTGTTTAATCTTTTGTTCAAAAAAAGCATAAAAATACTCTGCTCTCATGGATATCAAACAATTGCAAACAAAACACAGGTTTTTGAAAAAAAACTTTGTTAAATATAGGTGTGCAACAATTATTGGCACCCTTAAATACTTTGTGCTACCTCCCTTTGCCAAGATAACAGTTCTGAGTCTTCTCCTATAATTCTTGATGAGGTTGGAGAATACATGGCAAGGGATTGGAGACCATTCCTCCATACAGAATCTCTCCAGATCCTTCAAATTTCGAGGTCCACGCTGACGGACTCTCCTCTTCAGTTCACCCCACAGGTCAGAGGACTGGGATGGCCATGGCAGGACCTTGATTTTGTGGTCAGTAAACCATTTTTGTGTTGATTTTGATGTACAGTATCTCACAAAAGTGAGTATACCCCTCACATTTTTGTAAATATTACATTAACACATTAACACATTAAACTTAACACACCTGCTCCCCATTCACATCTGAGACCTTGTAACACTAACGAGTCACATGACACCGGGGAGGGAAAATGGCTAATTGGGCCCAATTTGGACATTTTCACTTAGGGGTGTACTCACTTTTGTTGCCAGCGGTTTAGACATTAATGGCTGTGTGTTGAGTTATTTTGAGGGGACAGCCAATTTACACTGTTATACAAGCTGTACACTCACTACTTTACATTGTAGCAAAGTGTCATTTCTTCAGTGTTGTCCCATGAAAAGATATAATAAAATATTTACAAAAATGTGAGGGGTGTACTCACTTTTGTGAGATACTGTATGTTTTGGATCATTGTCCTGCTGGAAGATCCAACCACGGCCCATTTTAAGCTTTCTGGCAGAGGCAGTCAGGTTTTCATTTAATATCTGTTTATATTTGATAGAGTCCATGATGTCATGTATCCTAACAAAATGTCCAGGTCCTCTGGCAGAAAAACAGCCCCAAAACATTAAAGAGCCACCACCATATTTAACCATGGGCATGAGGTACTTTTCCATATGGCTACCTCTCTGTGTGCCAGAACCACCTCTGGTGTTTATTGCCAAAAAGCTCTATTTTGGTTTCATCTGACCATAGAACCCGATCTCATTTGAAGTTCCAGTAGTGTCTGGCAAACTGAAGACGCTTGAGTTTTTGGATGAGGGTAGAGGCATTTTTCTTGAAACCCTTCCAAAGAACTGATATAGGTGACTTCGGATTGTAGTTTTGGAGACTTTCTGACCCCAAGATGCAACTAACTTCTGCAATTCTCCAGCTGTGATCCTTGGAGATTTTTTGGCCACTCGAACCATCCTCTTCACAGTGCGTTTAGACAATATAGACACGCGTCCTCTTCCAGGCTGATTCATAACATTTCCAGTTGACTGGAACTTATTAATTAGTACCGTGGTGGTGGAAATGGGCATTTTCAATGCTTGTGCTATTTTCTTATAGCCACTTCCCATTTTGTGAAGCTCAACAACCTTTTGCCGCACATCACAGCTATATTCCTTGGTCTTACCCATTGTTATGAATGACTAAGGGAATTTGGCCTATGTGTTACCTCATATTTATACCCCTGTGAAACAGGAAGTCATGGTTGAACAATTTCCTGTTCCTAGTCACCCAGGTGTACTAAAAAAATTTAAATATCAATCAATGGGAATAAAATGTATATAATATATAGTATAATAAACAATATAATAAACAATATATTTTTGCCAATAATTGTTGCCAATAAATGTTTTTTTGATAAACCTGTGTTGTGTTTGCAATTGTTTGATATCCATGAGAGCAGAGTATTTTTATGAATTTTCTGAACAAAATTTCAAAAGGATAAGAAAAGAAAAGAAAAGACCATTTTTCTTTGCTCATATTTACCAAGAGTGCCAATATTAGTGGAGGGCATTGTACATTTGAAGGAATGAGAGAGAAACAAATTAGCCCTAGTGTAAAAGTAGCTTCTTTTTTAAGACTCCTTGGGCCTCACAGACTTTTACTTTTGTTCAATGTTTATAGTTTCTTTTAGCTATGACTACTCAGTATTTACAAGCTGATACAGCTCTTGCTGTATAGACTTTTACAAAAAATATATATAATAATAAAAATAAAGACCTTGTTCTGTATGTGAAGTGTTTATGATTCAAAAGTTACACTTTATTTAATAAATGTGCAGCTATTTTACATAAAAGTGGAAATATTGCTGTTGAAATTATATCTTTCTATTTGTGTTCAGCAGTCCACTCTGGTGACTAATTTGACATTTATACAAAGACATGGATTAATGTTAGATTAGCACTGTGTCTAATGTTAAAATGTTCTCTTTATGATTATCCTTTTACACACTGTAACTGACTTCTGTGGATTTGTGAAAATTGTGTAAACTGGTTAAACGTTAACAGCTTTGGACATAGTCAAAATAAAGTTAAAACAAACTCACTCCTTCTTCACGTCCATTTATTAAACCATGGAATAAACCGTATGAACCAAAATGGACACTGATATGTGGAAAAAACATGTATTTCCCCAATTATTTTGTAAAATAATATTATTATTTCATTACATGTGAGACTTGATATAAATGTAATATTTCCAGGTGTCTCATAATGTAGGACTAAAATGCTTTGGGGAACTTAACATCTTAAAATAGTGTGAAGTTATAAAAAGCAGAAAGCATGGCAAAGAAATCATTAAATGAATGAGACAAGCGCTTCTGAAAGCTGAAACTCTTAAACTTGGCCCACTACTGAAATCAGGAGTCCCTTATGTATAGTATTTCTCTCTCTCTCTTTTGTTTCCTTTTCTATTTCATTAAAGCAGAAGTTCAGTTTGGAAAAGAATGGGGGCGTGCATGTTGTAAGAAATACTCTGTCTGTAGTTTAAACCTTTGTTTCATTCCTCTCTTCTTTGTTATTTTTTTTAAATACATTTAAAGCCTTTTGAAGTGCATGAGAATGTATGCAAAGGTGCAATATCTTTGGTGATGGGAACCACCTAAGGAATGAGCACTTCATTCAATTCAGCCAGACAACACGTACATGTATTTTCAAAGGAAAATGTAAAATAATTTGAAACGTATCCTTATTAATTTTAAATGACAGTGACAAATTGATATTCCTTATTGTTCTATAAGAAAGCCCACTTATAGGAGCATTTTATATTATTTCGTGTAAGTTAAGCTTTGCTTTAGCATTGTCATTTCACAAATCGTGAGTATATGCATCATATGCCAAATATATTTATAGACATGACAAAACTGTGAAAATTGTAGCATATACAGTGGTGCTTGAAAGTTTAGAATTTTCTATATTTCTGCATAAATATGACTTAAAACATCATCAGATTTTCATACTAGTCCTAAAAGTAGATAAAGAGAACCCAATTAACAAATGAGGCAAAAATATTATACTTGTTAATTTATTTATTGAGGAAAATGATTCAATATTACATATCTGTGAGTGGCAAAAGTATGTGAACCTTTCAGTATCTGGTGTGACCCCCTTGTGCTTGAACTTGCACATGAACTGCTTGCAAAAGTATGTGAACCTCTAGGATTAGCAGTTAATTAATTAGTGTCAATGGGATGGCAATCAGGTGTGAGTGAGCGCCCTGCTTTATTTTAAGAATGGATCTATTAAAGTCTGACCTTCAGAACACGTGTTTGTGGAAGTGTATCGTGGCACAAACAAAGGAGATTCTTGAGGACCTCAGAAAAAGAGTTGTTTATGCTCATCAGGCTGGAAAAGTTTACAAACCATCTCTAAAGAGTTTGGACTCCACCAATCCACAGCCAGACAGATTGTGTACAAATGGAGAAAGTTCAAGACCATTGTTTCCCTCCCCAGGAGGGTCAACCAAGAAAGATCACTCAAAGACTTGTAATAGTCCACGAGGTCACAAAGGAACCCAGGGTAACTTCTAAGCAACTAAAGGCCTCGCTCACATTGGCTAATGTTAATGTTCATGAGTCCACCATCAGGAGAACACTGAACAACAATGGTGTGCATGGCAGGGTTGCAAGAAAAAGCCTCGAAAACTCACCAACATCCCAGAGTTGAAGTTGTTCTGTACTGAGGAATGAGCTAAAATTCTTCCAAGCCGATGTGCAGGACTGATCAACAGTTACTGGTTCAAACGTTTAGTTGCAGTTATTGCTGCACAAGGGGGTCACAGCAGATATTGAAAGCAAAGATTCACATACTTTTGCCATTCACAGATATGTAATATTGGATCATAAATAAATCTGTATATTATTTTTGTCTAATTTTTTAATCAGGTTCTCTTTATCTACTTTTAGGACTTGTGTGAAAATCTGATGATGTTTTAGGTCATGTTTATGCAGAAATGTAGAAAATTCTCATAACCTTTCAAGCACCACTATATACAGTATCTCACAAAAGTGAGTACACCCCTCACATTTTTGTAAATATTTTATTATATCTTTTCATGGGACAACACTGAAGAAATGACACTTTGCTACAATGTAAAGCAGTGAGTGTACAGCTTGTATAACAGTAAATTTGCTGTCCCCTCAAAATAACTCAACACACAGCCATTAATGTCTAAACTGCTGGCAACAAAAGTGAGTACACTCCTAAGTGAAAAAGTGTCAATATTTTGTGTGGCCACCATTATTTTCCAGCACTACCTTAACCGTGTTGGGCATGGAGTTCACCAGAGCTTCACAGGTTGCCACTGGAGTCCTCTTCCACTCCTCCATGACGACATCACAGAGCTGGTGGATGTCAGAGACCTTGTGCTCCTCCACCTTCTGTTTGAGGATGCCCCACAGATGCTCAATTTGGTTTAGGTCTGGAAACATGCTTGGCCAGTCCATCACCTTTACCCTCAGCTTCTTTAGCAAGGCAGTGGTCGTCTTGGAGGTATGTTTGGGGTCGTTATCATGTTGGAATACTGCCCTGCAGCCCAGTTTCCAAAGGGAGGGGATCATGCTCTGCTTCAGTATGTCACAGTACATGTTGGCATTAGCTCCCCAGTGCCGGCAGCACTCATGCAGCCCCAGACCATGACACTCCCACCACCATGCTTGACTGTAGGCAAGACACACTTGTCTTTGTACTCCTCACCTGGTTGCCACCACACACGCTTGACACCATCTGAACCAAATAAGTTTATCTTGGTCTCATCAGACCACAGGACATGGTTCCAATAATCCATGTCCTTAGTCTGCTTGTCTTCAGCAAACTGTTTGCGGGCTTTCTTGTGCATCATATTTAGAAGAGGCTTCCTTCTGGGATGACAGCCATGCAGACCAATTTGATGCAGTGTGCGGCGTGTGGTCTGAGCACTGACAGGCTGACCCCCCCACCCCTTCAACCTCTGCAGCAATGCTGGCAGCACTCATACGTCTATTCTGCAAAGCCAACCTCTGGATAAGATGCTGAGCGCGTGCACTCAACTTCTTTGGTTGACCATGGCGAGGCCTGTTCTGAGTGGAACCTGTCCTGTTAAACCGCTGTATGGTCTTGGCTACCGTGCTGCAGCTTAGTTTCAGGGTGTTGGCAATCCTTTTATAGCCTAGGCCATCTTTATGTAGAGCAACAATTCTTTTTTTCAGATCCTCAGAGAGTTCTTTGCCATGAGGTGCCATGTTGAACTTCCAGTCACCAGTATGAGAGAGTGTGAGAGCGATAACACTAAACTTAACACACCTGCTCCCCATTCACACCTGAGACCTTGTAACACTAACGAGTCACATGACACTGGGGAGGGAAAATGGCTAATTGGGCCCAGTTTGGACATTTTCACTTAGGGGTGTACTCACTTTTGTTGCCAGCGGTTTAGACATTAATGGCTGTGTGTTGAGTTATTTTGAGGGGACAGCAAATTTACACTGTTATACAAGCTGTACACTCACTACTTTACATTGCAGCAAAGTGTCATTTCTTGAGTGTTGTCACATCAAAAGATATAATAAAATATTTACAAAAATGTGAGGGGTGTACTCACTTTTGTGAGATACTGTATATTTGTGTGTGTATATATATATATTACTAGAGGTAAAACACATTATCATGTAACAATCCAGCTGCACACTTAAATAATAGCATATGAATGATGCATTCTTGCATACTAAATATCCACCAATGACCAAGCGTCTGTCGACAGGTGTTGCACCTTTCTTCAGTTCTTTCACTTGCCTCCACTCTCGCTTCCTCTGAGAGTCGAGTGCTTTCACTTCTGCTAGCTTTGCTGCTTCTGCTAGCCTGTGTGCTCTTGATGCTGGACTGACTGTTGTTGTCTCCTGAAGGGGGACTTAGTCACCCTTTCGGAAGACACTGGGACATGGCGGCAGGACACTACACCCTGTTCTCTCCCTCTGCCCCAGTGATGTGCAGTGAGTCGCTCCCTGTCCCCTTCCCCAATAACCAAGGTGAGTCGTCTTTTGTGTCCAACAATCTCCACTACCCACTCTACCCAGGTCTCTTTTGCACATAAGCACAGTGAGACAGACACATAAGTTGAACTGGTGCAGAACTTTAACCACTAATAGCACCGGGTAGTGTGACATGGTTCTGTACGTGAACTGTTTTTTTTTCTTTCTTGACGAGCCATTGCTTTGTAAATTTTGAGCCAATATGAGTGTTAGTTGTCATCAACTATGAACCATCCGCTCAAAAGTGCTGAGTTGGTCTAGGAAGAAAAATCTGGAGTCACCAAACGTAATTTGTCGAGTGAATCGATTGTCGAGTGAAACTTGGTATTAAATATTCTATATTATTAACATTTACATCACAACACATCATTATCTACACTGTGTGAGACATTGATTTGAATAACACTGTGATTGGGCCATGGCTGAAATGAACAAACAGAGCAAGCGAGTGTGCAGCACATGATACATTTGAACAGCTCACTATGACTGGGCAGCCAATCAGAACACAGCACAATCGACCCGAACAGGGTGTGTCCCAAACTGCATACTGCCCTTCTAAGCTATGAAGCAACAGCTGGTGGTGCACTATTTTGGAATATCGTTTAGTCAAGGGTAGGAAATACTTGATTGTACTTCATTACTATGCTTAAGTATTCTTTGGGTGTATTTATACTTGATTATAAATTGAATACTTGCACTCTTACTTAATTACATTTCCACACAAAAAAACCCCAATATACTTTTTACTCCTTGCATTTTTGTTCAGACCTGTAAATTACTCATTACAAATCAAACTTGCCACAGTGTCGAACTTTAGGATGAGCACCTCAGTAAAATATTTCAGTATACTGGAGTAAGCAAAGACTCGTATAAAACGAGGCATCTCTTTTACCTCCATAAAAGGCATGAACTCCATCTAATTTGAAAATGAGGTGTTTCGTTAAGTTGCTAACATTAACTGCTAACATTAACTTAGCCTGTTTTCTTTGCTAATGCTAGGTTAGACAGCTTAGATTGCTATAGGAAGCAAGTCCAAATTCTAGCTACTGGTAAATATTGCAAACTTACAGAGATTGAATTGTGTGTGTTTTTTTTCTAAATAGTTTCACATAAAAACATGACAAACATAATTTATTACGTTAAACTTTTACTTTTTAATAATGAGTACATTTAAAAGTAGCAACATTTTACTTGCGTACTACACTTGAGTGCATTTTTTTGGCTGGATACTTCCACATTTAATCGAGTACAATTTTGATACATTATTTATATTTTCCTTTAAGTATTATTTCTCAGTCCTTTGTCCACCCCTGTATTTAGTACTAGACAGATTAGAAAAACATCACCCATCTGCCTCAAGGTTTTACGTGTTGTGCATTCTGAGATGCTTTTCTGCTCATCACGGTTGTAAACTATAGACTTCCTTTCAGCTCAAACCAGTCTGGCCATTCTCCTCTGACCTCTTTCATCAACAAGGTGTTTGCACCCATAAAACTTTTGTTTTTTCCCCATTCTGTGTAAACTCTAGGGATTATTGGGTGTGAAAATCCTGGGAGATCAGCCGTTTCTGAAGTACTCAATCCAGCCCATCTGGCACCAGGAACCATGCCACGGTCACTAAGACCCCCCATTCTGTTGCTCACCTTGGTTGTAAGAATAATAGCTTAATAGTGAGTTGCATGTTAATACAAGCAGTCATCATCTTGAAATCAGTGTTTTGTGACTGTCCACACATGTAGAAGGACTTGAGAGCAGCTGAAGAATAATTATGGTGAGTTTTGTCTTTGGGCTACACAAACTACTTGAACAAATATTTACGAATGACGAATGTAACGAATCATCAGTTTTTTGACTGTTTGTGCTTCATGTCCAGGCAGAACACAACACTGACACTCCCACGTTGCAGGATGCTGAGTGTAGGGTGCAAATCTGTGTGTGACGAGCGTGGTGCAACACTGAGTCACATCTCCTGGTCTGCAAAATCACCAGATCTCAAGTCCATAGAAAACTTTTGAGATTATTTGAAACAGCAGATGAAACATAACAAACTCCAGTGAGATAGATCACCCTGTATAAGTTGGTGAGGATGGAAGATTTGCTCTCCTCAACCTCCGCAGGAAGTGAAGACACTGCTAGGCTTTCCTGGCTAGGCAGGTGGTGTTGAGGGTCCAGGTGAGGTCCACCATGATGGTGACTCCAAGCATCTTGACTCTCTCAAAAGCTTGGAGTGAGCATGGGAATTGGGAATGGTATGGGGAACTTATTAAGAGGCCATATGGGAACTTGGGATGTATAGATTGCACATTTTTGAGCCACCTTTACTGATACTTTTAGCCAGTGATTTGGGGTTAGCTCAGAAGCTCAATGTCTAACTTCACTTGAGTGGAACTCACTTGCATTGTATGTGGATTGCAGCCATGGCCCAATAACAATAAATGTACATGTATGAGCTTTTAAAAGGCATATGGAAATAGGGGCTTTGTCACTGCTATGTGGCCTCAGAGCCTTATATAAAAAAAATATATATACAGGAGGAGCCAATTGTTTCTAATATAGTGCATCTATCTGAAATACCATGTTGTCAGTTAATTCCTCTTTTGGGAGATAATCTGTCTGATGTTCTACACCTTCTGTTCTTTATTTGTATATTTTGTATATTGTGTCTGTGTGTGTGCGCACCCCATGGGGTCAGGTGAGTACTCGCTCCAAATGTTTGAATAAATTAACAACAGATACGAGGAAACAGGGCTGAGGACTAAAACAGAATAATTAAATCAAAATATAAAATTAAAATATTATTTCTAAAGAAAGTATCATCCAAAACTACTAGAACTGTGACTTTTTTTGTTGTTGCACTACATAAGCAGTTACAAACATATAAAGTGCACAATGTCAACTTTTATTTTTATGGAGGCCCCAGAGCAAAATACTGCTGCATTCGACTATAGGTTGAAAAAACAAACAAAGAAAACTCCCTCACAACTCTGAATTCATACTCAGAAACTTGGGATGGTCTCCTCATCTCTGACTTCAGCAAGTGATGTCAAATCAACACGGCTGCTCCCATCATCAACAATAAACACAGTAGCACTTCTTACCTTTAAATGAGTTTATACAAGTATTTGCTTTAGACCAATCAGCATGCAGATATATTTGCTTGTTAAATCTATAACACTGACTATACAGGGAATTTTCCCCCTGTTTTTTTACATGAATTGTTTTTACAGAATTTGAAAATGACATAATTCCAAGCTCCAACTTCCCACTTCCGACTTAAGTTGAATACAGTGTATGTGCACAAAATGATACAAAATGACTGCTTCTACCATCAGAGGAGGTAGTGTGTTTTATAGTGTGTTGTGAATTGTTTGTATTTTATGTATTTTTTTCCTTCTGCACACTTTAGCCAAGCTGTCAACTGTACAGTACCGAACTTTTTCAGGACTCTCCAGTGATGGTGAGTGACTCACATACGGCTTTCATGGTTGTGCTGTAAAAGACACCTGTATATTGTAGATACACGCCATTAACATGTGCTCATCGCACCAGTGGCGGCTCGTCCATATGGGCATATCAGCTGTTCAACAAATGTTCATCTTCATAAAGTACTTATTCACAACTCCATACATTTTAAATTTTGTGGTAATGCTAATGACCTATTTTGACTGACCAAAAAAATTGCTATTTAACATACCATTTGCATCAGCCATAACATTAAAACCACCTGGCTAATATTGTGTAGGTCCCCCTTGTGCCACCAAAACAGCTCTGACCCAACGAGGCATGGACTCCGCAAGACCTCTGAAGGTGTGCTGTGGTATCTGGCACCAAGACGTTAGTAGCAGATCCTTTAAGTCCTGTAAGGTGTTTGATCGGATTGAGATCTGGGGAACTTGGATTCCAAGTCAACACCTTGAACTCTTTGTCATGTTCCTCAAACCATTCCTGAACAATTTTTGCAGTATAGCAGGGTGTATTATCCTGCTGAAAGAGGCCACTGCCATTAGGGAATACCGTTGCCATGAAGGGGTGTACTTGGTCTGCAGCAATGTTTAGGTAGGTGGTACGTGTCAAAGTAACATCCGCATGAATGCCAGGACCCAAGGTTCCCCAGCAGAACATTGTCCAGAGCATCACACTGCCTCCACCGGATTGCATTCTTCCCATAGTGCATCCTGGTGCCATCTCTTCCCCAGGTAAGTGACGCACACGCACCCGGCCGTCCAGATGATATATAAGAAAACGTGATTCATCAGACCAGGCCACCTTCTTTCATATGGGTGTGGTTATCTAGTTATCTGTGTAACTAGCGAGGATGTTAGTGTCTTTTGAGTGCAATTATCAGCGACCAGAAACCATCATCATTGCACCAAATCCTTATAAAATTAAAACGTCTGATTTCAATAAAGCCATGATTGAAAATGTGGCGAATCTAACAAAAAAACTGACGAACTAAATTTCGTCAAATTAAGTCAAAGTGAGTCAAATTAAAACAGTAAGGTGGCAGAGTCACAGTGCTGTGAAAGTATTTGCCCCATCCTGAATTCTTCTGTTTTGTGTATATCTCATCCAAAATAGTTTTAGATCTTCAAACGAAATAGAACATAAAACAACCTGAGTAAACACACAATACAGTTTTTATTTATTTTATTTTTTATTGAAGGAAAAAAAGTTATCCAATACCTATCACCAATGTGAAAAACTAATTTCCCCCTTAAACTTAAAATCTGGTTGTGCCACCTTTAGCAGCAATAACTGCAACCAAACACTTCTGCTAACTGGAGATCAGTCTTTCACTTACTTCTAGGACTAGGACTTACTCCTATGCTTTGGATCATTGTTTTGCTGCATAATCCAGTTGCGCTTGAGTTTCAACTTACAGACTGAAGACTGGACATTCTCCTTTAGGATTTTCTGGTAGAGAGCAGAATTCATATTTCCCTCAATTATTGCAAGTTGCCCAGGCCCTGAAGCAGCAAAGCATCCCCACACCATCACACTGCCACCACCATGCTTGACCGTAGGTATGATGTTCTTAGTATGGATTTCTGTGTTTGGTTTATGCCAGATGTGACGGGACCCCTGTCTTCCAAACAGTTCCACCCTTCACTCATCAGAACATTCTCCCAAAATGTTTGAGCATCATCAAGGTGTGTTTTGGTAAAATTTAGATGAGCCTTAATGTTCTTCTGGGTTAGCAGTGGTTTTCACCTTGTCACTCTTCCATGGATGCTATTTTAGCCGAGTGTCTTTCTGATAATGGAGTCATGAACAGTGACCTTTATTGATGTAAGAGAAGCCTGTAGGTCATTTGATGTTGTCCCTGGCTCTTTAGTGACTTGCTGGATGAGTAGTTGCTGTGCTCTTTGAGGAATTTTGGAAGCTCGGCCAGTTCTAGGGAGGTTCACTACTGTGCCGAGTTTTTCCATTTGGAGATAATGGCTCTCACTGTGGTCCTTTGGAGTCCCAGATCATTTGAAATAGCTTCGTAACCCTTCCCAGACTGATGTATTTCATCGTTATACCGTATCGTTTCATCGTACTTCTTCCTCATCGTTTCTGGAATTTCTTTCAACTTTGTCACAGGGTAAGACCTTTTAACCAAATTCATGCTGTTGAAAAAGTTCTATTTAAGTGTAGATTTGATTGAACAGGGTTTGCAGTAATCAGGCCTGGTTGTGTCTAGTCCAGCTGAACCCCATTACACCGCCCTGCATCTAGAAAAAAAGTTTATGCTGTTTTGCAAATCACGCTTGTTTTTACCTATTTTGGTCATACTGAATTCAAATATGCCACTGAACATTCGCTATCACGTACTGTTTACCCACAAAATAAGAATGAAGTTTTTAAGCGGTAGCTCAGTGGTTAAGACGTTGGGCTACTGATTGGAAGGTCATGAGTTCAAATAGCAGCACCACCTATCCGCCACTGTTGGGTCCTTGAGCAAGGCCTTAACCCTTAATTGCTCAGATGTATAAATGAAATAAATGTAAGTCGCTCTGGATAAGGGCGCCTGCCAAATGCCGTAAATGTAATAATTTTGCTAAATTTATAATGCTTTCAGGGTTTTATTTAAATTGATAGAAGCTGTCAAATTTCACTATTATTATTTATTAATTACAACAATAGGCACACAAAACATAACACTTGTTTACAACATGAACAGCAGACAAATAGTCTGTGAAATGTTTGTGAAAATCTCTAAATAAAGCTATTTCAAAAGATGAACATTATAATAATATGCAGAGTGCTTAAGGAGTGAACTTCCTTTTGAGGGTTTTTCTGGACTGGCAAAACACCCACAGATGTAGCAGAAATCATCTGCGCTATGCTCGCATTTCTGTCTTTCACTGGTCATTAAAAATCCATGAAATCAGGAGTTTTGTGTGCATGTAAGTGTGCCTAGCATTCATATAAGGGCTAATCAGAGGAAAAGTGATAAATGTTGCTCACCTATTGTACATAAACATAGTGTTTCCTGTGTTGGTGGCAGTGTATCTGGCAATAGCTCTAACGTTTATGGTCCGTCTTAGGCAAAAAACCTCTACACTGGACATCAGGCTTTGTGAAAATTTGTGACGTTCTAGAGCAAATCTAACCGCATATCTGGACTCAGCATCTAAGTATTAGTAAGAAACAACTATCAGATCCTATTCAGCAAATCTGATGCAGGGCGGTGTTATTAATGAGGTTTCATAGATTTGGGGAATTAGCAAATACATTTTCACACAAGCCCAGTAGGTATTGGATATTCATCCAAGCTTACATCACATTTTTTCCTCTTATAAATCTTTATAAATGGCTGCACCTTTATGATATGTAGTGTGTGTTAAAGGTAATACAGTTCTAATGTGATTGAGTTGAATTCTGTCATTAAAGGTTGTTTTGAGGAATCATTTTAGTCTCTCGTCAATCTTCTGCACCTACACTGAACTTCACTTATTTATGTTTCCCAGAAGACATTTTTACACCGATCTTTACACCGAAGTTTACATCCCCCAGCTCGTAATGCATCGTGTCTCCTTCTTGAGCATCAGTGAACGTTTGCACGTTTTTGTAATAGTTGTGTATGTACAAAGGAACACTTTAGTTTCAATTAATTCAAAACTGTCTGAACATTACCTGTAAAGGTTTTCTGCTTGTTGGGTACAATATCACAATATTTTTTTAAATTGATCACAAATATATATACACATGAATACATAGTCATGCTAGTCTTTCTTGATAAGGTAGACTCTTGAAGGTCAGATTTGAGTCATTTTCACATTTAAGCTAGAACATAACAGCAAAAAAACGACATCTTAGCACATAATATCTTGAATATAGTCAGATTTATGTAATATTTCCCATTATAAGATTACAATAAACAAAATATTAGTAAACCAATTTCTAGACATTTTTATTAATTTCAACATTAAAATGATATTCTATTGGCAGATAATTTTGCTTTTTTTTTAATGCTTAATATTAGCAAAATTTTCTGCCATCACAAGATTATCTCAAGGCTGAAATTAGTTAAAAAAAAAAGTCTATAAATATTTTAATAATCTTACATTTGGTTTATTGTAATCTTACAATAGGACATACTAGATAAATTTGACTATATTCAATATTCAAGATATTTTCACTTTTTCCCCCCCCAAGATTTCTTCATTTTTTTGCAGTGTGCATTCTGAGATGCTTTTCTGCTCACCACAGCTGTAAAGAGCAGTTATTTGAGTTACTATAGACTTCCCTTCAGCTTTCGCCATTGTGTAGTGTACACTTTTGGGTAACAATCACATTTTTATCTGCTTCATGTTCTTTCAATAATTACAATAACAACAAACAAGAACAGTCACATGACGGGCCTTTTCACTTGAAAACAAACAAATAAACCCAACAGAACCTCCTGTAATACCTTTATTTTTTTAATATTATGTGAAGCCACAAGCTTACACTTATAAATACACAGCACTATACACATCAATCAGCTAATTCACTTGTATAATGTGAGGTGAGAGTCCTTCTTTCTTCCTCCTTTCACTCAAATCCCCAATAAGCTGTAATGACTATTGAATACAAAAGGCTTGGAATAAAAAGGTCCTCATCAGCTGGCTTCCTGTTGGCTCTCCTTATCCCACATGGGTGTCTGGATATGCTCTGGAACTTGCTCTATAGCAGTCTAGAAGTAGAAATGTACAGTTTTTAACTTCATCATATAGCATTTACAGAGATATCACCACAGTCACTATAGCTGGATAATTCATTTTTATACTATCTTTAGTATATGAAACATGGTACGAAGGTTTGCTAACAAACTGCCAATATTGTATAATATCACCATGTTGCCCAGCACTACTTTGGTACAATTTTTTCTCAAATGCGACACTAACCCAGACCATCAACCACAGTTAGAGGTTTACATACATCATAGATTTTGCTTCAGTTAAATCAACCAGCAGTCCATTGAAGTTGACTGATCCAAATCCACAATTTGTAGTGTTACAGCCTGGACCTGACATGGATTTAATTGGGATTGTGTCATGAATCTACACACAAAAGTACCCTAAACTTGTTTAACTGGAAAGACACATGGTTACGGCGTATATTGTTTAGTTTGCTGAAGAAGAATTACATATTAGCTCCTTTTGGTCAGTAGCCGAGCTTACAGCTTTGAGTTTATCGCTCTATTCTGCCCCCTAGTGGAATAACAGCGACCAGCTCTTTAAAAAAAACAAAAACCTTTTTAATTCAATTATTGTGAACAAGACGATTTTTAAACTTACGGATTGGATTGACACCACCAGGATAAAATCATGAGTAAAATAAAGAAATGTATAGCCTACATTTCCAAAATAATTTGATAAATTCTGCACATATTTCCACTCTCCTTGAAAAAAATGCATAATGCCCATAAAGCCTACCTTAATAATCCATCTTCTGAATCCCTTAAGAAGGTCTGGCATGAACAGTGAAAAGCAACGCAATGGACCTTGCAGCAACTACAGAATCAGTGGTGGATGTCTAAGGCTCAGCAGATTCAATCTCTTGCAGACAAGCATGATATGCATAATTTTTTACAATGCAGTGAAGGCCATTTACGGCCCAAGATCTTACTCTGTCTGCCCCTTGAGATCAGTTGATGAAGTGACCCTCATTAAGGACCAAACAGGCGCTGTTCAAAGATGGGGGGGAACATTTTCAAGCCTTATTAAACCAAAAGGCATCAGTTGATCCTACAGTGCTGGAGGAATTACCAACTTTGCCAAGCATACAGAGTCTTGATGTCCCACCTTCTTTTTCTGAAGTGTATGCTGCAATCAAGGAATTGAAAAACAGCAAATCCCCTGGACCTGATTGTATTCCTGCTGAGCTCCTGAAGGAAAGAGGGTACCTCTGCACTAGGGCAATCCATCAGTTCATCACCCTAGTGTGGCAGCAAGAAAATATTCCCCAACAATGGAAGGATGCAAATATTGTCACAATATATAAAAACAAGGATGACAGGTCCATCTGTGAAAATAGTAAGGGGATCTCACTTCTTTCAGCTGCAGGCAAAGTTCTGGCAAAGGTCATGCTCCATCGACTTGTCAATGCTATTTCCAAAAATCTATTGCCAGAATCCCAAAGTAGATCCAGAACAGGTCGAAGTACAGTGGACATGATATTTACCTCATGCCAATTGCAGAAGAAATGTCGCGAACAACACAAGAACTTGTTCATTGCTTTTGTGTATCTTTCCAAGGCTTTTGTTTCTGTACATCGTGACCTCTTATGGAAAGTGCTTCTGCATTTTGGATGCTCTGTAAAGTTTACTACTATCTTACGACAGTTTCATGATGGGATGACTGCCAAAGTGACATTGGGTGGACAAGAATCTGCACACTTTGCAGTAGGCACTGGAGTAAGGCAGGGCTGTGTTCTTGCGCCAGTCTTGTTTAACATCTTCTTACTTCTCTGCTGTATAAGGAAATGGAAGAACAAAGTGGGGTTACAGTGGCTTATAGACTGGATGGTAACCTCTTTAACATCAGGAGGTTCCAGGCAGTCACCAAGCTTCAGTTGGTTCGTGTGCTGGAATTGCAGTATGCGGATGACTGTGCCCTAGTGTCACATACTCCAGAAGATTTACAGTCCACTCTTAAAGCTGCTGTTAGAGCATACAGCAGGATGGGCCTAGCTGTGAATATCAAGAAAACAGAAGTCCTTTGTCAACGGTCATCAGATCCCCCACAAAAACCTCCAGTATTCACTATTCGTGATTCCCCACTTACCATAGTGCCACACTTCAAATATCTTGGCTGTTATTTATCTAGTGACTGTAGCATGGATCAAGATATTCAATACAGGATCAAGCAGGCTGCATCATCATTTGGGAGAGTGCTCAGCAACACTAATTTACAATTACACACAAAGATTGCTGTTCATCGGGCAATCTGCCTCACCACCCCCCTGTATGGTTGTGAAACATGGACTATGCTCGACGTCTGAAAACGTTGGAATCTTTCCACATTAGATGCCTGCAGCGCATCCTTAAAGTGACATGGCAAGATCGAGTGCCACATATTGAGATCCTGCAAAAAACTAACTGTTGGAGTATAGAAGCAACCCTAATGCTCTGCCAACTTAGATGGCTGGGTCATGTTGTGAGAATAGTACCAGGTCGCCTCCCACGTAAGGTATTGTACGGTCAGTTACATCTTGGCTGCCGTTCTGCAGGAGGCCAAAAAAAAAAAAAGAGAGGCCGAAAGACCAACTAAAAGGCTTTTTTAAGAAGTGTGGGATAAAGCCCACATCCTTGGAAACACACTCTGGTAGCAACTTTGTCAGAATGGAGTATAAAGTAACGAAGACAGGAAAACTGAACATCGCCTGTCTAAAAGACATCAGAGAAAGCAGGCCATGCTTGTTCCTGCTCCCCCATAAGACAATCAGGAGAAATTTTTATATGCCCTATCTGTAAAAGACAGTGTGCTTCCCGTATCGGACTATACAGTCATCAAAGAACCCACAAATTATAGGAGAAGTCATCATCGGACAACGATGGACTACCAAGAGAGAGAGTTTTATTTTTGACAGCTGAATGACTCGCACAAATCATATGAAACAAAATTCAGAGCTCCGAGCACATTCGTGTAATTTAAATATTTGTCTGCACAGACATGCTGAATTTCTTATATTGCTTTTTAAAAAAAAATTTTTTACCTTAGTGACCTCCATGGCCACTCCCTCAGGCAGGTTGCGCTGGATGTACTCCAGATATGCATGTGCAGTGGATCCTGTTATCCTGGCAATCTGACACACACACACACACACACACACACACACACGCCCTTATTCACGCACTGAACTGTAGTTTATATTTTCCAACATATCCACCGTTTCAATCAAGCAAAAATCATCAATAATACTTCCAGAGTACTGTAGAACTATGAAGCCTCACCTCGATGGCTCTGTAGTGTGTCCTCATTTCATACTGGACCCTGTGCTTCTTAAAGATGTGCACCGACTTCAGAAGCGTGAGCCTCTCGATGTTCCTCGGTGGTTCAAACCTGCCACAGAACACGAGTAGAAGAGACACCATCCCCCTGTGGTCAGTGCATACAGTCAATCTCCTGCATGATACGTGTATAAACTCAATGACTCACACTTTAGTCAGGGTTAAGCCGAGCTCATTGGCAGCCAGCGTTGCAAAAAACTCATAACTGTCCAGAACTGCCTTATCGTGACCTTTAACCAACACGGTCATCTTCTGAAACAGCGTGTCCGGCTCGTCCGTGACCATGATCTACAGAAAACAGGGAGAAAACGATTCAAACAGCGAGCGGTTTGTTATGAAAGGTTAAAATGCAATCTGTAAATGTTATAAATGACAATGTACTTGTGACTTACAGGAGAAGCGTGCGATGTAGAAACATTTGCAGTGCTCACAAAGGCCGCAGGAGTCACGTTAATATGGCTGCTGCAATAACAAATGAGGAAAAAGAAAAAAAAAAGAAACATTAAAATAGACTACTAATTATTATTTATGCAAATGTGGAAAACCTCAGCTTAAAGCCTTCTGTAACAATATTACTGAAGTCCAACATGTCAAAAGGTGGAGCTATAAACAAACAGGGTAAAGCTTCCGTCTAAAGTTGTATTAACTCTTACCCCTCAGATTATAGTGCGCAAATTAATAAGTTAGTTTCGATTCATAAGGCATGCACAAATGAATCAGAACACTATAGACTAATGGTTCTCAAAGTGGGGTCTGGGAACCCATGTGAACCATAGTCAGAGATCCAGGTTTATTATTATTATTATTATTATTATTATTATTATTTAGTTACAGCTGTAGAAAGCATGACCCACCATCATTTACATTTATTTTTGAGTTTTTAATACTTATTAACCTACACTCGCAGGTCACTTCGAAAGGAACACTTGTACATTCATGCAGTTATCTAATCGGCCAATCATGTGGCAGCAGTGCAATGCATACGATCATGCAGATACGGGTCAAGAGCTTCATGAGGACAGTCACCCAAACTGGACAGTTGAAAAATCACCTTGTCTTTTCCAGTCTTCAACTGTCCAGTTTGGGCGAGTCTGTTTCCATGATAGATTCAGATTCCTGTTCTTGGCTGACAGGAGTGGAACCCGATCTGGTCTTCTGCTGTTCTAGCTCATCCACCTCAAGGTTTGATGTGTTGTGAGATGCTTTTCTGCTCACCACGGTTGTAAAGAGTGCTTATTTGAGTTACTATAGACTTCCTGTCAGCTCAAACTAGTCAGGTTATTTTCCCCTCATCTCTCTCATCAACAAGTTTATGAAATACTCAAACCACCCCATCTGGTACCAACAGCCATACCATGGTTAAAGTCACAGAGTGTCTTTAAAGTCACAGAGTGACTTTTTCCCCATTCTGATGTTTGATGTGAACATTAACTGAAGCTTTTGACCTGTAGCTGCATGATTTTATGCATTGCTCTGCTGCCACATGATTGGCTGATTAGATATGTGATGTGTTCCTAATAAAGTTGACAGTGAGTGATTCAGTGACTTTAACCCAAATCTGATTAAAAACAAACAAACAAAAACAAAAACAAAAAAAAAACCACAAACAAAGCAAGCAGAATATAAATAATGTCAATTTGGACTTACTGTGTTCTTTAAGTGGAAATTTCAAAACAAACATCTCTATGGCTCTAATAAGTAAACCACTATTCCAAATATTATAATAAATCTGTATTGAGAGTCTGTGGAATTGATTTTTAAAAGTAGACAATAGACGAGTTGGGAATGAAATGAGACGAACCGGAATGATGCTGGAGGACAGTGAGCTCTGCACACACACCGCGGGACAGCAGCCTGAAACACAGAGCACTAGTTAGGCTCCCTACTTCACTCCACAACACACTATCTAGGTAATGAAAGTCCGTCACGACACACAGAAACAATCACACAACCTTACAATAGCTGTCTAATTCATAAAGTTAACATTCACGTACCTTCAGCGAGAGTTCTTGTATTGCCTTTGACAGGAGTCCTACAGCGGAAAGTGTCCGCATGGACGCCGCCATTTTCAGCACGAACGGAGAGCAGAAGGGAAGAGTTTCTAAGACACACACACACACACACACAGTCTCACCAGCGCCACCTAGCGGTCCGGAGAAAAAGCCACCGCTTTGGTTTTTCAGTCACAAACATTTTCACAAACATGTTTTCTAGGTTTGTAAACCTCAGGCTTCCACACAATACGATTTTAATCCTTAATGCAACAATTAAATATTAGAAGTTACCACTGAATCTGCTATTGCTATTGAAACCTCCTAGAAACACCATAGCAGCCACCCCATAATAGCCCCCTACCAACACCCTAGCAACCAGCTGAGTTTCCTTAGCAACTTTCCTTTTACAACCCTGCACCCAACTGAAATCATATCGAAACCTCACAGATACAATTTCGATTCATAAGGCAACAATTAAATATTTGATGATATCACTGAATATGCTACGATAAAATATGATACGATTTGATTTCGATTCATAAGGCAATAACATGATACTATACGATTTTGAATCATGACCCTGCTGGAAATAAACAAAACAATAGAAACCATCACAGAAATTCGAATGGTTTCCACTACAAATACCATTACAAACCATTACCTGCTAACCATTAAAACCCTTACCAAATGGTTTCTATTATAGGATGTATTAAGGATGTATAGGTCCTTAATGGTATCCACTAGACATAGCATGCCACCAATAGAAGGCAACAAATTACCAGTAGGGCACAAGGCGGGGGACATCCTGGACGGGGTGCCAACCCACCACAGGGCTCAATCGCACACACACACATTCACACACTACAGACAATTTTTAAATGCCAATAAACCTACAACGCTTGTCTTTGGACTCGGGGAGGAAACCGGAGAACCCAGAGGAAACCCCCAAAGCACAGGGAGAATATGCAAACTCTGCACACACAGGGCGAAAATGCTAAGCTTATTTTTTATTACGTTTACAGCATTTAGTAGATGTCCTTAACCAGATCGATTTTAGACTTTGGAGTCTCTATCAAAAAAAAAAAAAAAAAAAAAAAAATCCTCATGCTAGTTCACTAGGTCAGGGACTAAGAGTACCATCGAGAACATTTCATGAAAACCAGTACTTTGATATTATTAACATCAATTAAAGAATATAAAAACAAAGAAAGCGAGCAAACCCATAAATTAATCATTCAATTATGATAAAAGAAATGGCGTCATAAAGACGGAGGACACACCGGTCTGTCTGTGCAGAGCCGTAATCTGTAAACAAACACCTGGCATGGTTTTTTTTCAGATGAACGCTGGCAGATAAATAGGTTCCATTTGTCATGACAACTTTTAATGCTGTGCAACATGATGAAATCCAGTGCATCACCTGAGACATTTTAATAACTTTAAAAAATCATAGTAGGCATTTCGTGTTTCCAGCCCTCTGTGAGCTTTACCTTTTATGGAGTTTTGTGGGCGTCACTAAATGCATATGAGCTGCTTGCACTTGGGTGATCAACATACAATACGAACACGAGTATAAAGAAAATCAGTCTTTCAGAAACTTTTGTTTAGTTCGGTTTGGCTTACGCAAACATTTACACACAACTTTACTAAAAGATTGATAAATGATGGTACTTACAGTATATTATGTACGTATGAGATAAATGTAAGTTGCTTTGGATAAGGGCGTCTGCCAAGTGCCATAAATGTAAATGTAAATATATTATTATTTATGTCTACATTTAAACACTGGAGTTTTGTTTTGAATATTTTGTACTCACATGATTGTAACATCATTTTAACTGGATAAATATAGAGGCTGCATTCATTAAAGTGGGTTTGTGGATTGTTTTTTTAAAATAAATCTGTGAGTGAATTAAACTGAAGTAAATATAAGTGGAAATAAAGTTAAGACGCAGAATTAGACAATAATTTTAAATAATAATAATATACATAGATGTGTAACATACAAACCAAATTGTATATCACTCAATCACTAACTTGCGCACCTTCAGTAACCACATTGTCCTGGTCAGGATAATATTGTAATGTAATAAAAGTGAAAATTACAATATGTTTCGCATCATTATGGAAAAATACTGGACCTTTCAGTTTACATCACATTAGTTTTACATCAGATATCCAGTATGGTTGTCAACCCCATTGACCCCAACATTGCCCTACACATATAGTATAAAGGCTACACTACAACATTTGATTTTATATTGATCATGAAGCAATCATCAAGCAAGCAAACAAATGAGCAATGTTGTAAACACAGAACTTAAATGGCTGCAGTGTTTCCTTTAAAAAGAAGACCAGACCTCTGGAATCTGGGACACTTCACAAAATTCTTCCAATCAGCCAAGAATTCTGGGATGCATTTTTGTTAACAATGAGAACCAGATGTCCATGTTTGAGGTTCAACCTCAAAGTTATTTTAATGCTTCTGTTGAAGTCCACCTTCTATAGAAAAAAGTAGAAATATTACATCAATCGTTAACCTTTACCAAATGATCCAGAAAGAAAGTACTTTGTAGGTAAATCTAAAAATATTAACAGGGTAATGTTTTGATGTGATATTGACAGTGGAGTGAGTGAACTATATGCTAGTGAAATCTAAGAAACACCCCAAAAAAGACTACTAGTGATGACATTCGCAGTTCAAAAACATCGTCATGATTATCATCATCGTCATCATCATCATCATCATCATCATCAAATTCTATAAACATTCATGCATTGTCTGGAAAATGTTTAACAAATTCATGATTATACTGCTTTGGCAAGATTTGTATGAGATATCTATTTGTTCTATGGTTGTTGTTGCCAAAATGGGCTGGTTTGAGCATTTCAGAAACTGCTGATCTCCTGGGAATTCCTTGTACAACACTCTCTAGAGTTTACACAGAATGATGTGAAAACCAACCACCATCCAGTGCATAGCAGTTCTGTGCCTTGTTGATGAGAGACCTTGGAAGACTTTGAAATGTGCACCTTGGGGTGATAACAGTAACTCCGCTTTGTACAGGGCCTCATCACATCACCTTGTCATTGATTATTTTCCTATAACAGCTACAGTGGAAGGTTTTCACTACTGTATTTTTGCTTATCAGTGTGTTATAAGCAATAATGACAATAAAATATACACTATATATCCAAAGGTTTGTCGACACCTGACCATCACATGTATATGTGCTTGTTGAACATCACATTCCAGATTTAGTCTCCCTTTGTAGTTATAATAAGCTCCATTCTTCTGGGAAGAAGAACTAGATTTTGGAGTGTGTCTGTGAGGATTTGGGATCATTCAGCTACAAGAGCATTAGTGAGATTAGGTACTGATGTTGGGTGAGGAGGTCTGGGGTTCAGTCAGTGTTCCAGTTCATCCCAAAGGTGTTCAGTGGGGTTGAGGTCAGGGCTCTGTGCAGGACACCGAGTTCTTCCACTCCAAACTTCACAAACCATGTCTTCATGGAGATCGTTTTATGGGCATCTGTGAGCTTATGTATGTGGAAGAGGGCAGATAGCACTTTCCTCTGAGTGTGTTATGCTGCCCTGTTATGCAGCGTTAGCAGCTGGCTTTCTCAAAGGAAACACGTGTTTGTCTTCACGCTCTCCAGCTGTCGTATGATGGGGAGATTTGGCTGGTCGATGGGAGATGGCGAGACCAAATTGGTGTGAAAAATGGGGGGGGGATCCAAAACAAAGAAAGAATTTCATTTTACATTTTCCAAATAATAGTGAAGATACAGACATGTCAGTGAATAAATAAAGCATTTGGTCATCTGCTTTTGTCTGGAACATTTGATTATTTACAAATCTAATATTTAAGTAATTGGAATGGTCCTAAGTCAGGTGATAAAGTCATAAAAAATGTTTTTTTTAATGTATTTGTTATACATGTAGGTATGCCAGGTGCTCACAGTTCCACCAAACAACGCTAAAGTGATTCTGAGAGTGAAAGTGGAGACTCCTGTATAGTATTTTTCCATTTCTTTCCCCAATCTTGCCTGTAGTATATTTTGAAACAAGCTTGTGATTAAAGCAATAAGCACAGGCATTACTTTATGCTAAAAGTAATGCCTGTGCTTATTCCTACCTTATTATATGACATCTATATCCTATGACTTGCAATTGAATACAAAAATCTCAGTATCAACAGGTTGATTAATGAACCTCCACAGCCCACATGGGTTAGCTTTTTATACACTTCAGCAACTTCGTAACATATGCTCTGTTAGAAGAAAAAAAGAACTGATATACAGACAAATTGTACAATATAATGCCATTTGGTGCAGATCTTTTACACATTAGCACAAAGTTTAACTCACCTCTTTATAAAAGTACTTATATGTGTACAGTTTAATATCAATAACATTTATTCCCCGAAAGTCAGTAATTACAATAGAATAGCGACAGCAGTTGTTATTTATTTCTCTTAATAGTAGCTAATGTATCTCCTAAACAGTGTCAGGACATCAATAGTACAAAGTAGCATATTTCAAAGCACTCTGTGTGGGACATACACATTGTAACATTAATCGTAAAGGCTATTTCTACTTTGCAGTCTGTCCTGTTTAAATGAAACGTTTAAACATAATAACAGCATAACTTTATTTTCCTGTCCAGCTGATCCCACAGATGACATTCCTTCCATCTAAACTGTTTCCATATTTGGTAAAAGTATCCAAAAATGGCCAAATAATTCAGATCAGTTCACCAGAGACCTTCGTACATGTTATTTACTAGTTAATGAGCACATTTTCCATGATTTACTAACAACCATTTTCAAATTGTGATAGAAAACAGGATAAAGAAAGGATTATATTGGGTTCTCACAAGTTCTTCTGCTTTGACCGGTTTCTTCAAACTGTTGAGCATTTCATGCGACCAAATCTGTAATCTAAAATTGAATTTAAATAAGGGAGCCTCTTGCTGATAGACAAAAATAAATAAATAAATAAATAATGTACTGTATGCCTTTTCTTCATTATATAATTTAATTATTAATAATGACAAAAAATAAAGCTTAAAAGAATATTTTAAAGAATATCAGTAATATATACTGAACAAAATTATAAACGCAACACTAACACTTTTGTTTTTGCCCCCATTTTTCATGAGCTGAACTCAAAGATCTAAGACTTTTTCTATGTACTCAAAAGGCCTATTTCTCTCAGATATTATAAACACCTTTGGAGATGGCTTATGGTAAAGAAATGAACATTCAATTCACTGGCAACAGCTCTAGTGGACATTCCTGCAGTCAGCATGCCAACTGCACGCTCCCTCACATCTGTGGCATTGTGCTGTGTGATAAAACTGCACATTTTAGAGTGGCCTTTTATCGTGGCCAGCCTAAGGCACCCCTGTGCAATAATCATGCTGTCTAAACAGCATCTTGATATGCCACACCTGTGAGGTGGATGGATTATCTCGGCAAAGGAGAAGTGCTCACTAACACAGATTTAGACAGATTTGTGAACAATATTTGAGAGAAATAGGCCTTTTGTGCACATAGAAAAAGTCTTAGATCTTTGACTTCAGCTCATGAAAAATTTGGTAAAAAACAAAAATGTTGCGTTTATAATTTTGTTCAGTATATTTAACAAAACCTTAAGCCAATGAATATATGGACCAAGTTACATTTGCCAGTAAATGCTATGATTTATGTTATAGTTTTGCTGATATAATAATTTAACTACTTTTTTTTGCCAGAAAAAAAGTTTTTAAAAAAATTGTTATATTTTATATGTATTTTATAAAAGACAATGTTCTGTAATGAATGAATTAATTAAATTGCAGTACATGTCTATTGTTATATAATTCAGACTTTATTAATAAGCAGACTGAAGACACTATGACCATTACAGAAAAAAGAAATCCACCCTGAATGTCTTGCATATCCATATCCAACTTTATAATTAAATCCTGATCTTCAATATAGTACAGTATTTATTGTAGAATGTAATTCTAAATTGCCTTGATTAAAACTTCCTTAATGGTTATGTTAGTCTATATTCACTTTGATTAACAGTTGTCTACATTACCCACAATGCTGTTTGACTGTTCACTGATAACGAGACCTGTGCAGCAGCACTTTAGTCCTTCAGTCTGTCCAGCTTGCTCATCTTCCCATCTGTATAATTTGCCTCAAAAGGTTCAGGTTATAATGTTTCAATTTTCATGCTAATAGTGTCGTCCTCCATGAAATCCGTCATACTTGACATCTCTTTGCTATGTAGCAAAAATTTCCAATAGCTGCCCTAAACATTAAAACATTATTTACCAGCACTACTAATGACAAACATTTTCGTTAACCTTTATGTTCTATTCTACTCAATAAGGTGACTTGTTGAAAATTAGACTTAAAATGGAACAATTAAAACAAATTATTAAAAAGAAAAATTGCTCAATGTTTCTAATTAACCTTCAAAATAAATTTTAAAGCGTTAAACTTATATTCTAGAGATTATCCCCACTGCCTTCCTCTCTGATTTGCACGTTCGCCTGCTATTAGGAGGATTTCCAGCGTGTGAAGACATAAAAGACATATTTGTTAAAAAAAATAATAAATACACATTACATCTGTACTGCCATAAAACCAATAGATACGAGGCATCCCTTGCTAACTAGCGAATAGAATATGAGGCTTGAATTAACCTGCAGATCAGTGATACGTTACTGGAAACATATATAGAAAGACATCTTTTTGAAGTTATACAGTTTTCTCCTGATGAGGGCCCGAGACATTTTAAGGATGACAATCGTATCAGGCCATTTTGTGCGGCTGAAGTTCATACTTCGTTCTGTCATCGTCGTGTGAGACGCCTGTGACTGACAACCGTGTGTTGATTTTATGCCACAGGAGCAAGGCTACAATCACAGCAGCCAGCTGATATAGAGATTTAAATAAGGTCAAAATTAGCACATGATTCTGCAGTGACTTATCTTCAATACAGAGGTTTTGTTTTTCTTATACTAATATACTTGTCTCACCATAATAGTTGCTAAGGTAAAGACTATTCCAAAGAGGATCCTCAAGGTGTTCTTCACATGTCTCATTAAGCTCGGGATGCAGTTCTGAGGAAGAAAAGACAAAGTGAAACTCGTGAATTTCTACTTTTTACGTATGGGGAATGAGAGAGAAGCTGCAAAAGCAACCTTTAATCTCTTACCGTCTTATGAACATACTGCAACGGACTCTGAACTGTCATCGGGTCAGTGCCAGCTTTTTTGTTCAACTGCATAAAGAAAGCAGTGAAATAGTCTGGGTTCGTCAACTGCAATCCTGCAAACTCAAACCCTAAACAGTCTGAAGTTTTCTCAACTGCTGATCAAACTAATTATCAAGCACTTCATGAGCTGTCAAAGAGAAATAGTCATTGATAGTCCTCAGAAAAATTAAGAACATGAAGAATCCATTTGAAGAGAAAGTTTTTCAGATTCAAAAATGTGATATATCTAATACATGCCTTACATGACAGTGTTAGAGTCCTATATTTCCAGCCAAAATATTACAAAATGCTCACGCTCACTAGATGACATTTTGAGGTCTTACTTGCCCCTGCAACCTGACATTGCTCAATTTTAATGTGCCATGTGAAATCATACCTGTCTACTTCTATAATTTTGCACATTGACTGTGACTTTTGCACATCTGCCTTCTGAGTAGTTTTGGGGACAGCCACATGAAGAAGGTATATGATCTCCCCATTCAGTGTAATATAACAGACCACAGCACTCATGCTGTTAACGAAAAGGAAGACAGACAGTGTTACTTCAACTTTACGTGGAGTAAAAATGGATAAGAATAACGATTGGAGGAATTGTTTTCTAATAGATTTGATCCAAAGTAAGGAAATGAAAAATGTTTTTATTTAGCAGTTTTATTAGTCAATCATGTGGCAGCAGCACAATCAGTACAATCATACAGATACAGGTCAAGAGCTTCAGTTAATGTTCACATCAAACATCAGAATGGGAGAAAAAAAAAAGTGATCTCAGTGGCCTTGACCATGTCAAATGGGCTGGTCTGAATATTTCAGAAACTGCTGATCTCCTGGGATTTTCTCACTCAACAGTCTCTAGAGTTTACACAGAATGGTGTGAAAAACAAAAATCATCCACCAGTTCTGTGGCTGGAAACTCCTTTTTGATGGTTTTGAGCTGACAGGTAACTCAAATAATCACTCTTTACAACCGTGGTGAGCAGAAAAGCATCTCAGAACGCACAACACATCAAGCCTTGAGGTGAAAGAGTTACAGCAGCAGAAGACTACATCAGATTCCACTCCTGTCAGCCAAGAACAGGAATCTGAGGCTATAGTGGGTACAGGATCACCCAAACTGGAGAACTGAAGACTGGTTGGTCAGCTGAATCATGATTTCTGCTGCAACATGCAGAATTTGGAGTCAACAGCATGAATCTACATCGTTGTTCTGCTGTTGTAGCCCTTCCGCCTCAAGATTCTGCGTGTCGTGAGTTGTGGGATGCTTTTCTGCTCATCGAGTGGTTACTCGAGTTACAGTAGCCTTCCTGTCAGCTCATGTTTTTCGTTTTTCACACCATTCTGTGTAAACTTTAGAGACTGTTTGATGTGAACATTAACTGAAGCTCTTGACATGACTGGTTGATTGCATAATTTCACATATGACCAGATGTACAAGTGTTCCTAATAAAGTAGTCTGGGAGTGTATATATTAGAAATGATCAAAATTCTACCATGTGAAGGGTTTTCCTAGACCACCACGAATATGCTCTATTCAAACGTATGGCTTGAGTGCATCTTAAATTCAACAGAAGTGTTACCTCCTGTTGTACTCTGTCGAGCTCGCGACGGAAGACGTCATCTGTATAATAAAGTGAGGTCATGTTTCCAAAACTCTCTTCAGTTTTCTTCTCCACCTGATTAAACAACAGCAAATCCCCGTGAAGATAACATGCTAAGACATGACTGTTATAAAGCAGTGAACATACAGTTTTGAATTCGAGTAGTGGGAGCGTACCTGTGGCTGTGCCAGTATGGCTATGATTGTCAGGGCCAAGAGGGCAATGAATTCAATAGTCATGAAAATACTGTACTGTGGAGGCAAAGTGAAAACATAAGAGACTATCAAAAGCTTTTTGTTTGAAGCTCATTGCTGGCAAGGATAATAAACAAAGTGTTGCAACAAATTGCCATATTGTGTTCTGCCATGAATGAATATGAAATTATTATACTTAGGAGAACACAATGTATAATACCATTAAACATGTACAACATTGCTAATAAGTACTGTGTTGCTTCAGACAGAAGAAAATACTACTCTGGTCTACTTTTATTTATATATGTAAACCTTCACTGGCTTTAGCAACTTATAATGATACTGACTATTGACTTTAAACAGAACTTTTATGGTGAAGAAATGTTCTCATGAATGAATTCTCCATTCTGATTAGTTAGGGCGTTGATTAATTTTCTATAATAGCAGCTCTGACAATAGTGCCAGTTGTAATTCCATCTACTGGTTATATTAGTGAGCTTGACTCAGTGCATTGTTGTTTTCATAATGGAAATCATTCTGCTGTTACCATCATGAGTTACATCATCAATAAAGATTAGTGAGCCTGTTCCAGAAGCAAGCCCAAGCCATGACACTACCTCTACCATGTTTCACAGATGAGCTTGTATGTTTTGGATCATGAGCAGATCCTTTCTTTCTCCACACTTTGGCCTTTCCATCACTTTGGTAGAGGTTAATCTTGGTTCCAGAACTTTTGTGGATCATCTCTGTATTTTGCAGATTACAATCTGGCTTTCCGATTCTTACTGCTCATGAGTGCTTTGCATCTTGTAATATGAACCCTGCCCTGTGGAGGTTGTTAATGATGTCACTGACTGTTTTTTTTCTTCACAGCTCTCACAATACTTCTGTTATCAACTGTTGTTGTTTTCCTTGGCCGACCCATTCAGTGTCTGTTGCTCAGTACACAAGTGGTTTCTTTCTTTTTCAGGACATTCCAAATTGTTGTATTGACTATACCCAATGCTTGTGTAATGCCTCTTATTAATTTTCCCTCTTTTCTCAGCTTCAAAATGGATTGCTTTTGTCCCACAGACAGCTCTCTGATCTTCATGTTGGCTTATCCTTTTTATCAAGTGGTGAACTGAAGGCTAATACCAAGAGTAGATGTTCAGAGGTATTTATTGTTTAAACCAATCAATCTAGAAAGACACACCTGGGTGACAAGACGCCACATGTCGTTATATTTCTGCTCGCCTAAAAATTGGCTGGTCTGATACAAAATGTGCTATGTTCTATGTCGTTTAACACATCTACATGTAATTACCAAGAAATAAAAGCTGAAATTCTAAACTCTCTTCTCATATTCATCTTTTGATCTCAAACCCAAATGTCTTCAATCTACAATCCCAACAATCAGCTAAAAATGATAAAGGTATGTCCTCATCAACTCCCTTACAATGATCCAGAGAGAATATTTTGTACCATTTTGTGGCACTGCTGGCGTATTTGCAATAACCATTTTGCTCCAGAGGAGTTTAGAAGACAGCTGTGCCTGAAACCTGCTGCTGTTTACTGAAACAGAGCTGCAGATAAGAGCACTTTAGGTTGGTTGTGTTTAATGTTTGAAGGCAAGACCTGACATTTCCCACATCTACACCAACAAGTTTCCCATCCACCTCTCAAGTTGGCTTCAGCACAGAGAAGCTTATGAGAAGGTAAGAGATGTCTCACCTTTAGCATTCAGTCTCCATAAGCACCAATACTACCACTGATATAGGATACTCCGGTTCAAATAAATATGGATTAAGCTCATATATAAACATTTCTATTTTAGAAATATCAGACATATAGTACTGTGCAAAAGTTTTAGGCACCCTATTTTTTTTTTAGTACAAACTTTGTTATAGATTTTTATTTATTTTATGACTTCTACAATATCAAGTCAGTACAAAAAACATTATAGATTCCCAAACTTTAGTTTTCTAGCACAAAATTAAATGTTACAGAAAAATGTTTGTATGTCATTAAAGAAAGCAGCATATTACGTAAGAAACACTTTTCAGATAAAAAACACAATGAAGGCTGCTGGGTTTTGCTGCAGGAATAAGAAGCTAGTGAGAAAGTCAAAGTCTCCAGAAGAACTGTGGCTGGTTCTGCAAGATGCTCAATAAAACTTACCAGCTAATTTCCTTATAAAACTGCACACATTGTACCAGAGACTACTATTTTTTTTTAAAGGGTCGTGACACCAAATATTGACTTTGTTTCATTTATTACTGTTTACTGCTCTTTATAGTATTTTTTTATGATAATTAAATCATTTAATTATTTTTGAAGGCATCTTTGCTCTCTCTCTCTCTCACTCTCTCTCTCTCTGTGTGTGTATATATATATATATATATATATATATATATATATATATATATATATATATATATATATATATATATATATATATATATATATATATATATACATATATATATATACACACACACACACACACACACACACACACACACACACACACACACACACACACACTCCCTTTGCCTTCAAAACAGCATCAATTCTTCTAGGTACACTGGCACAAAGTCAGGGATTTTGTAGGCATATAGTTAGGTGTGTGATTAAACAATTATACCAAACAGGTGCTAATGATCATCAATTCAATATGTAGGTTGAAACACAATCATTAACTGAAACAGAAACAGCTGTGTCGGAGGAATAAAACTGGGTGAAGAACATCCAAACTCAGCTAACAAGGTGGGGTTGCTGAAGACAGTTTACTGTCATAAATCATACACCATGGCAAGACTGAGCACAGCAACAAGACAGAAGGTAGTTATATTGCATCAGCAAGGTCTCTCCCAGGCAGAAATTTCAAGGCATACAGGGGTTTCCAGATGTGCTGTCCAAGCTCTTTTGAAGAAGCACAAAGAAACAGGCAATGTTGAGGACCGTAGACGCAGTGGTTGGCCAAGGAAATTTACTGCAGCAGATGAAAGACACATAAGGCTTACTTCCCTTCGCAATCAGAAGATGTCCAGCAGTGCCATCAGCTGAGACCTGGCAGAAACCAGTGAGACCCTGGTACACCCATCTACTGTCTGGAGAAGTCTGGTCAGAAGTGGCCTTCATGGAAGACTTGCAGCCAAAAAGCCATACCTCAGACGTGGAAACAAGGCCAAGCGACTCAAATATGCAGGAAAACACAGGAACTGGGGTGCAGAAAAATGGTAGCAGGTGCTCTGGACTGATGAGTCAGTATTTGACATATTTGGCTGTAGCAGAAGGCAGTTTGTTTGGCGAAGGGCTGGAGAGCGGTACACAAATGAATGTCTGCAGGCAACAGTGAAGCATGGTGGAGGTTCCTTGCAAGTATGGGGCTGCATTTCTGCAAATGGAGTTGGGGATTTGGTCAGAATTAATGGTTTCCTCAATACTGAGAAGTACAGGCAGATACTTATCCATCATGCAGTACCATCAGGGAGGCATCTGATTGGCCCCAAATTTATTCTGCAGCATGACAACGACCCCAAACATACAGCGAAAGTCATTAAGAACGATCTTCAGCGTAAAGAAGAACAAGGTGTCCTGGAAGTGATGGTATGGCCCCCACAGAGCCCTGATCTCAGCATCGTCTCAACATGAAGAGAGAGAAGCAACTGAGGCTGCCTAAATCCAGAGAAGAACTGTGGTCAGTTATCCAAGATGTTTGGGCCAACCTACCTGCCGAGTTCCTTCAAAAGCTGTGTGCAAGTGTACCTAGAAGAATTGATGAATTGATGCTGTTTTGAAGGCAAAGTGTGGTCACACCAAATATTGATGTAGATTTTTCTTCTGTTCACTCACTTTGCATTTTGTTAATTGATAAATATAAACTATTAACATGTCTATTTTTGAAAGCATTCTTACTTTACAGCATTTTTTCACACCTGCCTAAAACTTTTGCACAGTACTGTATACTGTAAATATAGGATTAACATTATAGCATTCTTTTAAGTATACATTTCCATGCACCATAAATTAATGTGTGCTTGGACAGACCCAAACACGGCATTCTAATATTCTGACAATGAGTATTTCCACCATTTAATGTACACAACAATGATATTGTACTGCACATGATATTGAAAGCAAAAAAGTAAAAATAAATAAATATATAAATAAATGCCTTACCAAAATGAGAGCCAAGACATGATCCTGGAATGCTCCATACACTCCTAGGATGGAGAGCAGGATGGTGGCCAATCCAAATCCAATGCTGAAGAGCACACTCTGAGTCTCATCCTGAAATAAAATGGCATAAATGCAATAATGCAGTTCCTTGCATATTTTCAGTATCATGTAAAAAGGAAAATGAGTAGAAACATAACATAATACAGATAAACAGTAAAATAACAGTATGAGAAACAGGGCTAAACAAGCAAACTAATAATACTGAATCTGCCAATTATTTCTGTCAATGATGCAGCAGTTATGCTTTGTAAAAGTACAGTAAAGGTATTATTGGTCTTACTTGCCAGTAATAACCACTTATCAGTGGAACAATCTTAAAAGTGCTTGCCACTATGCCGACCAGAAGCAAGACCACCCCTAAGAACTGAGAACAGAAAAGTAACAGAAATGAATACGCTTTCTTTTAAAAACTAACAAATCATCTTCACAATCATCAAATAACCCAAAAAACCAACACTACATTGAGAGTTGGTCTTACCCCAAGCAGAATATTAAGAACGATGCATAGTCTTCTCATGAAGGCACTTCCTTTAGCCATTGTGCGCAGAAGAAATGGGGACTTGGGTTCCTGCTTCTCTTATGATAAATAAGCAGAGGTCCCACGAGTGTTTTTAATGTGGTTCTTGGCAGAGGCTGCGTTGATTCACTGTTGTTTAAAGATACCTCATCGCAATGTTTTGGTTACACTGGTGGAAAATGACCAAATTTGGAATCCAGAGAGCCTTCACCGGACTGTCAAGCACGTCTCCAGGACATTCTTGGCCACGAGAAATATGTGTTTCAATTGGACTCGCTTCACAACAGTGCTACTCCGAACTCTGTTACATAAGAGAATCATGGGAGGTGGAGCTGAGATTTTTGGGTGTGTTTCCTCAGATTATCAGAAAATCCTAAAAGCATGGGAGTACATAAACAAATGCTTGGTGCCAGCAGTAATTATCCGGTGATAAAGACACACACACACACACACACACACACACACACACACACACACACACACACACACACACACACACACACACACACACTTGTCTTATTATCCTTGTGAGGACTTTCCACGGACATAATTATTAATGCAGCTAAATTTAACCCTAACCGTAACCTTAGTAACCTTAAGGGAAACTTGTGACTCTTTTTTTTTTTAAAGCCATAGTCCCAGTCCTGTCACAAACCAAGAAAACAAAACACAATTCCTTGTTTTTTTGGGAACCAGCCAAGTGTCTCCTCAAGGTCAAAACTGTCAGATATAGATTCCTATCCTTCCTTTCCATTGTCTTGTGGGGACATTTGCCCTTACCTCGCACTAACACTACCCCCCCGAACAAACACACACACACACACACACACACACACACTCTCTCTCTCTCTCTCTCCTTCTCTCTCTCTCTCTCTCTCTCTCCCACGGTCTCTCTCTTTCTCCCCCTCTCCCTCTCTCCCCCCTCCTCCTCTCTCTCCCAATGTCTCTCTCTCCCTCCCCCTCTCTCTCCCACTGTCTCTCTCTTTCTCTCCCTCTCTCTCTCCCTCTCTCTCCCACTCCCCCTCTCTGTCTCCCACCCTCTCTCTCTTTCTTTCAAGTTCAAGTTCAAAGTGTACTTTATTGGCATGACTGTTTTAACAATGTTGCCAAAGCAAATATTAATATATAATATAAAAGTTATATAGACAAACAATAAAAAAAAAGAATTGAAAAACAATAATGAATAAAATAAACACTAAACATGAATAGACATTAATTAAATTAACAGATGTATTACAGAAAGATATGCAGTATTAGATTAGATGTGAATATGAATGTAGCTGCCAGCCTTTATTGCAATGTAATCATAGTTTTCTTTTCTTGGTAATGTTTAAAGAGAGTGTTTTTAAAAAAAAAAATATTTATTTATTTTTTTTATCTTTACAAGTGACAAATTCATTAAACTATTTTCAAGTGAGAATTGTTAGCTCTAATGCCCATGTAAATTTTAAACAATTGCTTTTTAAATTCCTCAGACACCACACTCACAAGAAGAAACCCTTTTCAGGAGTTCTGGTGCAGGTCCCGGTTTCTGTCAGTAGTTTATAAGGCATTGTAAATACAGGCAAGCTTTGAATATTTGTCTGAAAGCGTGTGCAGAAATGTGATTTATAAGTGTTTAATTTAAGACCATAGAGAATTTATATTACATATCAGCTGAACGGTTTGTGCCAAGCACAAACACCAACGACAGACCGGTTCTCTCTAACTAGCAGAAGCACAGTGAAGTGTGAGGGAGTGCTGGCTAGGAGGTGTGAGCTTATTATTGCTGAGCTAAGGTTTAATGAATGAGGTTGTATTTTCTACAATAGCAAGTCTCCCTAGTTGGATCACTTGATGAAATGAATAACTGTGCAGTCCTGCATTCAATCATTAGTGAAGACACACACACACACACACACACACACACACACACACACACACACACACACACACACACACACACACACACACACACACAAACACACCTATTTAGGCACCCTATTTTGTTTATTCAAGTCAGTAGAAAAATTGTAGATTCACAAAATTAAATGTTACAGAAAAATGTTTGTATGTCATTAAAGAAAGCAGCATATTACGTAAGAGACACTTTTCAGACAAAAAACATAATGAAGGTGTTAGGTCGCGCAAGAAGCGCGACTTCAATCCCCAGAACTCTTATCCACACACTCCACACTACACTTCCCAGCAAGCTCGGCGGCCTACAAACATGGCCGCCAGGGACTACAACACCCACACACTACCTCGGTCACAATCACCCTCGTTCTAATCCCGCGCACCTGTCTTCTATTTTCACTAACACGTTATTTAAGGACTTTTGTGTTACAGGGCTAACGCGAAGTATCGTTTGTTTCTTCCAAATCGACTGAGCTACTTCATTCTGGACTGATTCTCACGGCATTTGAAACTAAGCTAAGTACCTTGGACTCCGACTTCATCTCAAGCCCTCTTTCTATTTTACACATCTCTGTGATAGGTTTGCTTGCACAAGTGTTTGATTTTCTGTTAGCGCAAATAGCTAGCACACTTTATTTAGTCACCGCTATTTTGTTGTATGGGTTCTCTGTTGGATGCTGTTTTCTCCGTTTGATTTTGCCGTAGTAAAGTGTGTGTCCTTTTTTTTACTGCTAGCGCTAACACTTTTGAGAGTGTGTTTAATCTTGATCACGTTATCCTGCGAAGACTCGAAGCCTTCTATAAACCTGTTGTTTGCCCTGTGTCCTTTTCACATGTGTGCTGAATAAACTGACGAAGTTTTTGACCGCAACTGTGTCCAGCTTACTTCTGGTGCTGTAACAGAATACTTCGCCTCGACATGGACGCAGCGGAGGAAATTCGTCAAGCAATCGCAGCACACGGTCAAATTATCAACGCGCAACAACAACGCTTGGGAGAAATGGATCAGAGTCTTCAACTTCTCTCTCAAGTCACGGCTACAGCAACGCAGCGCGCCGCTCCCACATCCTTTTCTACGCCTCGACTGCCTATGCCCTTACCCGATAAGTACAACGGTGACACTGGTTTATGTAAGGGTTTCATCTTACAATGCTCCTTATACTTTGACTGTTGTGGGGAAATGGGGGATCATGAGAAAGTGGCGCGATTCATCTCCTTACTAACAGGCAAGGCTTTAAGGTGGGCGGCGGCAGTAAGAGAACGAGGCGGAGATGCGGTGGCTTCCTATGACACCTTCGTCTCCATGTTCCGGCGAGTGTTCGACCACGCCCCCGATCACCAGGAAGTCGGGGAACGGCTCCTAACACTGAGGCAAGGCTCACTTCGAGTGGCGGATTACGCGTTAGAATTTCGGACTATCGCTGCGGGTAGCGGCTGGAATGACGTGGCGTTAAAAGCTGTCTTCCGTCAGGGCCTTAATCCCGCCATAATCACTGAGATGGCCTGCCGCGATGAGCCTCTTAACCTGGACTCGTTAATTGATCTCGCCATTCGTCTCGATCAACTTCTCTACAGCCGTAGGCATCCATCTCAGCACCCTGAACCAACCCGACTCCCCGCTAGCGACGAACCCATGCAAATCGGCCATGCTAAACTGGACCCCAACGAGAAAGAAAGGAGACGCCGAGAGAACCTATGTCTCTACTGTGGCCGCGCTGATCACTCTCTTCACTCCTGCCCTGTCCGCCCCACAAGCTTAACTCCGACGAGGGGCGGACAACGCACCCATTCAACCCCGGTGAGTCAGATTCCTGATGTTACTTCATGTTCTTTTACTTTACCCGTCTACCTTGAACATTCAGGTGCCTGTACTCTTGTTACAGCCATGCTCGACTCCGGAGCAGCGGGCAACTTCATTGACGAGGAAATAGTGTGTCAGCTTGACCTCGACACTCGTCCCCTACCTCAGCCGCTAAAGATCCAGGCCATCGACGGTACGCCCATCGGAAACATCACCCGCCACACACACACCCTGGGGCTTCGTGTCAGCGCTCTCCACCACGAAGAATTATCCTTCTGGGTCATCAAATCTACCCGATACCCCGTGGTTTTGGGCTTACCGTGGCTGAGAAAACATAACCCTCACATTTCCTGGGCCAACCAACAAATACTCAACTGGTCACCCTTCTGTCACCAACAATGCCTCAACACCCTATCACTCACTGTCGCCACTACATCCGTTGAAAGCCCTGAAAACGCACCCACCGTCTGTATACCCCACGAATATAACGATCTTAAGGAGGTATTTAGTAAACTCAGGGCTAGCGGTCTTCCACCCCACCGTTCTTATGACTGTTCCATAGACCTCCTGCCGGGTATGACTCCGCCACGTGGACATATATATCCCCTGTCCCAAGCAGAACATAAAGCCATGTCCGAATACATTCAGGAGGCTCTCCAACAGGGATATATTCGCCACTCCACCTCCCCGGCAGCAGCCAGCTTCTTTTTCGTGGCCAAGAAAGGAGGGGGCCTTCGGCCTTGCATTGACTACCGAGGGCTCAACCGCGCCTCGGTGAAATATCCCTACCCTCTTCCACTCGTCCCTTCCGCCTTAGAACAACTTCGTGAAGCCCGATATTTCACCAAGTTGGACCTCCGTAGCGCGTACAACCTGGTGCATATCCGGGAAGGGGATGAGTGGAAGACTGCCTTCAGCACAACAACAGGTCACTACGAATACCTCGTAATGCCGTATGGGCTAACTAACGCGCCCTCAGTATTCCAATGCCTAATTAATGACGTACTGAGAGACATGTTAGGAAAATTCGTGGTGGCCTATATTGACGACATTTTGATTTACTCCCCCAACTACAAACTCCACGTATCTCAAGTACGCCAGGTTCTCACACGCCTACTAGAAAATGGACTATATGTAAAGGCAGAAAAGTGTGAATTCCACACTAATACTACGACCTTCTTAGGTTACGTCATTAGCCCCGAGGGAGTGGCCATGGACAAAAGTAAGGTCACGGCGGTAACACAATGGCCCACTCCTACTACCATCAAGGAGCTCCAAAGCTTCTTAGGTTTCGCCAACTTCTACCGACGCTTTATCCGGGGTTTTAGTTCGATTGCCCTACCCCTTACTTCTCTGTTGCGGGGCGGTCCCCGCCGTCTGGTTTGGAACCACGAGGCCGAGGGGGCATTCTCCAGACTCAAAACGGCTTTCACCACGGCTCCTATCCTCAAGCACCCAGACCCTTCCTGTCCCTTCGTAGTAGAAGTAGATGCCTCTGAGGCGGGGGTGGGGGCCGTATTATCCCAACGTCTAGGGGAAAAACCAAAACTTCACCCCGTCGCTTTCTTTTCGAAAAAGCTATCGCCGGCAGAACAGAATTATGACGTGGGAGATCGTGAACTGCTAGCTATAAAATTAGCTTTGGAGGAGTGGCGACACTGGCTAGAGGGGGCAGAACACCCGTTTACCGTTTTCACAGATCACAAGAACTTAGAATATCTGCACACAGCCAAACGACTAAACCCTCGCCAAGCACGTTGGTCTTTGTTTTTCGCACGGTTTCAGTTTACCCTTTCTTATCGCCCCGGGTCTAAGAACCACAAGGCGGACGCCCTTTCCCGACTCCACACTAGGGATTCACCACCTTCCAAACCCGACCACATCCTGCCTCCCTCCTGTTTTGTCGGTAATGTGCACTGGGAGTTCGACAATTTACTTCACAAATTCCCACGTAGGTACGTACCGTCTGCTTGTCCTCCCACAAAATTGTTTGTCCCTTCTACCTACAGAACCCGATTAATAAGATGGGCTCACACGGTTCCCGGTACCGCTCACCCCGGTTCCCTACGCACATACCACCTTTTGTCCCACAAGTACTGGTGGCCCAACATGGCCCAAGAAGTACTACAGGCGGTCAAATCTTGTGACATCTGCGCCCAAACTAAGGTACCCAGAACCTTCCCTGCCGGCAAACTCATGCCACTACCCACTCCTCAACGACCTTGGTCACACCTTGCAGTAGACTTCATCACGGACCTCCCCAATTCTCTAGGCCACACCACCGTTTTTGTTATTTTAGATCGGTTCTCCAAATCCCTCCGTCTAATTTCCTTGCCCAATCTACCATCAGCCTTCCACACAGCAGAACTTATATTCTCGCATGTATTTCGTTATTTTGGGATCCCCGAAGACATAGTTAGCGATCGGGGACCGCAGTTCATATCTCGCGTATGGTCCGGCTTTATGGGTAAATTGGGAGTGAATGTGAGCCTTACGTCGGGATACCACCCCGAATCCAACGGGCAAGCGGAACGGGTTAACCAAGAAGTCGGAAGGATGCTCCGTTCGTTCTGTCACAAAAATCCCTCTGATTGGGCCCGCTTCCTGCCCTGGGTGGAATACGCCCAGAACTCACTCCGCCATTCTGCCACTAACCTGACCCCATTCCAATGCGTGCTAGGTTATCAGCCCCCTCTATTTCCGTGGGACGCCACGGCCATGGACGCACCAGCCGTAAACGAATGGTTTGACCGCAGTGAACAGGTCTGGGCAAGCACCCATAGGAGACTAAAACAAGCAGCCTCAAAATCAAAGGCCCAAGCGGATCGCCACCGACAGGTAACACCACGCTACCAACCCGGTGAACGGGTATGGCTCTCCACCCAAAACTTGCACCTCAAACATCCCTGCCAGAAGCTCTGTCCTCGTTATCTCGGCCCCTTCAAAGTCATCAGGCCCATCAATGAGGTAACCTACAGACTAGCCATCCCCAAACACTGGCGCATTTCCCCCTCGTTTCACGTTTCTCTCCTGAAACCCTTCCACACAGGCATCCTCACCTCTCAAAACCCGTCCAATCCACCTCCCCCACAGGAAGTTGACGGACAACCGGCCTATCAAATTCATCAGATTCTAAAATCCCGGCGACGTCAAGGTAAACTTCAGTACCTCATTGACTGGGAGGGGTACGGGCCCGAGGAACAGAGCTGGGTGGCGGCCAAGGACATGCTGGACCCTGAAATGGTGGACGAATTTCACCGCATCCATCCAGAATACCCAAAACCTAGACCCAGAGGTCGTCCCAGGCAGGGAGAGGCTCCCGGAGTGAGCCCTTTGGGGGGGGGCTCTGTTAGGTCGCGCAAGAAGCGCGACTTCAATCCCCAGAACTCTTATCCACACACTCCACACTACACTTCCCAGCAAGCTCGGCGGCCTACAAACATGGCCGCCAGGGACTACAACACCCACACACTACCTCGGTCACAATCACCCTCGTTCTAATCCCGCGCACCTGTCTTCTATTTTCACTAACACGTTATTTAAGGACTTTTGTGTTACAGGGCTAACGCGAAGTATCGTTTGTTTCTTCCAAATCGACTGAGCTACTTCATTCTGGACTGATTCTCACGGCATTTGAAACTAAGCTAAGTACCTTGGACTCCGACTTCATCTCAAGCCCTCTTTCTATTTTACACATCTCTGTGATAGGTTTGCTTGCACAAGTGTTTGATTTTCTGTTAGCGCAAATAGCTAGCACACTTTATTTAGTCACTGCTATTTTGTTGTATGGGTTCTCTGTTGGATGCTGTTTTCTCCGTTTGATTTTGCCGTAGTAAAGTGTGTGTCCTTTTTTTTTTACTGCTAGCGCTAACACTTTTGAGAGTGTGTTTAATCTTGATCACGTTATCCTGCGAAGACTCGAAGCCTTCTATAAACCTGTTGTTTGCCCTGTGTCCTTTTCACATGTGTGCTGAATAAACTGACGAAGTTTTTGACCGCAACTGTGTCCAGCTTACTTCTGGTGCTGTAACAGAAGGCTGCTGGGTTTAAAAAGTCTCCAGAAGAACTGTGGCTGGTTCTGCAAGATGCACAATAAAACTTACCAGCTCATTTCCTTATAAAACTGCACTAATTGTACCACAGACTACTATTTTTATTTTTGTTTTTTTGTCACACCAAATATTGACTTTGTTTCATTTACTACTGTTTACTGCTCTTTATGGTGTTTTTTTTTATGTAGAAACATTTAACTTAATTATTTTGAAGGCATCTTTGTTCTGCAGCATTTATTTGCATGTGCCTAAAACTTTTGCACAGCACTGTATATATATATATATATATATATATATATATATATATATATATATATATATATATATATATATATATATAAAACTAAATTATAAACGTAACACTTTTGTTTTTGCCCCCATTTTTCATGAGCTGAACTCAAAGATCTAAGACTTTTTCTATGTACACAAAAGGCCTATTTCTCTCAAATATTGTTCACAAATCTGTCTAAATCTGTGTTAGTGAGCACTTCTCCTTTGCCGAGATAATCCATCCACCTCACAGGTGTGGCATATCAAGATGCTGATTAGACAGCATGTTTATTGCACAGGGGTGCCTTAGGCTGGCCACAATAAAAGGCCACTCTAAAATGTGCAGTGTTATCACACAGCGCAATGCCACAGATGTGAGGGAGCGTGCAGTAGGCATGCTGACTGCAGGAATGTCCACCAGAGCTGTTGCCAGTGAATTGAATGTTCATTTCTTTACCATAAGCCGTCTCCAAAGGTGTTTCAGAGAATTTGGCAGTACATCCAACCGGCCTCATAACCGCAGACCACGTGTAACCACACCAGCCCAGGACCTCCACATCCAGCATCTTCACCTCCAAGTTCGTCTGAGACCAGCCACCCGGACAGCTGCTGCAACAATCGGTTTGCATAACCAAAGAATTTCTGCACAAACTGTCAGAAACCATCTCAGGGAAGCTCATCTGCATGCTCATCGTCCTCATCAGGGTCTCAACCTGACTGCAGTTCGTCGTCGTAACCGACTTGAGTGGGCAAATGCTCACATTTGATGGCATCTGGCACTTTGGAGAGGTGTTCTCTTCACGGATGAATCCTGGTTTTCACTGTACAGGGCAGATGGCAGACAGCGTGTATGGCGTCGTGTGGGTGAGCAGTTTGCTGATGTCAACGTTGTGGATCGAGTGGCCCATGGTGGTGGTGGGGTTATGGTATGGGCAGGCATATGTTATGGACAACGAACACAGGTGCATGATGGATGGATGGATGCAGGATGCTTGGGATGCTCTGGATTGGCGTATACAACAACGTGTTCCAGTTCCTGCCAATATCCAGCAACTTCGCACAGCCATTGAAGAGGAGTGGACCAACATTCCACAGGCCACAATCAACAACCTGATCAACTCTATGCGAAGGTCCCCTTGTGTAGGTCCCCCTTGTGCTGCCAAAACAGCTCTGACCCAACAAGGCATGGACTCCACAAGACCTCTGAAGGTGTGCTGTGGTAACAACAAAGGAACTAGTGAAAAAGTACCTCCAAAGTTGTAACAAAATGGCTTAAAGACAAAAAAAGACAAAGTATTGGAGTATCACAAAGCCCTGACCTAAATCCCATAGAAAATTTGTGGACTGAACTGAAAAAAGCATGTCTGAGCAACGAGGCCCACAAACCTGTCTGAGTTACACCAGTTCTGTCAAGAGCAAAAATTCCATCAAAGTATTGTGACGCTAGCCTAGGTGTATGTAAACTTTTGGCCTCAATATACACAAAAAAAAGTTTAAAGATGCAGTGGCTTCTAAGACTTCTAAGACACATGGCATGGCTACAAAGGGCCAACTAAATACCAATTTCCTCAGAAGTCAGCAGAGGGCAGAAAAACACAAGTGAGTCATGTAGGGTAGTTTTACCGTGAGGAAAAAGCCAAGCTCAGAAAAATCACTGGGGTACTGTATGCTATGTTGAGCAAGACAGTGCAATAAACATGGATAGCTGTTTCTGTGGTACACACCACTCTACCAATTGTAATCCTCAGAAAAATGCAAAAAAATGGGAATGCTTAGAAGAGAAATAAATCTGTTGAGACGCACTAGATTGTTCATTTTTGGTCCAGGTACTCTGGTATATTTTTGGTGCGATTAAAATCCAAAAGAAATATTGTTTGCTAGATTGGCAATTCAACTGCACCGTGTTGGCATTAGCCATTCCTCTCATCAAAGTTTGTGGTGAGATATGCATTTAATTTTCCTTCACAGTCTGGTCACCAAGCCATATTCAAATTAGACCAAATGGTGGAGATAGTCATCAACATGTAGATATATCACTAGAAACATGTTGGAATGATTTTGTATTTTTATTTATTTATTTATTTAAATTATTTTTTTGGTGCTGCTTGAAATAGTTCCTCGTGTGATTGCGTTGAGGTTTCCAAATAAAAGCCTTTTGAAGGATGTAAGTTATAACTGAGGCAAAATTATTCATATTTAACTTGAAATGTTTAATTTGAGAATGAGTTGACGGGGAGTGGTGTTATCAGTGAGTAGACCATTGCTGATCAGTTTAGGGTTCCTTGTTTCCTAAATCGACTCTACTCTGCTGCATTGTTCTACATTGACCCTTTAGAGGGACAAGCCAAGAACGGAGGTTTTGATCAAGACCTAGGTTCTATATTGAAACTTTTTCTTTATGCAACCTGGTTTAAAGACTCAGGTAATTCTATAATTAAACCATTTAATAGCACACATTTTAAGTCTATTGCTGCTAAACACATTTTTTTAAATGAAAAATTAGGATTTTGCCAACATTGTGCATAGAAACCAGCTATTTACCATAATTTGCAGTTCACATTAATTCACGTTATTCACGTGTGTACAGTAATATTGTGCAGTAGCAGCTCGTCCATAGGGGCATATACATCAGTAGTTGAGTAAATGTTAATCTTTATAAAGATCTCGTTCACAATACCATACATGAAATTCTGTTGACATACTACTTACCTCTTTTGAGTAATCAACGATTTAAAAAATTGCTATCTGACAGATATTAATTGATGTTCCATTGATTTGCTCACCTTTCTAGATGTTGCACAACCATGGGGAAGTACGTTCACTGCCCCATTTAGCTCCATAGAGTCATTATTGCAGTTCCTAGTGGTCAAAAATGGGAACTGCAACAGGGAGAAAACACTCTGCCCCATGCTCTAGGGAGAGCAGCAGACAGGACAGTTAATGACAGGATTGCCAAGGTCAGAGTTTGTATGCCATAATTGTACAGCCGTGGCCAAAAGTTTTGAGAATGACACAAATATTAATTTTTACAAAGTCTGCTGCCTCAGTTTTTATGATGGCAATTTGCATATACTCCAGAATGTTATGAAGAGTGATCAGATGAATTGCAATTAATTTCAAAGTCCCTCTTTGCCATGAAAATGAATTTAATCCCAAAAAAACATGTCCACTGCATTTCAGCCCTTCCACAAAAGGACCAGCTGACATCATGTCAGTGATTCTCTCGTTAACACAGGTGAGAGTGTTAATGAGGACAAGGCTGGAGATCACTCTGTCATGCTGATTGAGTTAGAATAGCAGACTGGAAGCTTTAAAAGGAGGGTGGTGCTTGAAATTATTGTTCTTTCTCTGTTAACTATGGTTACCTGCAAGGAAACACGTGCAGCCATCATTGCTTTGCACAAAAAGGGATTCACAGGCAAGGATATTGCTGCTAGTAAGATTGCACCTAAATCAACCATTTATCGGATCATCAAGACCTTCAAGGAGAGAAGTTCAACTGTTGTGAAGAAGGCTTCAGGGCGCCCAAGAAAGTCCAGCAAGCGCCAGAACCGTCTCCTAAAGTTGATTCAGCTGCGGGATCGGGGCACCACCAGTGCAGAGCTTGCTCAGGAATGGCAGCAGGCAGGTGTGAGTGCGTCTGCACGCACAGTAAGGCGAAGACTTTTGGAGGATGGCCTGGTGTCAAGAAGGGCAGCAAAGAAGCCACTTCTCTCCAGGAAAAACATCAGGGACAGACTGCTATTCTGCAAAAAGTATAGGGATTGGACTGCTGAGGACTGGGGTAATGTCATTTTCTCTGATGAATTCCCTTTCCGATTGTTTGGGGCATCTGGAAAAAAGCTTGTCCGGAGAAGAAAAGGTGAGTGCTACCATCAGTCCTGTGTCATGCCAACAGTAAAGCATCCTGAGACCACTCATGTGTGGGGTTGCTTCTCAGCCAAGGGAGTGGGTTCACTCACAATTTTGCCTAAGAACACAGCCATGAATAAAGAATGGTACAAAAACATCCTCAGAGAGCAACTTCTCCCAACCATCCAAGAACAGTTTGGTGACGAACAATGCCTTTTCCAGCATGATGGGGCACCTTGCCACAAGGCAAAAGTGATAACGAAGTGGCTCGGGGAACAAAACATCGACATTTTGGGTCCATGGCCAGGAAACTCCCCAGACCTTAATCTCATTGAGAATTTGTGGTCAATCCTCAAGAGGCGGGTGGACAAACAAAAACCCACAAACTCTGACACACTCCAAGCATTGATTATGCAAGAATGGGCTGCCATCAGTCAGGATGTGGCCCAGAAGTTGATTGACAGCATGTCAGGGCGAATTGCAGAGGTCTTGAAAAAGAAGTGTCAACACTGCAAATATTGACTCTTTGTATAAACTTCATGTAATTGTCAATAAAAGCCATTGACACTTATGAAATGCTTGTGATTATACTTCAGTAACAGTTAGTAACATCTGACAAAAAGATCTAAAATCACTGAAGCAGTAGACTTTGTGAAAATTAATATTTGTGTCATTCTCAAAACTTTTGGCCACGGCTGTATGTTGTAGTGATTGGCAGATGGAAAGGTGGTTTATGGAGTGGATAATGTCTGTACATTTGTGTGTGCACCATGGTGACCTTGTTTCCTACACAAAGAGAAAATGAAGAAAAATGTGTCTCCCTTTTTCAGTGCCCCAATGATTTTTTGGGCTAGTTTCAGGTCTTCTGTGTGGTTTTTAGTTGTATTTTGGTGGGATATTTTTGCTGAAACCTGGCAACCTTGGTTAATGATATTAGCTCTTCAGTGTGCACATCAACAGAACTATATGGCCAAAAGTATGTGGACACCTGACCATCACACCCATATGTGTCCATTCCAAAACCATGGGCATTAACACAAAGTTGGTCCACTTTTTGCTGTTATAATAAGCTCCACTCTTCTTGGAAGGCTTTCCACTAGGTTTTGGAGCGTGGCTGTTGGAATTTGTAATCATTCAGCTACAAGAGCATTAGTGAGGTCAGGCACTGATGTTGGGTGAGGAGGTCTGGGGTGCAGTTGGTGTACCAGTTCATCCCAAAGGTGTTCAGTGGGGTTTAGGTCAGGGTTCTGTGCAGGACACTCGAGTTCTTCCACTCCAACCTTGACAAACCATGTCTTCATGGAGATCGCTTTGTGCACAGGGGCACTGTCATGCCAAGAGGTTTGGGTCTCTTACTTCCAGTGAAGGGAAATTGTAATGTTACAGCATACAAAGACATTCTATACAATTGTGTGCTTCCAACTTTGTGGCAACAGTCTGCGGAAGAACCACATATGGGTGTGATGGTCAGGTGTCCACAAACATTTGGCCATATAGTGTATGTCTATAACTGGTCCAATTAAGCTGACTGTATGTTGTTGACTCTCAACTGGGGTTACTTTGTGGTTATTTCATTAATGTTGTCCTGTCCCACCAAAATCTATGGTAATGAGGTGCTGCTGATATTGTGGATATTTGTTGGCGATAAGAGCTTTTGATTCTTGAGATTCCCACTAATTCAAAAGCAAGTAGCTTTATAAACTACTTATATTTGTGCCATTGAGGTTTGGATTAAACCCATTTAACATAGACTAATCCCCCAAATCCCCAAACGTGACCGTTCATAACTTTCAGCACGAGCTGACTGACTGAATTTGCCTCCGCGCTCTCCACCGACCCTCACACAAGTGACGTCAGGCGCACGAGACACACCGTAGACGGTGAGGTAGACTCTCCGAGGATAAATAGCAACTAAAGTCGGAGTACCTGTGTTTACAAACAGCACATGAGCGCACGATTCCAAAAAAAAAAAATCGTTGCAAACATTTCATTTTTTCCACCAGACATGTGTAAACGCGAGCAGCTGCGTTCTCGTGCCGTGAAGGTGATGTTGCCGCGTGCGCGTTTAATCCACTGGCTCGTGCTGCTGCTGTGGTGCTGTAGGTCGCGCGCGCGAACGGGCGGCTGTCCGGTCCGGTGTACCTGCGAACAGGACGGTGTGTATGTGAGAGTGGACTGCGCCGACCGAGGACTCACCTCACTGCCAGAGTCTCTCAGCGCTTACACCAGTTACCTGTAAGTATATACGTTTTTATACCATATATCCTTAAGTGTGTAAGTTTTTATACCATTTATCTGTAACTGTGTAAAACTTTATACCATTTATCTCAAGTGTGTAAGTTTTTATACCATTTATCCTTAAGTGTGTAAGTTTTTATACCATTTATCCTTAAGTGTGTAAGTCTTTATACCATGTATCTCTAAGTGTGTAAGTTTTTATACCATTTATCCTTAAGTGTGTAAATCTTTATACCATTTATCCTTAAGTGTGTAAGTTTTTATACCATGTATCTCTAAGTGTGTAAGTCTTTATACCATTTATCTCTGTGTAAGTCTTTATATAATTTATATCTAAGTGTGTAAGTCTTTATACCATTTATCTGTAAGTGTGTAAATATTTACACCATTTATCTGTAAATGTGTAAATATTTACACCATTTATCTGTAAGTGTGTAAATATTTACACCATTTATCTGTGTCTAGGTCTTTGCACCAATTACCAGGGGTGGAAAAAGTGCTGAGTAATTATACTTAATTGAAAGTATAAATAAATTCTGTGGAAGTATGCAGGCCAAAATGTACTCAGGTGAAAGTAAAAAGAAGTAGCTACTTTTAAATGTACTCAATTATTAAACATTAAAAAGTGTTTTAAAAAATGTTTTTAATTGCTGAAATTAAGTAATGTTAGTTTGGGATTTTGTGTGAAAACTAACTTTTATAAGTTTGCTGGTAATATGCATAACTAGTGCTAGTACTGAAATATCATGTAAATAACCAATATTTTCCATTAGCTAGAATTTGACTTGCTGCCCAGCTAATTTATGTTTTCTACTGGATTTGATGCTAGTCTAACCTGGCATTAGCAAAGAAAACAAGATGATGTGGTTAAATATAACCAAAAATCTAAAACAAAAACAAACAAACAAACAAAAAAAACAACAACAACAAAAAAAAACACACTCTAAAATTTAGTGGAAAGCCTTCCCAGAAGAGTGGAGCTTATTATAACAGCAAAAACAGGAGGACTACAGTCTGTGTTAATGCCCATGGTTTTGGAATGGGGACATACTGTATGGGTGTGATGGTCAGGTGTTTAAATACTTCTGGCCATATAGTGTATATATGTCAACAAGATTTTACAATAATCCCATATTCCATTTAGTGATAGCACTACATCATTTACATGAATTCATTTGTAGATGCTTTTATCCAAAACAGCTTATAATTGAGAGAGGATACAGTCAAAGCAATTAAACGATAATGTCTTGCTTGAGAGCCCAACAGTGATTCTTCTGAGTGATCTTTTGATCACAGCTTTAATCACTGAGCTACTACTGACCATCAAAATCATCATAAAATTACTGAGTACTTAAAATAGTACTCTCACTATGATTTTATGAGAGTTCTAGTGCTAAAAGCTCAACACCCAACTTCTGGAGGAAATTTACTGCCTCTTTTCCTATGAGGCTGTTTGACCAATCGTGCCCCTTTTCACTGAAACGGAGGGTCCAATTAAAGGATTGTGCCAGATGTTCATTGTGGCAGCAGAGTGAACCACAGCAGGTGCAGGCTGTTCTGCTATAAGACACTCAGGGAAACCTGATTCACCCCTCTTTCTTTGATTATTCTTTACCGAGCCTGATTTTCAAGTTGTGTAATCAAATACTGGTAAGATTATTTTGCCATTGATCAAACATTGTTTTGCAACCCTCGGCATACATACTATTTATATAATGAACCTCAGATGTAGTTCTGATGGATGAACGTTTCACATTTTCATGAAGCCCGAAGGAGGGCACACTGCCTGGCCTCTTTTCTCCTCCAGGGCAAGGAGCTCCTTTGGCTATGCATTTAATTGGAGCGGCCATGGTAAACAAACAAAGCCGCTATCTGTTCTTCTCCCGCTTTGTGTACCTTGCAGACACTGTGACTCCACAAACCAGTAGGCTATTCATGATGGGTCCAAAGGAATGAGGCTGATAGAATTACGAGACTGCATGGTACCTAACAATTTTATCCATCTGATAAGATTGATAGGTATCCTACAACTTCACCTAGACACAGTGAGCCACCTGGCAAAAAGGCCTCCTTTTGTACTCTGCGTTTAGGGACGAGACAGTCCTCTGCAGCAGAGCTAAGAGTGAGAGACAAGGGAAGAGAGTGACCATCAGCTTCTTTGAAAAGATATCCCTGCCCTATGCGAGTCAGCTGCCCTATAATTTATTTCACCCTCCCTGCCCCCTGCTGCCTGGATACTTTAGACCCTTGGGAAAGACATTGAGGAGCTATGAAATTGCCTCTTTTTCCTTGCTTAACTTTCTCCAAGCTCCCTCAGCCCCGCATTAAACCTAATTATGCAGCTGCTGCATTGTTGATTAGAGTCAATCCAGTTTCCTAGAAGGCGTCTCAGTGTGCTGCTTTTATTGGAGATCTCCTTACACACCACTTTGGGTTTATTTGTCCACTGCTGTGAAGATTCCCTTTTCCTGAAACAGCAACTAAACTCTATTGCCTTTAAGAACGTACAATAAATGTTGACCTCTTCTTTGTTAGTCAAAGAGAAAAGACATTTTGGACTTGTAATCCTTATTAGATACAGTGGATAGAAAAATGTAAACACACCCTTTCAGAATTTTTACATTTTGTTGTGTGAGGTTCTGTCAACATAATGGATTTAAAAGGGACATGTTTTCCTTGATCCAAACAAACATGCCACATGAATGCAGTGAATTGATTTTACTTTGAAAAAAAAAAGTGTGCATTTAATTGACAGTACTGAAATTTAGATGTACTTTGGCAGCAACTACAGCTACCAGTATTTTCGGGTAGCTCTCCACAAGGTTGCCAAAGAGCTTTGACTAGGCCACTACACAACATCCACCTTTTTTATTCTAGCAAGCCACTCTGTGGTAGCTTTGGACTGGGGGTCACTGTCCTTTTGGAATATGAATGTCTAACCCATTTTTAGACATTTTAAAAATTTCATCAGCTTCTTTCTTAGAATCTCTTTGTGCTTGGCTCCATCTATCCTCCCCTCAATCTTGACAAGTTCCCCAGTCCCTGCAGATGAGAAACATTCTCCCCACAACATTATGCTTCCACCACCATACTTCACAGTCAGGATGGTGTTGCCTTGGTGATGGGCCGTGTCGGCATCCATGCCTACTTTAGTTTCATCTGAACACAAAACATTCTGCCGGTTTGTTGGAGGATCCTTCCAGGTGTCTTTGTGCAAACTTTATACAGCCCTCCAGATTTGAGAAATCGCTTTCAAAATAGCCATTGGGTTAATGGTGCACTCTCTGACCAAGTCTCTTCTTTCCCAGTCATCTAGCTTTGATAGACACCTAGATTGTTTTCAAAGTCTTGGAAATCTTTTTTTAAATTTGTCACCTGATGTGTACCTTTCCATAACCTTGTAGTTGAGTTGTTTTGGGACGTTTTTTTTGGAGCTTTGTGGATCTGCACTTGAAAATTGAAGGGCCATACTAAACAGTTGTTTTTATTCAAGCTATTAAGCCAACTTCTGCGATTCTACAGATATGATTAGTTTTCACTTTTGGCATTGTTTGGTGTTAGATTAACTAGGGAAAAAAATATTTATTGTATTTTAATTCCAGCTAATAGGCCAACTCAGTGTGAAAATAGTTAAGTGTTCATTAAGTGTTCATTGTCTATCTACTGTAAATAAAAGCTCAAAATCCATATTATATATATATATATATATATATATATATATATATATATATATATATATATATATATATATATATATATATATATATATATATATATATATATATGGGGGAATTCTTCCTGTTATTCTTTGTTATTGCATATTTACAGGTTTTACTTTGCATTTGAGATTACTCTAAAATGAGTGTAACTGTACAAGGAAAATATTGATCCTTTTTATTCAGACAATAATGGTGCTGCACTTTGTTTGAATATAAGAGGTTGGATTTTGAATTTTGAGCTAATTCTGATGTTTTGATTATATTGGAGATGTGGTTAAAATATACACATAATTTGCTTTCACTTACCAGTAAATGGATACTCAATCAATACAGACTGGGTTAATATTCCTTTATCTCTCCGTAGTGATCTGAGCATGAACAACATTAGTCAGCTGCCCAGCAAAGCTTTCACAACTCTTCAATTTCTGGAGGAGCTGTGAGTATAACCCCAAAACCCCACACACTCACCTTTTGCATTCACGGTATGGGAAAAATACAATCAGTGCAATAGAAAGCAATGGGGAAGATGTATTGGATAAAAAGGCATATGCAATGATTTTAGGAACTACCTACCTTAGCTCAAATAAAACTCATAAATGTTTATCAAAAACATTCCTTCACAAAATTATAACCTTATTATAATAATCCTATTTACCTGGGAAATAAATACCTGTGTGTTGCAGCCATAATAAAGTTTTATGAACAGCTAAATTATGTCTGAGTATTTAGCTAATGAGTATACTACTGTAGCAATGGAGACTCCATGTGCAGAGTGAGGATCCATGTGCATAAGGTTTGATGCAAACAGATTGAGATCACAATCCAAATATCAATGTCGGTAAATCAAGCAGAGGTCAAAACACTCACGATCAGGGTAATCAAGGCCAAAGGGTAATCCAAGAGACAAATCCAAGAAACAGAGCAGAGGTCATGCACATCGAGGCCATACTAAATAACAGTGCTTAGAACTCACACAATACAAAAGGATTGTCAAGGCTTCGCATTGCATGAATGTCTATGAGCTGTTTATATAGCTGTGAATCTGGAAGTGACCTGGAAAAGTGTGTGTGTATGTGTGTGTGTTAGAATTCCAGTGAATGCAACCTCTTTTGGCAGGGAACGGAAATGTCCTGAGTTCTTGTTACAACCGCACAGTCAAGAGGTGAAAGATCGAGGGGAATACAAGAAATAGTCACTGTACAATATGGTGGTGCTTTTGAGGCTAGCGGTTGCCTCTGCCATGAGGTTAAACCTTGGCTGCAGGTAGATCTTTCAACAAGATAATGACATTAACATATTAATGGTTGCAGGAACATAAAATCAATGCTTCCAAATGGACGTCTTCAAACTTTCACTCTATATAAAGCAAAGAACCTCTACAAGTTCTAGTTTACAAGTTTAGAGTTTCTATCTGACTTTTTTCTGTCATAAATGAGTCACTGTTATAAATGTTAGTTACATGAAACTATAATATGAGAAGTTTTAAGCATTATAAAAAATGTACAGTGGGGTCCATAATTATGAGAGCACTAGTAAAAATACTTCCACTGTGCATTCTTTTCTAATTTAATACAACAATTTTAAATACAAATTTGAGTAAAACTTGAGTGAAAAGTCGAATCTTTGAAATATTAACATGAATTTCAGAGTTTCTTAGTATTTTGTACGTCCCCCATTTTGCTTTAACGACCGTGTGCACTCGAGCTGGCGTGGACTCCACAGGTTTGTGTAAAACCTTATGATCCATTTTTAGATCAAATCTATCAGAGTGTCATCTGATCACATGCTTCAAGAGAAGAGATTAGACATGAGGAAAATCTGACCTTTTGTACAAAGCCGTTTACATGGTCAATATCACACATTTGCTTACATTTAAATAGGGACCTAGAAATAATGCAGAATCTTGAATACTGAATATTCAAGATTTTGGAAATTTACTTTCTAGGTATAAATACCAAGAAATCTAGAATTCTAAGAATTCTAATAGAATTGTAATACCTTGAGTTTATTTCCAATTTTAAATGAAAATAAATAAATAAATCAGAGATTTTTAATGTGTCTCAGATGTATAAAGATGATGACGATAATGAAGTTCTGCCTGCTTTGACCTTATTAAGGCTCATGGCTCATAGTTGTGGCTCAATATCTTAACGACATGGCAGACAGTATTTCCAAGGCCTCGATGTTGTTAAACTTTATAGGAATTTGTGTTTATGCTTGGAAAAGTACCGTGTTCAAATAAAACTAAACAGAACCTCAACTTCCTGTTTAAACATGTAACAGAGAAAGTATGTATTTGGAACATATAAAATATCACGGTTGACCTGCAGGGCCAGAAAAATGGCTGTAGGGTGATGGGATTAAATTGGGAATTAGTAAATAGTAATAGTAATAGTAAAATCAGGCTGCCTGGAACATACAGTATCTCACAAAAGTGAGTACCCCCCTCACATTTTTGTAAATATTTTATTATAACTTTCATGGGACAACACTGAAGAAATGACACTTTGCTACAATGTAAAGTAGTGAGTGTACAGCTTGTATAACAGTGTAAATTTGCTGTCCCCTCAAAATAACTCAACACACAGCCATTAATGTCTAAACCGCTGGCAACAAAAGTGAGTACACCCCTAAGTAAAAATGTCCAAATTGGGCCCAAAGTGTCAATATTTTGTGTGGCCACCATTATTTTCCAGCACTGCCTTAACCCTGTTGGGCATGGAGTTCACCAGAGCTTCACAGGTTGCCACTGGAGTCCTCTTCCACTCCCCCATGATGACATCACAGAGCTGGTGGATGTTAGAGACCTTGCGCGCCTCCACCTTCCGTTTGAGGATGCCCCACAGATGCTTAATAGGGTTTAGGTCTGGAGACATGCTTGGCCAGTCCATCACTTTTACCCTCAGCTTCTTTAGCAATGCAGTGGTCGTCTTGGAGGTGTGTTTGGGGTTGTTATCATGTTGGAATACTCCCCTGCGGCCCAGTTTCCAAAGGGAGGGGATCATGCTCTGCTTCATTATGTCACAGTACATGTCACAGTACATTCCCCAGTGTCAGCAGCACTCATGCAGCCCCAGACCATGACACTCTCACCACCATGCTTGACTGTAGGCAAGACACACTTGTCTTTGTACTCCTCACCTGGTTGCCGCCACACACGCTTGACACCTTCTGAACCAAATAAGTTTATCTTGGTCTCATCAGACCACAGGACATGGTTCCAGTAATCCATGTCCTTAGTCTGCTTGTCTTCAGCAAACTGTTTGCGGGCTTTCTTGGGCATCATCTTTAGAAGAGGCTTCCTTCTGGGACGACAGCCATGCAGACCAATTTGATGCAGTGTGCGGTGTATGGTCTGAGCACTGACAGGCTGACCCCCCCACCGCTTCAACCTCTGCAGCAATGCTGGCAGCACTCATACGTCTATTCTGCAAAGCCAACCTCTGGATATGATGCTGAGCACGTGCACTCAACTTCTTTGGTTGACCATGGCGAGGCCTGTTCTGAGTGGAATCTGTCCTGTTAAACTGCTGTATGGTCTTGGCCACCATGCTGCAGCTCAGTTTCAGGGTGTTGGCAATCTTCTTATAGCCTAGGCCATCTTTATTTAGAGCAACAATTCTTTTTTTCAGATCCTCAGAGAGTTCTTTGCCATGAGGTGCCATGTTGAACGTCCAGTGACCAGTATGAGAGAGTGTGAGAGCGATAACACCAAACTTAACACACCTGCTCCCCATTCACACCTGAGACCTTGTAACACTAACGAGTCACATGACACCGGGGAGGGAAAATGGCTAATTGGGCCCAATTTGGACATTTTCACTTGGGGGTGTACTCACTTTTGTTGCCAGTGGTTTAGACATTAATGGCTGCGTGTTGAGTTATTTTGAGGGGACAACAAATTTACACTGCTATACAAGCTGTACACTCACTACTTTACATTGTAGCAAAGTGTCATTTCTTCAGTGTTGTCCCATGAAAGTTATAATAAAATATTTACAAAAATGTGAGGGGTGTACTCACTTTTATGAGATACTGTAGAAGTGTTGTATTTTGGTCATCCAGCAGTGCAGCTTATCCCAAATCTCAAATATATCAAATTAGTATGTTAATTGTATGTTAATATGTTAAAAAAATTTCCCTCAGTTATAGCTTCGATGAATATGGTGGTGGTAGAGAAAGCTGTCCAACATATCGGCCTAAAATCTCCCTTTGGTGTTCACCTGGGTTGAGATCTGGTGACTGTGAAGGCCATAGCATATCATTTACATCATTTTCATAGTCATCAAACCATTCAGTGAGCCCTTGTGCCCTGTTGAAGAAACCACTTCCATCAGGATGTTGTTCCTATGTTCCTATGTTTCATCATAGGAACATAGGCGGTATTTGCGGATGGGACGGGTGGGACATGTCCCCACCACTTTGTCCAAAGTTGATTGTGTCCCTACCACTGTTTAAAAGCCACTGAAAAATAGTTTGTAGAAAGTATGTATAAAAGGAAAATCATCTACAAACCATAATTTTTCATAATATAATTCATACATGTAAACTTTATTTGAGCCGGCCAGAACATCAACTCTTTACAACGGGATAAACAATGAATAGTAAAACTCGTTGTGAAACTCTCACGAGAGCGTATTTTGTGCTACTAGTGAGTGGCTAGGGTTTCGTAGGATCTAGCCACACTGGTACACAGTGATTCATGGCATTAACATGTGGGGTGGGGGATGGTAACACAAGAGGGAGATTTTATACAACAAACACAAAAAATTATAATAAAGAAACATCATACAATTATTATTTTTTTTATTATTTATTGAATAAAGATATTTAAAGCAATTTAAAGATGAATTTTCATTCATGTTTTACACTAGGTTTTGCGTAGTTCACAATTGGTTGAACTCGACTGAGTTCTTGATCCACTAGGTGGGCAGGCGGGTTTTCGCTCTATTATTTGATTGGATGGGGGAAATTGATGTGGGTGTGAGTCTGATGGATGTAATTCTTCCAAGTTTGGCATCACACCTGCTTTAGCTAGCAAGTACATGCAAGTAATTAGAAGTAGAATCTTAATACACACACAAGAATTGTGCAATTAATGGGTACGTTGTAGCTGAACTGACAATGTAAAGGTAAGTTCGCTATTTATCTTGGGTGTTCATTCTGATTTCTATTTGTGATGCATGTGTATTCTAATCACAGTCCCCAAGTATATTAATTTATTTTAAAAAAGAGCAAAACGAGTAGTGCAGGTAGAATTATAGGTAGAATGGTTAGTGACCACCACCCATTTTTGTCCCCACCACTTTTCAAGACAAAGTGACGCCAATGCATAGGATAAAGGTGATCCGTCAGAAGAGCTTTGTATTGTTTTGCACTGACTCTCTTTTGTGTATATAATATAGCATAGAAACCACTGATGAACAGTAAAGTGAACTTTATTGAGAATGTTATGTCAATTCTGAATACCAGAGTACGGGAAAACTGTACTAACAGTGTTCAAGGAATCTCTGTGTCTCAGACAAGTGTTTATGCACAAACCCTATTCTGCACTGATGCATTGTTTTATCTATCCATTTTTGGAACAACAATGCTAATGTTTTAATCAATGCTGTTCCTTAACTTATGAATGTCATCTGTTTACTATACTGAGTAAACAAGAGTTTGAAGAGCTTGACAGAAATAACAATAATGCGTATTTTCATGAAAAAGACAAGAAACAAAATGTGCTACATGTCTAAATTCAAATATAGATATCGAACAAGCAGTGTGGCCAAATCTGTTTGCTGAAGGTAAGCATGCAACTGTTGAGGCCAGAGTGCACAAACTTTTTGGACTAGTTTACTGAATTAACCACTCTGCAGCCATTGTACGTCTTCCTCTGTCCTCACCGTGCCCTCTTTCAGCCTCCTGTCTGACCCTTAAAACGACAGCTAGAATGAACAGGTAGCCATGATTTATTAAGAACAAATTCTCTCATGAGTGTTTGCTCAGGTGTAGTGTCTCTGCTCTTGTGTTTGTCCAGGGCAAACTGCCCATCACTGCACACAAGTTGACCGATTTCTCGGAATCCCCAAAACATACGGAGAAGCGGTGTTCCAATCTGTTAGTAGCGCCTGGATGGATGCCCTTATTCATTATCATGTTTCCCCCTGCTGATGCGCCTGCAATGGACGAGATACAACATCTCTCTGCAACAAATGGCACCACCCTGTTAGAATGTGGACCCTTTGGTATACAGGGTACACACAGACCCTTGGCCTCCTTCTTGTCGTGTTTCTTGAGACATTGCGGAATTTAACATTGAAGTAAACTGGCAAGAGCGAAGTTGATTTGAAGAGGTGAAACAGGATACTAGCTTGTAGAAATCTGTCTCTAACTAGTGTCAAACGAGTGATTGTCAGTGTTTCCACTATGTGTTAATATTTTCCACACTGTAATTGTTAACCTTATTAAAAATACAATCAGGATTTTGTAATGCCAAGTCTTCTGTAATGCCATGACTATAAAATGTCATAAACGTTAACTAATATGTGATCTATTGCAGTTGTATGTTCCTTTTAGTTCATAACAATGATATAAAGATTTCTGTTTATTAAGGGTTAACACATTTGTCTAAAGTTGCATCATACTTGCAGTCCCTGACCAAAGAGTACAAAGGTGCCAAAACTTACAGTACAGAGTCACAACACTGGCTCAGTGTTAGACTTGAGGCCAAAAATTTAAATACACACAAGTTAAAGACATTCAAATACTTTTTTTTTACATAACTCCACGCCATGCATTTCCCGTCTTAAGTCAGTTAGTTTATCTACTTTATTTCTTTAAGAGTTCGTTTCACAATAATAGCTCAGAGACAGATTTATTCCAGCTTTTATCGAACATATCAGATTTTCAGTGGGTCAAACGTTTGCAGACATTTTGTTAGTATTTGGTGGTGTTACCTTTTAACTGCTTAACTTTAATCAAACTCTTGTTGTATCCTTCCAAAAGCTTCTCACAATACTTTGCTGGAATTTTTGCTCATTCCTCTTGAACTCCAGAACTGATGTAACTCAGTCAGGTTTGTGGGCCTCCTTGCTCTGAAACGCTTTTTCAGTTCAGTCCACAAACTTTCTATGGGATTCAGGTCAGGGCTTTTGTGATGGCCACTCCAATACTTTCACTTTGTTGTTTTTAGGCATTTTATTACAACTTTGGAGGTATGTTTAGGATCATTGTCCTGCTGGAAAACCCAGTTGTGACCAAGTTTTTACTTTCTGTCTGATGTCTTGAGGTGTTGCTTCGGCATTTTTAGATAATCCTCGTTCCTCAAGATGCCATCTATTTTCTGAAGTGCACCAGTCCCTTTTCCAGCAGAACACCTCCACAACATGATGCTGCCACCCCCATGCTTCACAGTTGGGATGGTGTTCTACAGATTAAAAGCCTCACTCTCACTCTCAATTTTTCCTTCATATATAGCGCTGATCATTATGGACAAACAATTCAATTTTTCTTTCATCTGACCAGAGAACACTTCTCCAAAAGGTTGGTGATCACCTGCAAACTTCAGTCTGGATTTTTTATGCCAGTCTTGGAGTAGCAGCTTCTTCCTTTTATGGCAGCCTTTCAGACCATGGCCATGTAAGATTCTCTTAATGGTGGATGTACATACTTTAGTACCTGAGGCCTCCAACTTCTTCATGAGTTCTTTTGTTGTTTTTTGTTGGTTCAGTTGAAACTTTTCAACCACAGTTCTTTATCCCTGGTAATTAATTTGTGCCTCCACCTTCCTGAACATTGGAGAGGTCCCAAGATTTTTATATTTGCATATACTTGTTTGTACAGGTGCTTGTGATGCCTTTAGTTATTTGGAGATTGCTCCTAAGGAGGAACTGGACATGTGGCGATCCACAATATTTTTTCTGAGGCCTTGGCTGAGTTGCTTGCATTTTTCTATGGTATCAAGGGCAAAAAGGCATTGGCTCTAAGGTAGGCCCTTAAATACAGCCAAAGCACTCCCAATTAACTAAAGAGAGCGTGAACTTGGGGTATGTGAACATTTGACCCAAAGCAATTCTGATATAGTGAATTAAAGGTAAAATAAAGCTGTCTCTAATTGATTGTTTTAAAATGACCTCTGATGTGAACAAAGTGGATGCCTTAATTGACTTGCCAATAGAACTGTGTGGTAACATGAAATGTGTGGAGTTGTGTATATCTTTAGCCTAAGTGTATGTAAACCTTTGGCCTCAACTCTACATGCATGGCAGTGAATAAAGTAAAAGACTTTTGGATGGATGAAGAAGATTATTACAGCTTAATCTAGATTAACATACTGCACGTCAAAGGTATTGGAGTTGACGTGACACATTATTGGTGGTTAAAATCAAAACAGTTGAAATATTTTTTTCACACTGTAAATCCTTACACATCATAACTAAATTGGCACTCAATTGTATCAAGGATTAAACCTCTTACTTGCTTTGCTTTTGCTCTTTTCACAGGCGACTAGCAGGAAATGATTTGACGGACATTCCTAAAGGAGCATTTGATGGACTGGTCAATCTCAAGACTCTGTGAGTGAGCCTTACTGTGTTATTACAGTTTACATGTTTGCCTGTCAGTTGTGTTAGACTATTGGCTTGCTAGGTAGTTTCTAAACTTAGAGCGGGAGTTCTTAACCTTTTTTGGACAGTGACCTGATATTAAGTGCCTAAATTTCCCATGACCCCAGAAGGTCTGGAATTATAGTCCTACTGCTTTGAAAATTCAGTCCATAAAATGTTCGGTATCAACTCAGTTTCTCTTTTATACTGTATATCATATTCCTGTACATCAATTAGAAAAGTTTTTTTTCATTAATTGCTGTGTTTAAGTGCGCACACATACACTGCTAGGCTTGTGTGTCGCACTGCAGCTTATTGTCAAGTATACATATACATTAGATCATACTTTGATTTGGGCATTAAACCAAATAAATGATATCAAATGGTACCAAGAACTAGGTGTTTTGGTTTAGTCAGGGTGTGGTGTCCTTCACATAGTAATTTTAATGAGAGTAAAGCCCAATTCACAAACAAACACAACATTTTCACCACTATGTTCTGTGGTAATTAGAATTTTCACAAGTTTTTTTTTTATTTTTATGATTTTAACCAAACCCAAGAGTCTGAAGTCTACTACAGTCTGAAATAACCCATAGCCATCTTCAGTTGACTTCGAAAGGTGTCTGATTCTCTTCCTGTTATGTCTAAGAAGGTTAGAGTCTTGTAGAGGGATCTTGGTCCACTCCTCCATGCAGAACATTTTAAGCTCCTACTGTTAGCTTTTCAGTAGAGTTCAAATCCTGAGACTGAGCTGGTCATCGCTAAACACTGAGTTTGTGTTTCTTTAACCATTTTTGTGTTGATTTGGAAGTATTTTTGACTCATCATTTTGTTGAAAGCTCTATCCAGTCTGAACCTCCTGGCAGAGGAAACCAGGTTTTGGGCTGAAATATCCTGGTGCTTAGCAGTATTCATGATGTCATCAGTCTTGAACGACCAGCCCCAGAACAACCCCAAAACATCACCGATCCACCAACATATTTTGGCGTCAGGGGCTTTTCCTTGTATGTAGTCTGCTTTTATGGTGAAACATGCTGCCAACAGGCATGACCAAAAAGTTGAATTTTGTCCTCAGCTGACTACAGCACACGATGCTAACTGTAGTTCTAATGAAATTTGGGGGCTGCATTTTGTGAGATGCTCTTGGAAAGTGCTTGCAATACAGCTTGTTGTTATGAAAGTGGCGTTTAACAGGCTGATTTTGAAACTTGATAACCACAAGTGGTTTATTTCAAGAAAAATTCCAACCAAGAAGATAAAATTCAGAGTGTAAGTTGCCATAGTAACTGACCTAGTCTTACTCTGGTTTCTGGAACTTTGGATTTTCCGAATTCAGTGCTAATAGGTTGGCATTAGTAGTTACTATGGTTTGTATAGTATATGACATATGAGATGCATTTTCATATGTAGCAATGTGGATAGTAACCAATGACAATATCTTGAATCTCATTCTGTTATCTTTTAGTATTATCCTAACTGATGTCTTCCTTTAGCTGGTTTCCTGTTACTGTTCTTTTCTTTAACCTTCTCTGGACCCTGATGCTCACTTTTTGCCTTTTCTCACACATTCCCACACAGAATGCTCCAAAACAACCAGCTTCAGGAGGTCCCCAGAGAGGCCTTTAAGAGTCTGCAGAACCTCCATTCCCTGTGAGTACATATAGGAGCAGCACACATATGGCTTAATGTCTTTCAGACACACTCTGTCTTTTCTCTCCTCTTCTTGTTTTGGTTACAGATTGACCCCCTGAGTGCCAAGGCTCTGTTAATTATCATATGAAACAGAAGGTGGGGGGACGGGAACTAAGGAGAAAGTGACACAAAAGAACGGACCCTTAGACTTCTCCAAATGAATTCAGTCCTCGTGAGGCCTCAACTTTGATCAGTTTTAAAAAGACAGAGAAAGGGTAGTACTGGAGGCTGAATGAAGATTATCTTTCAATGCATTCGTGCTAGAACCCATCTGCTCTCTTTATCTCTTTCTCATCTGCTTCTTCTCTCTCGAATACATGCAGTGTCAGCCCAAGATCACATTAATCCATAAGCACTGTTCTGTACAGCACTCTGCCTGGCAAAGAGAACAGGGTGGTCATTGTTGGGGTATGTTGTCTCTTTGGGTATCTTTGGTAATAGTTGTCAGGGAAGAGAAAAAATGCTTCCTTTCTTTGGCCTTTGTTTTCTTAGTGGTCAGAATGAGGTGAGTGGGGTGAGCTGCAGTCATGGAGTGTAGATAGGCTATCTAGTTACAGCTAATTTCACTGAGGAGATTATGCCATTGGTTAAAATTATTTAAACTTTAAATAGGGTAGTACCTTACAATGTCCGTCTATTGTAGTTATTTTATAATTTGAACAAACTCATTTTAACAAGAAAAGGCTAATTAAATGAGCGGCGTTTGAGTAAAACAAAGGCGTGGCTCAATTAACCTCGATTCTGAACTTGAACTTAAGTCCGTTTTTCTTGCATGACATCAGCTCGAAGTCCAGCGCCACTGTCAATATGTTACACTGAAATCTATAATTTAGGAATAATAATACACTAAAAAACTAATCCATGCCATTTGAGGGTAATATTAAATACATACATATGACCATATTAATGAATTAATGAATATTATCATCCCTTTAAAGTGCATGAAAAGGTTTGTTTTTTTGCTATTTTCTTAGCAGCCCGCATTTTCTTACTTTGATGGGTTTTTTTTTTGGGTTTAAAGGCATTTGCTTGTGTCTAAAGGCCATGGTCTAAATGCTATTGAAAAACCTTGTTCTCTGACTCTACTTGAAAAATTTGGCATGAAGTACATACAGGTGATTTGCATAATCTGGATGGGGATCCCAGAAAACTGATTTAATTACCTGTGCACATGAAATCTGAATACATACCATTTTACCTGTGTAAATATTGATATAATTTTTGGACTTAAGTCACCAACTCTGAATATGGACCTCAGTGTTTACTAGACTATATGGCTTAAACTAATGTTCACTAGTTCAGTAGTACTGTCATATTGTGTCTGAAATCAACACATTTAATAGTTTGAGCTATCTGGGTTTCCATAATAGAATTTAAATGAATTCAGTGATAATTTATGATTTAACCTAGTTTTAGGCCTACGCTTATTTTAGTTTCAGTAAGAAGACTGAGGCCCCTAAAATCTTTCAGGAGCCTCCACCACCGCTACAAATCACACAAGCAGAGAAGCTGGCACTGTCTTAGATATCTGTTATCTTACAGAAAGTTTAGGTGTATTATACATCATCAACATTTAATTTTCTGCGACTTGATGAAGGGATGGGGTGCTGAGCAACCACAGAGTACTACTACCCCCCACAGTGTTCAGGAAGATCTGGAGTTTTCCATTCCAGGAAAGCTTAAAGAGCGAGTTTCTATGGCAGCTTACTCTGTGATCTGACCTGCTCTTTGGCAGGTTTATGTGAACTAAACCAGGTTTTAAATCTCAGTCTTTAACATCTAATTAAACTTTGCCAGTGTTATTGTCAGGTGGCATCCAAGAGCAGGAAAGCAGCAATGTCAAGAACTGAGGCACCTAGGTAATAATATTGTCACTCACATTGACACCTGAAAGTGCTTTGTACCTTTAGTACACTGGAAGAGTTGGTGAATATGAATGAATAGCAATGTAGGCACACGGGCAGAAGTGATAGACAGGTGAAGGCTGTACAGTATAAACTATACAGTGGCAAGACTTCGCAAGGTGAGGACTATAGGAAGATGTTCCACTCTAATGACTCTCAAAATTGTTTTATTTAGAAAGGTTCATTCATTCGTTCTTCTTCAGCTTTATTGTAGTCACGGTGGAGCTGGAGCCTATCCCATGAGTGAGGTGGGAATACAAACTGGATGGGACACCAGTCTATGGCAGGGCACCATGCACACACAAATAAAAATAGCTAGGAGCAAATCCATGAAACCAGGGACCTTGGAGCTGTGAGGCAGCAGCACTACCCTCTGCACCATCACGCCATCCTTAAGAAAGCTTTGTTAATTTATTCATTTCAAATGAAGAAATTAGTGTAATGGTGCTAAATAAAGTGTCTAAGGTCCTCTCTATCCCATCATACTCCATTAAAGCCACCCACAAACCCAGCGACATCACTTTGACTTTATTTTAAACAGTAATTTATGAACCTGAGATTTTCACACCCAACCAGTCCTCTTTTTCACCAGACGATTGGATGCAAACCACATCTCAAGAGTGCCACAAGACTGTTTTGATGGACTGTCCTCCTTGCGCCACTTGTGGCTGGATGACAACGCTTTGACAGAGGTACCTGTTGATGCCCTGCGTACTCTCTCCTCCCTGCAGGCAATGACCTTCGCCCTCAACAAGATCACCCACATCCCAGACCGAGCGTTTGCCAATCTTTCAAATCTGGTGGTGCTGTAAGTGCTTTCTAAATTCTGGTTTCTTCACTGTATCTAACAACATGGAGAATAAAAACACACCCTTGATACATTGCATGCAAGCTCACCAGTTAAAGTCCACCAGTTCAAAATGAGTGCTTCATTACCATCCAGCCATCCATTTTCCATACCACTTATCCTGCACAGGGTTGTGGGGGAGCCTATCCCAGGGGACTCGGGGCACAAGGCAGGGGACACCCTGGATGGGGTGCCAACCCATTGCAAGGCACAATAACACACACTCATACACCCATTCACACAATTTAGAGATGCCAATCAGATGCCATACAACGCATGTCTTTGGACTGGGGGAGGAAACTGGAGTACCCCGAGGAAACCCCTGAGGCACAGGGGGAGCATGCAAGCTTGGCACATACAGGGCGGAGGCAGGAATCGAGCCTCCAACCCCGTAGGTGAGAGCCAAACATGCTAACCATTAAGCCACCATGTCCCCCCCTGCTTCATTACACCATTTGGTTACTTCATCTCCCTTTAATGGGATAATTTATTAATTTACTGATAGATTTAGATCTAACGTGGTATGGTTTTTATAGTAACAGCTAATTTTCGGGATTGAATCTTGGATGCTCACATAAACAGATTTAAAAATGTGCTGATATTTAATAAAGATAAATGTCTAGTCATTGCCTCTGTAAGGAAGCATTTGTCAAACATTTATGGAAGAAGTCTCCAATATCAGCACTTTGTAATGGTCCGTTTCTCAGTAACATGATAAGCTGTAATTCTTTTTTGTCTTATTAATTTAAAGAGAAAGAAAGAAATAGGATGGTGAGAGATGGAACTAGTTACAGTAATAGGTTTGGAGAAAGCTCCCTCAAATAAGCTGTTTACAATATAAAGCACTCCTTTCCTTTGATCATCATGGTTTATTTTACAGTCATGCTAAAATGAATAAAGCTCAGGGTGTATTTATAGCCTATTTTTTAGTCTAGAGTGACATCGGGCACAATGAAAGGACGTGTAGGAAAAACTTGGGGTCTTTGTTGCTTTATTTTGTTTTTACATCTTTTTTTTTTCCAGTCAGCTTTCAGCTCACTAGGCGGAGAGGGGTGGGTGTGTCTGACTGTTCTCTTTGCTGTCTCACTGCAGGCATCTCAATAACAACAGAGTGCTGTCCCTGGGAAAACAGAGCTTTGATGGGCTACAGAGCCTGGAGACTTTGTGAGTTGACCTCTCATTAACATTCAGCAAAAAGTGCCGTTCCGTTTCCCTCTCTATTCTCAGTCCATCCCGCTTTTACCATCCTAGTTTCTTCTTTTCAGATAAAGAAGATAAGGCATTTTAGCTCAATACGCAAATTCATTAGTTGCCCTCTGAGGGAATATTTTACTTGCAAACCTGGAATTGTGTGTGCATTAGGAAAGGGGGTAGTGTAGAAGCATAAAATGTTTTGCACATTCCAGGCAAATTATACTTAATTAAGACGTTTTGCAGTATGACTAAACAAGGCAAGTATCTAAATATAACCTTTCAGTCAGTATTCAGTCAAATACTCCTATTTCAAACAGATATAACTTTTTTTCGGCTCATATAGGTCGATAACGCGGAATCACTTATAATTTGGATTAGAGCCTAAATAAATAACAAAACATTGCTTTTGATTATGTTTTGACATGTTTTGGTTTTGGTCCTGTCTCTGCTCCTGTCCTGTCATTGGTTTATTACCCGACTGTGTTCACCTGTTCCGTGTTCAGCTGTGTTTATTCCCTGTTATACAGCAGTTAGTTTCGGTCCACTAATTTGATTGGTCAAGCAGCGTTCCAATAGTAGTGCTGATATTTAGTATAACAGCACTAGGACGTTTCACTGTATCACCCCGCCTGTCTGTGTTCATAACATACAATTCCGCGTCAAGTAATAGTTCCTTACATTAAAACCGTTACTACACTTACTACAGGCTGTGAGTTAGTCTGTGTGCGTTGGCATGGCAACACGCAGCACTCTATCCAGCTGTGGCTTTTTCTGGAACTATTTTTGTTGATCGAGCAAAAATACACAAAGTATTTCGCCATGTTGTGTCTGGAATATCAGTTAGTCTATATTTATTTCTTGTTTATAGAACTGTTGTATAAAAGCAATATCACACTCACAATTATGCGGTTGTAGTGAATATCAGCACAGCTTGGATTTTGCTTAATCACAAACATGGGTTCCACTCTTGTCAGCCAAGAACAAGAATCTGAGGCTATCATGGGCACAGACTCACTGAAACTGGACAGTTGAAGACTGGAAAAACATCACCTGACCTATTTCCAGTCTCCAGTTTTCCAGTTTTGCTTGAACATCCTGTGAGAAGTGCATTACAATAGTAAAGATAAGAAAAAAAAATCTCATCTTTAGTAACAAGTAATAAATAATAAGAAGTACTAATACTAATAATCATCCTCTTACATGACAAATTAACTTTCCTCGAAATACTGTGATCCAAATCTATGTCTTGTATTAACAGGGATTTGAACTACAACAGTCTGGAGGAGTTCCCCGTCGCTATCAGAACCTTGAGGACTTTGAAGGAGTTGTAAGTATACATAGTGCTTCTTTCCCCATACTAGCCATACCTATATTTATATTATCACCAGTTCATTGGTTATGTGTCTACATTTTTTCTTTGCAGGGGCTTTCACAACAACAACATCAAGTCCATCCCTGAGCATGCCTTCATTGGAAACCCCTCTCTCTTAACAATGTAGGTCTCTATACTGTATGTGTTCATTTATGATCAATACCAATGTAATTAAACTACTAGTAAGTGCATTTAGCATTTTAATGCAAAATTTTAAAAAAAATTAAGTGGTTCTAAACTCCTCTTAATTCTGATTATATAGAACACAAATTACTAATGAACTTTCTCAGAACTTTCAATGTTGTAACCTCTGTTATTTGTGGATGATGTGTAACATTGTAAACTTTTGGCAGAAGAATCTCTGTGCTAAGCTAGAGGTCCTGCTTGTTAACTGAGATAATATTAGCCATGAGTAAAATCTTGGGTATTATATATGATATGATGATGTAAATCAAAACTGGGATATTTTAGGCTATTTTAAAAACCATTTAAAAATACATGCATGGGGTACATATGTTCAGATACACACATGGGCTACATAAAGCCTTGCATGCACAGATGTTTTATATGTTGAGGGGCTAATTTTACAATTGTGTAACATTTCTGGGAACTCTATAAGTGCTGTTATTTTCTTATAATATAGAGAACCTTCAAAATTCTTCAAAAACTGTAACTCACTCAAGTAGTATCAACTTGCAATCCCAAATTTTCTATAATTCATTAAACTTTTTAAACCAAATGTTTGTTTCTGGTTTCTTGACTATTTAGATCAAGTCAAGTGGCTTTTTATTGTCATTTCAACCATATAGAGCTGGTACAGTACACAGTGAAACTAAACAGTGTTCCCCCAGGACCAGATTAAGAGTATCAAGGCACAGTTTAATAATATGTATTTTTTCTTTTTCTGACAGATTCTTCTATGACAACCCCATTCAATTTGTTGGTCAGTCTGCTTTCCAGCACTTGCCAGAGCTCAGAACACTGTGAGCCAAGCTACAATTTGGATCAATGAACCAACACATTTTATTGTCTTCATGATTAAATTACAGCACCAACTTCAACCTCAACAGGAGTGTTACATACATTTTTTCCCCCCTGTTGTGTTTAGGTCTTTAAATGGAGCAGCAGATATCACGCAGTTCCCAGATCTCACAGGCACACATAGTCTGGAGAGGCTGTGAGTTCCCGCTGTCCTCTAAAACCACGTCCTCAAATACACAGTTTACTTTAGTACCTTTTCTTCATTACTGTAAAATACTGGAACTACTGTACTGACTGAGCAAATACACTGGACATATATAATAATATTCAGTTATTATGCACAATGTGTCCAGTTTAATTGTTTATCAATACTGACACAAAAGTATGTTTTTTTCTCCCTTGCATGCATATGTATTGCTACATACAATTCACATTATACATCATTAGCTAAAAGCATTACTCTGGTTGTTTAAACTATATATATTTTTCATGGTCTTGCAATGTCTTTGTGGGTTTCCTCCTAACTCCCAATAACATGTCGGTAGATGAATTGGCTACTCTAAATTGCCCTTTTCTGCCTCACGACTAATGTTCCTGGGATAAACTCTGCATTCACCGCAACCCTGAGCAGGATAAAGCAGGCCTTTAGGGCTGAGTGGGTAGAGGGAAGCTTTTTCTGAGTAAAAGACATATGGCATGGTTTTTAGGTTCAACTCTAAGCATTACATCTGGTGAAAAACAGGTGCTACTCATCAACTGGCTAATACCATCCCTATGGTGAAGCATGGTGGTGGCAGCATCATGCCATAGGCATGCTTCTCAGCAGCAGGGACACAGAGACTAGTCAGAATTGGCAGTTTGAGGAATTCAGCCAAATATTAAGAGGTTCTTGAAGAAAACCTGCTCCAGACTGGTTCACCTTTCAGCATGACCATGACCCGAGCATACAGCTGGGTCATTGTCTCTGAATGTCCTTGAGTGGCCTAGACAAAGCGTAGACTTGAACCCCATAAAACATCTGTGTAGACACCTGAAGATGGCAGGTCACAGACACTCCCTATCCAGTCGAATCTGGCAGGAAGAATGGGAGAAATTGACCAACTACAGGTGTGTGGAGCTTGAACAGACTTACCCAAGAAGTACTTGTAGCTGTAATTGCTGCCAAAGGTGCTTCTCTAAAGTATTGAATAAAGGGTTATGCTTATCTGAATGAAATATTTCAAATGGCCAAAATGTAACTCAATTTTTATTAAATCCATAACACAATAAAGCTTGAAAAAAACTGAAGGGGGCTGAATACTTTCCGGACCAACCGTACATATTTCCATGTGTCTGATTCTCTAGCAAAACCATAAAAGCACAAATTATTTGGCTCCATTTGGCTTCCACTTTGCTTCATGACATGACTTGCACATAAAAACTACAATAATCTGTAGATATTTAAATGCAGTTTACTTGGAATTAATTGCAGTGGTTGTCTCTGTGTTCAGCGCTATCACGGGTGCAAGAATCACATCTCTACCAAGCACAGTGTGTGAGCAGCTTCCCAACCTGCAGATGCTGTGAGTCCTCTTAATTCTTATGTACTCTTCATATATATGTCTAGTTATTTGTTAGATTTTAAGACATATCCATCGACAAGGCAAGTGATGAGATAGATTTGTAGAAAAGATGTTATTATCCTGCATCCCTTAACCCACAGACATGTTTTCTTTCTAGAGATCTTTCATACAATCTAATCCAATCCCTGCCCAGTCTCCAAGGCTGCAAAAAGATTCAAAAGATGTGAGTTACGAATGAAACTGGACATTTTACGCCCAGCTGATATGACAAGCAATAATATAACAACATAACAATAACTCTTGCTTTTCTTTACTGACTAGTGATCTCCATCATAACCAGATCCATGAGCTAAGAGCAGACACGTTTCGAGGTTTGCCTTTACTCAAGTCTCTGTGAGTATGAGTTCATCACACAAAGAGTCTAACCAGCCAGCTGCAATCTAACAAAAGATGGCAACTTGGTCAGCAGAATGATTCTATGAGTGATGGTTATAACTGAAATGGTGTATGTTTTGTAGAGTAGTATTGGTTTTAATTAATTTAATGTTCAGGCCTTAAGCTTGACCCTTGAACAGGGCCTTGGTAAGTGAAATTATTTTGGCTAAATGCAGGTGGAAGAAGGTTAGAGGAATGTTGTTGCCGTGGAAGGATTATGTCTTGAAGAAAGTAATATGAATTCATGCACTATCTTGTATAATTATCTAACCAGATGACCTATGGGTTGTACATGAAGTGAAATGTGAGCTGAAGTGGTAACTGAAGCGTCGATAAACCCTTTGTTTTCCCCGTGTCTCATTTCTGAAGAATTAAAAAAGGGAAGAAAAACTCTATGAAGTAACAGTTCAGAATGCCATGAAGCCGACAGCTCATATCATCAGCAAGTGGAAGAATCCTATATAAACATCCATCAGTTGAACTTTTTAAAATTGTCAATTTCTTGTTGTAGTGGCCTAGCCTGGAATAAGCTGTGCTCTGTGGACCCACTCTCCTTCTCTGAGCTGCCAGCTCTCACCAAACTGTGAGTTCCAGTATTTAACAGACACACACACACACACACACCCCTTTATTAATGAACCACAGCCAAACGGCTTACAGCATGCTGAGTCACGAACATAATTTAAGTGCTAACATTAAGTATACAGCCAGCACCAAAATGATTGGCATCCTCGGTGGTGAAAAAATGTCTGTGGTTAATTTGGATAATATCATAATATCACCCTGAAAATATGAGAGAAATTTAACTGAAGTTTTTCTTTTTAAAGAAACCACATTTGTGCTACTACTTTGTGGAACCATCCTTTGCCACTGTAACAGCATGGAGTCTTCTATAATGCTTGATGAGATTGGAGAATACAGAGCATGGAATATCTCCAGATCCTCCAGGGTCCTAGGTCCTCTCTTGTGGACTCTCCTGTTCAGATCGTTCCACAAGTTATCAATGGGGTTTTCGATCAGGGGACATGTCAAAAGTTTGATTTGGTGGTCAGTCAAACATTTTTGTGTAGATTTGGATCATTGTCCTGCCTGAAAATCCAACCATGACCCAGTTGTAGTTTCTTGGCAGATGCAGCCAAGCAGAGTTTCATCGAAAATTTCCTTGTACTTCATAGGGACCATAATGCCATGCATCCTAACAAGGTTCCCAGGACTTTTGGAAGAAAAACAGGAACATCACAGATCCTCCATCATACTTATCATGGGGATTAAGTTATTTTCTGTAGAACCATCCTTATTTTTTGCCAAGCCCACCTTGAGTGTTTGTTGTCAAAATACTCTATTTATGCCTCTGGGACCATCAATAGCACTGTATCTCAAAAAGGAGTGGTTGATGTTTTGTAGGATTTATATGGAATTCTCATCGTAATCAGCAGATGAACTGATTAGATTTTGGAATTGATTCAAACAGGGTCAAATTCACTGCAAGGTCAAATATCTGAAATAGTTTATCAATAGCTTCCTTCATGTTTGAAGTATATTTTAAGAGTATTTCAGGCATACAAATTAGTAGCAAGAAGGACTAGACTTGTTGCGGCAGATGCATCTCCGTCCACACTGTTGGCATGGAGTTCTACTTGTTTTGTCTCATCTAACCATAGAACCCAGTTCCAGGCAAAGTTCCAGTTGTTTCTACTCATCAATGGTGACACCAAGCATGGTGAACATTTCATCAAATCTCCAATGTGACCTTTCAAGACGTTTTTGCCTCAATGTATGTTGGGGGCAAAATACTACTGCGTCCTCTTTCAAATTGGTTCATTACAGTTTTGGAAGTTTTAAACTTCTTAATTATTGTCCTAACAGTGGATATGGGCATTTCAGGCATTTTTGTATAGTTATTGTCTGACTTAAGAAGGTCACTACACTTTTGTTTTGTTTCCTTTGTATATTCTCTAACCGGGGCATGTTGGCTTAGTGGTTAGCACGTTTGCGTTTAGCATGTTTAGCATGAATCCCACCTCTGCCCTGTGTGAGCGGAGTTTGCGTGTTCTCCCCGTGCTTCGGGGGTTTCCTCCAGTTTCCTCCCCCAGTCCAAAGACTGTCCAAATTCCGAGACTAGTATGTGAACGTGTGTGTGATTGTGCCCAGCAATGAGTTGGCACCCCATCCAGGGTGTCTCCTGCCTTGTGCCCTGAGGTCCCTGGAATAGGCTCCCTGTGTGGGATAAGTGGTATGGAAAATGGATGGATGGATTCTCCAGCCATTCTCATTTTGACGAATGACTACTAGGATTACTCTTTGTGTCACCTCAAATTTATACAAAAGTTAAAACAGGAAGTCATGGTTTACCACTTCAGTGCCTTAATACTTAGATAAACTTTTTGTTCATAAGAATTTCTATAATTGTGACATGGATTTGTTTTGATGTGTTGGATGAATGTGGATTTAAGCAAAGGAGCCAATAATTCTGAAACTTATCTATGGATAAATACAGTGCTATTGACCAATATAAAATGTTGTATTTGGATAACTTCACTCCTTTACAGTGACCTGACTTCCAATCACCTCTCATCTTTACCTGTGGTTGAGATGCATGTGTTGACTCACCTGAAACTGGCTGGTAATGTAGACCTCCAAGAGCTAATTCCAGTGGAGAGATTCCCCAGATTAAGGTAAAAACAAAAACAAAAAACATGTCAAATGAATATACATAGGCTTTTGTCTTGTATCTTCAGGTTCTATGTTGTCTTTTTCAGAGGTATATATACAGTATACAGTAAAACCCTGCATTAGTATTCACCCCCTTTGAACTTTTCCACATTGTGTAGTTTTACAACCTGGGGTTGTAGCACTTGAAACTGAAATGGACGTAACTGGGATTTTATATCACAAATCTACACAAAATAGCCCATAATATTAAAGGGGGAGATAAGTTTAGATTGTAAAGTTATTTACAAAATTTAATTGCATTCAGTATTCACCCCCCTTGCTGTGAAACACCTAAATTGGTTTTGGAAGACCCCAGAGTTAAGCTTACCTAAACAAATAGCATCATGAAAATTGTTGTTCACCGATGGGGAAGGAACTGGTAGTTGAGAAGACTACCCCAGGCTGACGAGTTGAAATTAAAAGTTGAGGGGGTGTTTTCAGTGGTTTTTACCAGTTGTAGGAGGGGAATTACACATTGCAACTTCGCCTTGAATGCAGCACTAATCTTAGAGTCACAATGAACGAAAAGTTTTCCTCTACAAGTATTGGATATAGTGTCTAAATCTAAATATAAAAATCCCATTTAAGTTCCAGGTTGTAACACTACAAAAATGGGAACATTTAAGAGGGGTGAAAACTTAGGCAAGGCACCGTACAGTATGCAACATAAATTAAGAATGTTATCCATTTTTGCACATTTGGACAGAATATTTTAGAAGTTTTATTAGGGTAAAAATGAAGGGAAGAGGGAAAGGATACATTTTTTGTTTTTTGTTTTTCTTCAAAGTGATTTCTACTTTACGTCCTATGTTGTAAAATTTCTACTGAAATTTCTACAGCTTGAAAGTCCAGTGCTGCTCTTATTCTGACAGATATTCTTTCAACCCACACAGACACGCAGAACTAATCTAACTTGGACTTGGATGATTAAACCAGTTGTAAATACTGCAGAGTATTAAATATTTAAAAGGCTTGCTGTTACATTTATAGGGTCATGGAGATGCCGTATGCATTTCAGTGCTGTGCCTTTCTGACCTGTGAGAAACACGTGATCGGTTGGGAAAAAGAAAAGAACAGCAGCAGTGACGTAGGAAGGAAAGACGGTGTTTCCTCCAACCCAGGTGTCTACACTTTGGATAATCTCTTTTAACTATTTCTATAAAGCCACTAATTGAATATAGCTATCATTTATGGTAAACATTTATATTTTTCTGTAACAAATTTGCTATTCACCATTTATATTACAACTAGGTGGTAGGCTGTCATAAATATAGCAATGTTTATACTGTTTATAATGTTTACAGTGTTTGCTTCTGGTGGGCGCCTTCCATGTTCCCAGACTTCCCTTGAGTAGAACCGGCAGGCCTGACCTGTTCACTCACGCTTCGGCTGGTAGATAGTGTTGTCTATCTCACAGCTGATCGTTGTCTTGTGACTAGTGTGTGTAGTGATAATCGCATATAGGAGGAAGGTGAAAATCTGAAACAACCTATGAATTTTGTATATCATTGTATATCATAATTTGTAATATTTATCTTTAAGTTAAAGAGTTAGGGAAGTTGCTGTATTTTCTTTATTTTGGTTTATTTTGGTAACTAGTTTAGGTAGCTAGAGTAGGTAGTTAGATGGCTTTTGTTTATTATTCTCTTTCCTCCTCTCTTACATGTTACGTTGTCCCCTTTACGTTATGTAAGTAAACCCAGTTATGGTGGTAAACGCTGTTGTCTGTGGAGTTTTGGGAATCTGGAGGGCACGGGTACTCCCGTCTCCATATGTTATGCTAAAGGCTATTTTGTACACGTGCTTCATTATCAAGAATTCATGCTACTACTCTACTACTTCAGTTGCATGTTATGATTGTTATGTGCAAGCCAATTAATAGTTTAAATTATACTGTGAAATTTTTTTAAGATCTTTTAAGGCATTTAAACAGCATCTTTAATGTAGCGCACAGAGAATCAGCAAGCGTGGTTATTAAAAATTAGTGCGATGTGCCGTGAATTGCGTGCAAACAAAAGTATTTGCAAGCATGCAGCAGTGAATCGAGCGTGCAGTGCACTTCGGTTCTGTGAGCAGTGAGACACGTGCGCCTCACTAATCACCGTCTGCAAGTAAAATTCTCCAAAATGGAGGAGACAAATTCGGTTAATGTTTTTGTCACTCATACACAAAAGTTAGTTTATTATTCAATGTTGCATTGTTAGGTAACGGTAAATAAACTAAACTTTACCATTAAAGAAGATCTATTGGCGGATGTAGTGAAATGTCTAATGGTTTATTAGGTTTAGTGCTTCAAAAAATGATTCGTATTAATAAATATTAATGTTATATTAATAAATATTTCAACTCGAAACCATCACCACTACAATGCCTGTAGTTCCAAGTGTATTTGTATTTATTCTCTCATTTGAAAGATGTCTGGATTAATAGCACCTTTGTGGCTAAATGACGTTCCTCTGTCAACAGTGTATACTGAGAAGTTATCTACAGGGGGGTATTTACATTCACCAACTGACTTTTTGCAGGGAAACGGAACAGATATACAGTCCCCTCCAAAACTATTGGAACGGCAAGGCCAATTCATGTGTTTGTGCTATACACCAAAGACATTTGGGTTTGAGATCTAAAGATGCATATGAGACAAGAGTTTCGACATTTATTTCATGGTACTGTATTTACATCTAGATGTGTTAAACAACATAAAACAAAACCTTTCGTATCAGACCACCCAATTTTTAGGCGAGCTAAAATTCTAAACTCTCTTCTCATATTCATCTTTTGATCCCAAACCCAAATGTCTTCAGTCTACAGCAAAAACAAATGAATTGGCCTCGCCGTTCCAATCATTTTGGAGGGGGATGTACGGACATAAATTTAAAAAATGGTAGCCTACTGGTTCATGTTAGCTACATAACAAAACATATAACATGATTCTACAGTACGTGTGTTAAGTTTATTGTGATCACTTTCATCTCTGCCATTTTGGGAGTTTTAGTTTGAATGAGATAGCAAGCAAGCGTACTGTACGTGTCTCGGTGCTCGCAGAATTAAAGCTTTGTAGTTAATATGCAGTAGAATTCTTAATTGTTTATTTTCATATTCATACTCATATTGATGAATAAATCTGGCCACAACAATTTTTTTTTAAGTAAGAAAGTAAAGGCTGACTGGATGACTTTCGTTTTTTTTTCTTTCTTAAAAGGAGACCATGAATTTGATGATCTTTTCCCAGACCCTGAAGATGACACTGTGTCACACCACTCAGTCCAGTGCTCCCCAACACCAGGTAATAGAACAACATCTCATCAGAATTGCTTTTCTTACTTCCATTTTTATCTAAATGTTTTGTTTGTTTCTTTTTATCCAGGCCCATTCCAGCCGTGTCTTTATCTGTTTGAGAGCTGGCTCGTCCGCTGCGGAGTTTGGATCATTGCCGTCATGTCCCTGGTTGGTAACGCCATGGTCATGGTGTCCATCTTTCTCTCTCCAACATTTTTGTCTCCCGTGAAGCTGCTGGTGGGCTTGCTGGCGCTGGTCAACAGCCTGACAGGACTATGCAGTGGAGTTATGGCTCTTGTAGACGCCCTCACCTTTGGTAGCTTCGCTACGTATGGCGCTAACTGGGAAAGCAGTACAAGCTGTAAGCTCACCGGCTTCGTGTCGGTTTTTGCATCAGAAACAAGCGTTTTCCTCTTGACTGTGGCTGCTGTGGAAAGAAGCTTTTCTGTTCATAATGGCAAAGCGGCACTGGATTGTAGAGCATCGAAAGCAATGGTTAAGCTAGCAGTGCCACTTTGCTTCATCTTGGGCTTGGCTGTAACATCAGTACCTCTCCTACACCTTGGTGAGTACAGCATATCATCGCTCTGCCTTCCTCTTCCTCTTGGAGAACATGGTGGTTTGGGCTTGATGGTGGTTCAAGTACTGGTCAACTCTCTGTGCTACCTCGTCATGACCGTCACCTACACGTGTCTGTACTGCAGCCTAGAGAAAGGGGAACACGACAAGCTCTGGGACTGCTCCATGATCCGTCACGTGGCCTGGCTTCTTTTCGCAAATTGCATCCTCTACTTCCCTGTAGCATTCCTGTCATTTTCTGGCCTGCTGAAAATCTCTGCCGTGGGCCCGGATGTGGTCAAATCAGTGCTTCTGGTGGTTGTACCCTTACCTGCGTGCCTTAACCCCTTGCTTTATGCGCTCTTCAACCCCCATTTCAAAGAGGACCTGGGACTCCTGCTCAGACACACTCGGGTAACACTGCTGAGAAACCAGCACCTGAGCCTGGCCTCACTCGACTCAGACGATGCCGAAAAGCAGTCCTGTGACTCCACACAAGCTTTGGTCTCTTTCACCAGTGTAAACAAACAACCAGCATGTTTGGCACAGAATACCAAGCCCCATCATCTCGCCATGCACTGTGTGTGTACGTCTTAACGTTTTCGACTTTCGACTTTCTTTAATTAATGATTTTCCACGCAGCCCAGTGCATAAAACAAACCCCGTCAACGTGACACGGGTTAGTGTGAAAGCATCAGCGTGTGCATTATTTCAACTGCACATAGACAAGCCTTCACTAAGACTACGTGTGTGTTGCTCGAGTGTACATGAGGAGAATACTGATGTCTTATGCTTTGTCCAGACTTGGTGGCAGGGTCTTAACCTGCATTTAACTGTCAAATGGTACTTTTAGCTGCCAAGTGTCCTGCATACAAAGGAGAAGCCTAACAGCAGTAATATTGTTGCTCAAGATATTTGTTTGACTTTTTTTGTGGGTTGCATTTTCATTTTTCGTGTACAAATTTGTCTGTAAATTTTAAGAAAAGAGTTTTTTTTTTGTGCTCATTTCTTGTGTTTCTCTTCCTGTATGCATAGTACATTGTAAATGGGCCATTCTATCTATCAAGTGGTCCAGTGCAGGTTGCTCGAATGTTTTAAATTTTCTTCAGTTGTTTTTGAGTGATTATCTCTATGTATTGGCATTGCAAAATCACCATTTAAAATTTTTTTGCCATGATGTCAGCCATTTTTGTCATGAAACACAACACATTTTGGTTATACAGCTGTTTACAGAAACCTCAATATCTTGGCTCAGGATGGTCCTAGCTCCATGGAACAAAAACTGATCTCTAGAGCACATTACAAGGCACGTGGTCACATCTAAACATTTTGCACATTCATGTTCCTTAGACTTAGAACTTATGTCCGAATGTAATGCTCAAGATTGCTCACAGTTCCTCTTTTAGGGTCAATTTATAATGGGAAGGGTTTGAGTCTCAGTCTAAATTTTTTTACGGGGTACCTAGACAAGTATAGTGGGCATGCAGAACATTTCAGGTTTGAGACTTCTATTTTTTTTTTTTAAAATTTTTATGGGGGCGAGAAAGTGCCATTTTTTAAAATTCTCCTCGCTTTCGGGTTGAATATCTCTGGTGGGGGATCAGATACAAACCTGAAATTTTCACAGAAATAAGTAATCTGTAGTAGGATTCTGCTGTAAAAATTGTGTTTGAGTTTGAGGTTTGAGGTAAACTCTGCGGGACAGTGGACCTTGATTTGTAGAACCAGCCTGATACAGCTGTGCAGTTGGTATGCGTGAATAGTAGTGTGATGATGTAGTTAAACCAAGTAAAATATATATTTTTTTAAACGGGTGGTTTTGCAATGCCAATACATAGAGGTAATCACTCAAAAAATATATATATTAGAAAAAATAAAAACGTTCAAGCACTTGAGATGGAATGACTCAAATACATGGCAATGTTTTGGCGAAACTTGATAGCTTAATAAGATCAGTTAAGTTACATAACATCATACAATCTTAGTGACATTGAAGATGCCAGCTCAATGTGTGATATTTACTGTTTTACTTTTTGACCTATGCAATGGTTAAAGTATTAAACATTTAGCTAAATGTGACGATAATGCTTTATTGTTGATAGACAAGACAGTTCGAATATAACATTCAACCAGCTACTCACACTTATAAGCTTGTAACGATGACACAGTGTCGTGTAGATCTTATGAACATTTAAGAAACTTTTAATTGTTATAACACTTGTTATAGTTTAATACTTGACATCCCCATTCATAATTCATCATACGTCGTCCTGCTTTATGTGTATTTATGTAACATTGAATGTAGAAATATTCATAGCAAGGCTTCCATATGAACCGATTTACCAGTTTATAAAGACATTGTATCTATAGATTGCTACATCAATATCTATGTTAAGGTTTCATATTCAGTTAGCTGATAGATTATTGTTGAAACTTAATTTTAATTTCGATTTAAACATTGACACATTGTGCATTTCTAGTTATGACAAATTAGTACACAACGCACCATGATTTGATGTCATTATGTAGTTAAAGTATCACTCTTTAACATTTAACATGACCAATCAGCGAAATACTTCCAGGTTGCAACTAGTAAATATAAAGTATAAGATAAAAGGAAAAACAAGAAAACAGAAAATAAACCACTGAATGAACATTACAGTACATGTTTAAGCTGATCCAAATATATTCACAGCTCATGATTTTTTTCTAATATACCGAGCAGAACCTTTGTATGAACCAATTGTGAAAGATAAATCTAAAAACTGTAGAACTAGGAATGATGTGATAATGATGTGTAAAGAAAGAGCTGTGAATCTGAGATATATTAGCAGCTATTCTTCACCACTGAAGTGTACATTCTCATGTCTGTATATAGAATGACTGTTTTTTTTATACCTTGGATATATAATGTAATTTGTATTAAAGACATTTTAAAAGAAATAAATAAAATGATGGCTTTGGAGTGCACATGAAAAAGTGAAAAGGTGTTCAGGGCGCAAGAAGAAAATAGATAGAAAGAAGATATTAAGAAGTCCCAAAATGTTGTAATAATGTCTGCAGATCAGGAAATGAAAGGAACATTTTAATCCAGAATGCAGGGTCAGGAAACAACTACAATGTGGTGAACAAATGTAGCTTATAGGGGCAGGGTTAAGGGAAACATGGTATATACAGATATAGCTTAAGTAAATTAATAGTGCTTAAGAGGAAGCAAGTGTGTGTGATGATTTAAAACCTACTTCATACCTTATTCATTTATTTATATTTATCTTCAGTAAGTACTTTATCCTGATCAGGGAGACAGACAGACAGACTGACTGACTGACTTCATTCATTCATTCATTCATTCATTCATCCCAGAGCGAAATTCACCAACTACAGCAGCACAAACAGTTAGATGTATACTAAGAGTGATTTAACATTATAAATGAAACAAAATAAGAATAAATATACGTGTAGAAAAGGGGGGGAATGACAAAAAGAAAAAGAATACAGTGTCAGAGTGTGATGTGGTAGTGCAGTAGGGTGTAAACATTGTAGATACTGTACAACAGCAGATTTGATTGGAATTAAAGTTGCAGTGCAGTGCAAACATTGTCTACAGTGTAAACATTGTAAACTGTGTGAAAAACATTGAAGTAGAGTGGGAGTGCATATACATATGGATATGGATATGGATAATGGATGGTGGTAGTTCAACTATCATCCAATGAGCTTATCCTAATATTGGCTCAGTGCAAATAGTGTCCCAGCACAGTGAGGAGCTGTTGTACAGTGTTATTGCAGTTGGTACAAACGACCTCCTGTACCACTCCTTTCTAGAGTGGAGCTGAATGAGTCTCCTACTAAAAAAGCTTTGCTGATTAATTAGTAGGTCATGGAGGGGATGCTGTTCATTGTGCAGAATGGCTGTGACTTTGTCGAGTGTCCTCTTTTCCACCAAAACCTCAAAACTGTCCAGAGACCAGCCCAAGACCGAGCCAGCCTTCTTGATCAGTTTGTTGAGGGGTTTTTTTTTTTTTTGCATCTCCAGCTCTAATGCTGCCTCCCCAGCATACTGCTGCAAAGAAGACTGCACTGGCTACCACTGAATGGTAGAACATCTTGCTGCAAACATTAAAGGACCTAAGCTTCCACAGAAAAACCAGATTCTGCTCATCCCTTTCTTGTACACAGCCTCTGAGTTGACCTTCCAGTCCAGCTTGTTGTTGAGATGGACACCAAGGTACCTGTAGGTGTCAACCAGCTCAACATCCTGACCCATGATGGTAATGGGGCTGGTTGTGGTCCTCTTCCTCCTGTAGTCCACCACCATCTCCTTGGTCTTGGCCACATTGAGGAGCAGAACATTTCTGAAGATGGCAGATATCTGACGTATACTGAAAGTCTGTGGTGTACAGGGTGAAGAGAAAGGGGAGAGCACAGTTCCCTGTGGTGCTCTTTATAACCATGGTGAGCAGAAAAGCATCTCGGCATGCACAAAACATCTAACCTTGAGGTGGATGGGCTGCATTAGCAGAAGACCACATCAGGTCCCACTCCTGTCAGCCAAAAACAGGAATCTGAGGCTGTCATGGGCACAGAGTCACCCAAACTGGACAGCTGAAAATTAGAAAAATAAATAAATAAATAAATCACTTGGTCTTTTTCCAGTCTTGACATATTCAATTTTACAATTTCGTGACCCATTGCACCACCCCTTTAACTGTGAAATAAATTCCATTCCACCAGTACACATTTATTTTCTGAACATAATCCATCTATTGAAATATTACACTCATTATTCAAATGTGTACAATAATACTTTAGCTTTAGTATTTATTGGAACTAAAGAGCTTTTTATATCTGTTTTTGAGTTGACCCAATTAAACCCATTCAGTTCGAATGAGACAACAAATCAAACAGGCTAATAACTAAGCACTCAATAATCAGTATATTTGATAATAATAGGTTTCCACCACAGTAACAGTAAATAAACAAACAAACAAATAAATAAACTCAGACACCCTGGCTATGCTTCACAAACCCCTTCAGGTTCCTGGATCCCACTTTGAGTACCAGTGTTTTACAGTATGATATGAAAACAGAGAAAGAAAGAAATGTTGTTCTGATAGATAGATAGATAGATAGAAAGATAGAAAGAAAGAAAGAGATAAACCAGCAGTCATTTGAAAAAAAAGTGTTGCAGTATGACCTGAAAGCAGCAGGAACAACAGTTACACAGAGAACAAAAAGTAATGAACTGCACCTCAATTATGTCAATTCCTACACCTCACACAAAACTCCTCTGCTAAAAAACAAGCACAGAGATGTGTGTCTAAAATTTGCAAACAAACATTTTTTGGAACAAAGAAATACTGTGACTCTGAGAGGTAAATATCACCAGTATAATGTTTTGCCAAACATCAACTGGAAAAAAAAAGTCATGGTTACTTCCATACAAGTATCACATCCCTAACAAAGCCAAGGAAAAACATTGGAAAATGCTGAATAAAACTGATCCCTGTCATTATCACACCTGAAATATAAAGATCTAAATGTCTTGTGTGTTTTCTGTCACATCAACAATGAAACTGTAATTCACCTACTTTTTAAAGTGTGAAGTTGTTAACAAATTCTGGAAGGACTTGGACTTGGCTAAACATGGCATCATGAAATGGAAAGAATCACCCTAAAATCTTAGAGAATGGCATGTAATAACAATAATAATTTTTAAAAAGCTTATTATTGAAACATTATGATGAAATGTTCCAACTGTTATTGTTGACTCAGTGAGATCTCATCTCTTATTTTTTATTTATTTACTTGTTTATTTAATTATTTGTTTGTTTGTTTGTTTTGTGTTTATCTAAAGTGTTAGTTTATTATTGTTTATCATTAGTTTTATGTTTATTTTTAATTACTTAAATACTCTTTTAATGTAATAGTCAATAATAATAATAATAATAATAATAATAATAATAATAATAATAATTATTATTATTATTATTATTATTATTATTATTATTATTATTATTATTATTGTTTATTATTATTATTGTTGTTGTTGTTGTCGTCTTGTTTTATGATAAAGTATTTTGTTACTCAAATTCTGTAACTCAGAAATGTTCAGGGTAATAAAGATAAACTTAGAGAGACGTTCCCGAGTAGGAATTCCGAGTTGGGGAACCGTTTTCTTTGTTTATTTCCTGGTCGTATGTCCGGAATTACGAGTTATTGAGCAGCTCTCTGACGTTCCGGTAGGTGGCAGTAGCGTGTTACTGTAACTTAAAGGACAGCAGTAGAAGAAGAACAGTAAACTATATGAATAGATGTGTGCTTTAACACCGCTGAGGGTTTCGTGTTATACCAATTTAATGAAAGTTTCTGGCTTTTAACATGGAACAAGCACCACACCAACACCGCGGCTTCTTCTACAGCAGGTACACTTCCGGTGGAGCATGTTACAGCCGTCTGCTAGCGTCCACAAGCTAAAGACCTTAGCTTACTGTCGTGTTTACAATTAAACCAGAGTATCGATATCGTGATTAATGAGGTCAGGTACAGGTTTTTTTTTTTTCTGGGAGTGTCACCGGTAGCGTCAATACCTCTGACGCTCTTTAATCTGTCCATCTGTAACCAGAAGTACAGCACACCGGTTATTGCGTTGTCCAGTAGTCTGATGATATGAGTTACAACATAGGTTATTGTGTCCTAATGAGTGAGGAATAAAACACAACAGGGCTTGCTGTTATAGGAAAATAATCAACGCTCGGAATAACAGAATTAGTGTTTAGGTGTTTATTTTACTCAGCAGTGTAAATACACACCACAGTGTAAAGCTGTGAGTACTGTAAATTGTTACTGTGTGTGATGTAAGGAATGAAACATGATGGCACATGCAGTTATAGGAAAATAATCAACGTTATGTTTCATGCTGGGCTGTTACCACACCGAAGTTGATTCCTTTCCCATAACAGCACAAATCCTGAAGTGTTTTATTCCTCCTATCCCACAGCTGATTGCTAACAATTACATTTTTAAACATTTATTTAAAAAAAGACAATACTTTTAACCGTTTTTAGTTACAGCTAATATTGTATAAAATCAACAATACAAGTTAGTTCCTATTCCCGCTATCACAGCTATAAACAGCCGTTTCATTCTCAACGGCTCATTCTCCTCTCTTTTGTTCTCTATGGAAGTTACTGAAGCAGGAAAGAAAAACCACAGCTTGTCATGTTACAGAGAAACTGAAACTGAGTCTGACCTTTAGATTATTACAGCGTTTAAGAGGAATTAAAGAAGTTAAACATGCTTTAAACGCAAAAATTGGTCTTTCATTGATGATCTGAAGGCATTAGGCTTTGATCAAAAGGTTGAGAGTTCAAATCCAAACACTGTCACTGTTGGGTCCTTGAGCAAAACCCTGAACGCTCATTCTGGACCAACTGTAAGTCTCTTTGGTTAAAAGCATCAGTGAAAAAGGGTCACTTAAGTCTGCATTTAGTGATGTCTAGCAAATATGGCCAAAAGTTTGTGCACACCTGATCATCACACTCGTATGTGCTTGTTGAACATCCCATCCACATCCAGATTTATTCCTCTTTTTCCTGTTATAATAACCTCCATGCTTCTGGGAAGGCTTTCCACTAGATTTTGGAGCGTGGCTGTGGAGATTTGTGATAATTCAGCTACAAGAGCATTAGTGAGGTCAGGTCCTGATGCTTGGTGAGGAGGTCCGGGGTGTAGTTGATGTGTTCCAGTTCATTCCAAAGGTGTTCAGTGGGGCTGTGGTCAGAGCTCTGTGCAGGAAACTCGAGTTCTTCCAGTCCAACCTTCACAAACCATGTCTTCATGGAGCTCACATTGTGCACAGGGACATTGTCATGCTGGAACAGGTTTGGGCCTCTTAGTTCCAGTGAAGGGAAATTGTAATGCTACAGCATATAAAGAGGTTCTATACAATTGTGTGCTTCCAACTTTGTGGCAACTGTTTGGAGAAGAATCACATATGGGTGTGATGGTCAGGTGTCCACATACTTTTGACTGTATAGTGTATACAGTGCTGTGAAATAGTATTTGCTGATTTCTTCTGTTTTTGTGTATATCTTTATCTAAATTAGAACAAAATCTAAGATAAAACAAAGGCAACCGGAGTAAGCACAAAATACAGTTTTTAAATGATAATGTTATTTATTGAAGCAAAATAGTTATCCAATACCAATTGGGGCTGTGTGAAAATGTATTTGCCCCCATAGTTACTAATTCCCCAAATCTATGAAACTGCATTAATAATGGGGTTCAACTGGACTAGACGCAACCAGGCCTGATTACTGCAAACCCTGTTCAATCAAATCAACACTTAAATAGAACTTTTTCAACAGCATGAAGTTGGTTAAAATGTCTTACCCAGTAACACACTATGCCAAAATTTAAAGAAATTTGAGAAATGATGAGGAAGAAGGTGATTCAAATACATCAGTCTGGGAACAAAGCTATTTCAAAGGCTCTGGGACTCCAAAGAATCACAGTGAGAGCCATTATCTCCAAATGGGAAAACTACAGTAGTGAACCGTCCCAGAAGTGGCCGACCTTCCAGAATTCCTCAAAGAGCACAGCAACTACTCATCCAGGAAGTCACAAAAGAGCCAAGGACAACATCAAAGGAACTACAGGCCTCTCCTACATCAATAAAGGTCACTGTTCATGATTCCACTATCAGAAAGACACTGGGCAAATATGGCATCCATGGAAGAGTGACAAGGTGAAAACCACTGCTAACCCAGAAGAACATTAAGGCTCATCTGAATTTTGCCAAAACACACCTTGATGATCCTCAAACCTTTTGGGAGAATGTTCTGTGGACTGAGTCGAAAGTGGAACTGTTTGGAAGACAGGGGTCCTGTTACATCTGGTGTAAACCAAACACCGAATTCCATAGAAAGAACGTCATACCTACGGTCAAGCATGGTGGTGGCAGTGTGATGGTGTGGGGATGCTTTGCTGCTTCAGGGCCTGGGCAACTTGCAATAATTGACGGAAACATGAATTCTGCTCTCTACCAGAAAATCCTAAAGGAGAATGTCCGGTCTTTCAGTCTGTAAGTTGAAACTCAAGCGCAACTGGATTATGCAGCAAAACAATGATCCAAAGCATAGGAGTAAGTCCTAGTCCTAGAAGTAAGTGAAAGACTGATCTCCAGTTATCAGAAGCATTTGGTTGATTTTAAGTTTAAGGAGGAAATTAGTTTTTCACATTGGTGATAGGTATTGGATAACTTTTTTTGCTTCAAAAAAATAAATACAGTGAGGGGGAAAAAATGATTTGATCCCCTGCTGATTTTGTACGTTTGCCCACTGACAAAGAAATGATAATTTTATAATTTTATATTCTATAATTTTAATGGTAGGTGTATTTTAACAGTGAGAGACAGAATAACAACAAAAAAATCCAGAAAAACGCATTTCAAAAAAGTTATAAATTGATTTGCATTTTAATGAGTGAAATAAGTATTTGACCCCTTCGACTTAGTACTTGGTGGCAAAGCCCTTGTTGGTAATTACAGAGGTCAGATGTTTCTTGTAGTTGGCCACCAGGTTTGCACACATCTCAGGAGGGATTTTGTCCCACTTCTCTTTGCAGATCCTCTCCAAGTCATTAAGGTCTTGAGGCTGACGTTTGGCAACTCGAACCTTCAGCTCCCTCCACAGATTTTCTATGGGATTAAGGTCTGGAGACTGGCTAGGCCACTCCTGGACCTTAATGTGCTTCTCCTTGAGCCACTCCTTTGTTGCCTTGGCTCTGTGTTTTGGGTCATAGTCATGCTGGAATACCCATCCATGACCCATTTTCAATGCCTTGGCTGAGGGAAGGAGGTTCTCACCCAAGATTTGACGGTACATGGCCCCGTCCATCGTCCCTTTGATGCGGTGCAGTTGTCCTGTCCCCTTAGCAGAAAAACATCCCCAAAGCATGATGTTTCCACCTCCATGTTTGACGGTGGGGATGGTGATCTTGGGGTCATAGGCAGCATTTCTCCTCCTCCAAACACGGCAAGTTGAGTTGATGCCAAAGAGCTTGATTTTGGTCTCATCTGACCACAACACTTTCACCCAGTTCTCCTCCGAATCATTCAGGCAAACTTCAGACGGGCCTGTACATGTGCTTTCTTGAGCAGGGGGACCTTGCGGGCGCTGCAGGATTTCAGTCCTTCACGGCGTAGTGTGTTACCAATTGTTTTCTTGGTGACTATGTTCCCAGCTGCCTTGAGATCATTAACAAGATCCTTGTTAAGAACTGTGTAGTTCTGGGTTGATTCCTCACCATTCTCATGATCATTGAAACTCCATGAGGTGAGATCTTGCATGGAGCCCCAGACTGAGGGAGACTGACAGTTATTTTGTGTTTCTTCCATTTGCGAATAATCGCAGAAACTGTTGTCACCTTCTCACCAAGCTGGTTGGCGATGGTCTTGTAGCCCATTCCAGCCTTGTGTAGGTCTACAATCTTGTCCCTGACATCCTTGGACAGCTGTTTGGTCTTGGCCATGATGGAGAGTTTGGAATCTGATTGATTGATTGCTTCTGTGGACAAGTGTCTTTTATACAGGTAACAAGCTGAGATTAGGAGCACTCCCTTTAAGAGAGTGCTCCTAATCTCAGCTCATTACCTGTGTAAAAGACACCTGGGAGCCAGAAATCTTGCTGATTAATAGGGGATCAAATACTTATTTCACTCATTAAAATGCAAATCAGTTTATAACTTTTTTTGAAATGCATTTTTCTGGATTTTTTTGTTGTTATTCTGTCTCTCACTGTTAAAATACACCTACCATTAAAATTATAGACTGATCATTTCTTTGACAGTGGGCAAACGTACAAAATCAGCAGGGGATCAAATACTTTTCCCCCCCACTGTAAATAAATAAAAACTGTGTGTTTACTCAGGTTGTCTTTGTTTTATGTTGTATTTCATTTGAAGATCTAAAACTATTTAGTAAGATATACACAAAAACAAGAAATCAGGATTTTTTTTAGAGCACTGTAATTGAACTTGATGTAACGGTTGGACTCATCATTAAAGCCCCACTGAAGCTACTTTTAAAAAGGCACCATTTAAAGCAGCTGTGGTGTATTTCTGGTTTTACTGGGATGGAATAAGAAGGATGGAACAGCACTTTCTCAGTTATTATTTCTATTGGTTGGAGGGAGGGAGAGAGTGGGGGATGTGGTTGACATGAAATCAAATTCAGGTTCACAAGACACGAAGGAGTAAGAGCATCATATCACTACATTTCTACGATACCTGATATGTATTATGAAAAACAAGATAGGAAAGAAAAAATCTATAAAAAAAATTAACATTTTACAAATGTAAATACTGCAAACAGTAGAAAGCTTTATCAAATCTACTTCTCGCACCTTCCGGGGTTAAGGGAGTTCGACTCCCAACCTCCACCCTGGGTGTGTGGAATATGCATGTTCTCCCCGTGCTTCAGGGGTTTCCTCCGGGTACTCCAGTTTCCTCCCCCAGTCCAAAGACATGCTGATTGTAGGCTGATTGGCATCTCTAAATTGCCCGTAGTGTGTGAAGGTGTGTGATTGTGCCCTGTGATGGGTTGGCACCCCGTCCAGGGTGTCCCCCGCCTTGTGCCCCGAGTTCCTTGGGATCTCCGTGATCCTGTGTAGGATAAGCGGGTTGGAAAATGGATGGGTGGATGGATATCATGATACCCACAATATCTCAGCAAAGTACAGTATACCAAGAGGTAATTTATTACAATATTGATGTTATGTCATTATATCATCCAGCCCTAATTAAGAATTTAATTATTGGGTTCTGTATTTTCTCCTACATCTTGCCTTCTCCGTCTCGGCAGTTACGGTCGCCCAGCCGGAGAATTTTTGATTTAAAATCTCAGAAAATTGTTTAATTGTCCTTGGGTTTGCTTAAAAACAAACCAATAGCAGTGTGGTCCAATTGTGGGTAACTCATTGTCTGTGTTGTTAATTTAATATATTTTGTATTTTTCTCTAGTGCTTCATAGCTGCACCTCTCAACAGGAGTAACACGTTTTGTGGATGAGCAACTGCAAGTGTATCAAGATGATGACTGATATCATAGTGTTGTGTTTCACTTTGGCCATCTCCTTGTCCTTCTGGATCATATCCATAGCTATCAGCACTTATTCCGGTGAGCTCACACTTTCACACACTTCTGACTTTTATTTATTTATTTTTTAACATGTACTCATGAGCACAGTTTAACAGTTCAGCATTCAAATACTGATTTTGACAGTTTGGTTCGGTTCTCTAAAGGTGTTTTGTTTTTGCAGGTACATTGCAGCCTGTATCTCCATGGCGATGGCTGTTCTCAGTTCTGGTCCCGCTTATTATCTCGTCTCGAGCTTTGAAGAAAAAGAGTCTCGATTTTGGTGGTTGTTTGGGAGGTAAGGCGCTAATATAGTTAAGAGCATTTAACAGCGGGTCGTCTTGAGGCTGGGCTTTTTAAAGCGACTGTGGAGCTACAGTGATGCATTTCATATGGTTTGGAATCACTTAGGAAATTTCACACTTGAAAACTCCATGAAAACTTGTACTTGTATTCATTGCAAAATGAATAGAAAATCAAGTCAAGACATTGACAAGGTTAGAAGTAATGAGTTCCGCTTGAAATAACAATTTATTGCTTCAGTCTTTGCTTTAATCAAAGAATTACAGCCTTGCAGACCTTTGGCATTTTAGCTGTCAGTTTGTTGAGGTAATCTGCATTAATTTCACTCCATGCTTCCTTAAGCACCCCCTACAAGTTGAATTAGCTTGATTAGCTGCTCCCACAACAGCTCAGTAGGTTGAGATCTGGCGATTGCACTGGCCAATCCATTACAGACTGAACTCCAGCTGACTGCTTCGTCTCTAAATAGTTTTTGCAAGTTTTGAGCAGCGCTTTGGGTCATTGTCCTGTTGCAAGATGAAATTAGATCCAATCAAGCGCCTCTGTCCACAGAGTATAGCATGGTGTTGCAAAATGGAGTAATGGCCTTCCTTGTTCAAGATTCCTTTCACCCTGTACAAATTTCCCACTTCATCAGCACCAAAGCACCCCCAGACCATCACATTTCCTCCACCATGCTTGACAGATGGTGTCAAGCTCTCCTCCTGTATCTCTTCATTAGTTCCTCTGTATGATCCATTTGTGCACTTGCTTGTAAAACTGTAATGTTTAGCGACATTTAAACAGACTGATGAGTGCCGTTTCAATTTTAAAATTCCTGCTGTCTTCGTGATTGTTGCCAGGCTTGTTGCTCAAGCCATATCACCCTGCAGCTCTTGCTGGGGTTTCCACTGAAGTTAAGCAGGGTTAAGCCTGGTCAGTACCTGGATGGGAGATCTCCTGGGGAAAATTAAAGTTGCTGCTGGCAGTGGTATTAGGGAGGCCAGCAGGTGGTGGTGTGTGGGTCCTAATAGTGACGGGGACACTATACTGTAAAAAAAAAGTCTTTTGGATGAGACAAAAAACTGACTCTGACTCTGTGTGGTCATTAAAAATCCCAGGACACTTCTCGTAAATAGTAGGGGTATACCCCGGTGAAATTCCCCCATTGGCCCTTATCTATCATGGCCCCCTAATAATCTCCATCCCTGAATTGCCTACATCACTCTCCTCTCCTCTCCACCAATGTGTGGTGGGTGTTCTGGCACACTATGGCTGCCATCGCATCATCCAGGTGGATGCTACACACTGGTGGTGGTTGAGGAGGTTTCTCCCCGTACTATGTAAAGTGCTTTGAGTGCTTAGAAAAGCTCTATATAAATCTAACTAATTATTATTATCTGTGTCTCAAATCAAAAACCCTCACTGTACATTCAAATATATTTACTAATCCAGAAGACTAGTACTCAAAACAGAGTTCTTAAAAATTCAAACACTAACTGTAATAGGAAAACTGTTAGTGTTAGTACTCTATAATAGAATAGTACAGTATTTAAAGTATGTGATTTGAAGCACGACACAGTGTCACATGGTGCTATACTGCCTCCACTGTTTATGCACTGCACACACCCATCACGTTCATTTCTGAGGTCGTGCAGAAGTGACACATCAAATGACCACAGGTTACGTGCAGTGGCCATCTGCCATGAACGCGCCCTGATTCAGCGTTACTGAAACTGAAGTAAATTTGGTGATGAGTTCTATGAAAACGTTTACACACGACTTTACTAAAAGATTGATAAACGAGGTATTTAAATGATTCAGTATTATTACGTTTCATCCTCTGTAGTACATTGTGTATTCAGACTGCATTCAACTGTTGAACAGGGTACAGTTACAGCATCTGTCTCGCTTCTGAGGTCAGCCAGAGGAAAGTGTCAGCTGTTATTCTGCCACATCCTGTTGAGAGTTCACCATCATCACTGTGCAGACAAAACAAAATGTTTACTCTTATATGAAACGGTTTATCAGAATATCAGCCTCTACTACATACAGTGCCCTCCACTAATATTGCCACCAATGGTAAATTTGAGTAAAGAAGGATGTGAAAAATTGTCTTTATTGTTTAACCTTTTGATCTTTTGTTCAAAAAAATTCACAAAAATACTCTGCTCTCATGGATATCAAACAATTGCAAACAAAACACAGGTTTATCCAAAAAAAATCTTTGTGAAATATAGGTGTGCAACAATTATTGGCACCCCTATGAATTCATATGAGAAAAATATATTTGAAGTATATTCTCATTGATATTAATTTTTTTTTAGTACACCTGGGTGACTAGGAACAGGAAATTGTTCAACCATGACTTCCTGTTTCACAGGGGTATAAATATGAGGTAACACATTCCCTTAGTCATTCATAACAATGGGTAAGACCAAGGAATATAGCTGTGATGTGCGGCAAAAGGTTGTTGAGCTTCACAAAACGGGAAGTGGCTATAGGAAAATAGCACACGCATTGAAAATGCCCATTTCCACCATCAGGGCAATAATTAAGAAGTTCCAGTCAACTGGAAATGTTATGAATCAGCCTGGAATTGGACATGTGTCTATATTGTCTCAATGCACTGTGAAGAAGATGGTTTGAGTGGCCAGAAAATCTCCAAGGATCACAGCTGGAGAATTGCAGAAGTTAGTTGAGTCTTGGGGTCAGAAAGTCTCCAAAACTACAAAGTCGAAGTCACCTACTTCGACTACAAAGTTGAAGTCACCGAAGTCACCTACATCACAGTTGTTTGGAAGGGTTTCAAGAAAAAAGCCTCTACTCTCATCCAAAAACAAACTCAAGCATCTTCACTTTGCCAGACACTACTGGAGCTTCAAATGGGATTGGGTTCTATGGTCAGATGAAACCAAAATAGAGCTTTTTGGCAATAAACACCAGAGCTGGTTTTGGTGCACACAGAGAGGTAGCCATATGGAAAAGTACCTCATGCCCACAGTTAAATATGGTGGCGGCTCTTTAATGTTTTGGGGCTGTTTTTCTGCCAGAGGGCCTGGACATTTTGTTAGGATACATGGCATCATAGACTCTACCAAATATAAACAGATATTAAATGAAAACCTGACTGCCTCTGCCAGAAAGCTTAAAATGGGCCGTGGTTGGATCTTCCAGCAGGACAATGATCCAAAACATACATTAAAATCAACACAAAAATGGTTTACTGACCACAAAATCAAGGTCCTGCCATGGCCATCCCAGTCCCCTGACTTGAAACCCATAGAAAACTTGTGGGGTGAACTGAAGAGGAGAGTCCACCAGTGTGGACCTCGAAATTTGAAGGATCTGGAGAGATTCTGTATGGAGGAATGGTCTCAGATACCTTGCCATGTATTCTCCAACCTCACCAGGCATTATAGGAGAAGACTCAGAGCTGTTATCTTGGCAAAGGGAGGTAGCACAAAGTATTGACTAAAAAGGTGCCAATAATTGTTGCACACCTATATTTAATCAAATAATTTTATTTGGATAAATCTGTGTTTTGTTTGCAATTGTTTGGTATCCATGAGAGCAGAGTATTTTTGTGAATTATTTGAACAAAAGATCAAAAAAATTTTCACAGCCTTCTTTGCTCATATTTACCAAGGGTGCCAATATTAGTGGAGGGCACTGTATATACAATAAAGCCAAGATGCTTTACCACCATAACTGGAATAATTGAACGGTTTCCTGGGGAAGACAGGAGATTTATTATAAGAAAGAGCATATTTCTGTTTAAGCCCTTGCTTTATTTTGTGATATCTGTGCGTTGCAGCGTTGCTGGTTGGTTTTATTCTCACCTTGGCCAACATGAGCTTCCTGGCAGCTTTGTTCACGTTCTTCATCACCTCTAGCAAACTGACACGATGGAAGGGTTCGGTCAAGAAACGCATCGACTCTGAATATAAAGAAGGTGAATGGTCTGTTTATCGATTCCAGTATCATTTCGATGAATTTTCACCTTCTTTACACACTGTTAAGAAATGGTGTAGCATCTGTTGGAGATGTTGTTCCTAAGTAGTTCGTCCCAATCTCAAGGACAGCTTAAACCTAAATTTTAGCTTAAAAAAACACACACAAACACACACACACACAAATACTAGTTACACATTTTACACACACAGAACAGCTGGATGCAAAGACACAAGACAAATTCTTGCATAAATGATGTTTATACAAGTAAACTTGTATTTATACAAATAAATTTGTACAAATACTGGAAACAATTATAAGATTATTGTTGGATGCACAACCATTAGATGCTTATTGATGCCTCATTAACCATTCAGTTCTGTTAATGAAGCTTGTTGTATTGTCTACCTTCTAAGTACAATTCCAACAAAGGCTGATTTTAGTCAACTCACTCGGTATAGGAAATTAATTAATCAAATTAAGGATGAAATTAGACCCAAGTCCCCATGTAGATGGGAAGAGATGTATGGCTTATTCTTGCCTGTGAATTGCTGGGGCCAGGCACCAGTCTTAGATTAACCTGAAAGTCAACATATAGTTTAAAAGAAAAACATCACCTGATTGTAGTCACGTTTTAATATTTGAACTTGTTCTGCAGGTGGCCAGAGGAACTGGATACAGGTTTTCTGTAACGGAGGCGTGCCGACAGAACTAGCTTTGCTTTACATGATAGAAGTCGGTCCAGGTGAGATTCCTGTAGATTTCACCATGCAGTACTCAGCATCGTGGATGTGCTTGTCACTCCTGGGAGCTTTGGCCTGCAGTACGGGTGACACTTGGGCTTCAGAAGTAGGGCCTGTTCTCAGTAAGAGCCGACCCAGGCTCATTACCACATGGAAGGAAGTCCCAGCAGGTGAGGAAAGAGGCCTTGCAATAATGTGTTACACGTGGGAATTTCCTTTGTAGAAGCTGTGTCTGTCCAGTGCACAGTTTAAGAGCTGCATGCTATCGTCAAATATGGTTTGGGTGCTGGACATTCCTCAGCACAGCGCTATGACACTGGCCTGAAGTATAAAGTGCAGCAGTGATTCTGGTCATAAATAGAACACTAATTAAGACGAATAATGCACGTAAAAGTTGAGTCTCTAGCTGTACAACAACCAATGGTGCACCAATAAACGTACACACACAAAGACACTACGCCTGCTGCACTCATGCCAGTGCTATACACACCGCTGTGCTGGGAATGATCCACCACTTCAATATGATCTCATCACCGGTGGTACTGTGCTGGATGAGGTGTAGTTGGCTGACAAATTGTGCACAGCAACAGATGAGCTATACACTCCCAGTCACTGAATGTAGAGACAAGCTAATTAAGCTCTCGGCAGATGTTTTTTTCCAAAACAATTTACAAATGAGATCATGAGATCCAATATATAGTATAGTTGAGAGTTAAGAGCCTTACTCACAGTGAAGATTTCTTGTTTCCTCCATTTCAGTTTTAAGCGGCGGTCACAAATCCTCAGCAGGGGGATGAATGTTTAGGTGGTTCTGCAGAAATGTTGAAGTAAGCAGTAAAATAAACATTAGCAGTACATTTTTCGATATAATCCTTTTACAGTTTGGTTGTCTAATGTCCACATGCCCGACATTTTCTCTCATGCTGCTGTTGCTCAAAGGGTTTGAACACGTCTAGAATGAAAAAAGTGTCATTTGACCTTTTTCAGCCATAAGTATGTGGACGCCTGACCATCACCCCAAATGTGGTTTTTCCCCAAACTGTTGCCATGAAGTTGGAAGCACACAATTGTATAGAATGTCTTTGTATGCTGTAGAATTACAATTTCCCTTCACTGGAACTAAGAGGCCCAAACCTGTTCCAGCATGACAATGCTCCTGTGCAGAAAGTGAGCTTAATGCTCTTGTAGCTGAATGATCACAAATTCCCACAGCCCCTCTCCAAAATCTAGTGGAAAGCCTTCACAGAAGAGTGGAGCTTATTATAACAGCAAACACAGGGGAACTACATCTTGAATGAATGTGCTTCAACCATCACATTTGGTCAGATGTCCACAAACGTTTGGCCATATAGTAGAGCTTAGTATAACAGCAAAGGGGGAGACTAAATCTGGAATGGAGTGTTCATCAAGCACATATACAAACTTGGCCACATTGTGTATTTCATTGACGTCCCTAATATATATGGTAAACTGATATTAAATACAGTATATACTTGTCTGATGTTGATATGATATGATATGAATGAATTCAAAACATTCCTCATTTGATAGAAAGCGAGGACGCACCACGAGTCCAGTCGAGAGCATTTGAGATTGAGGGGAAGTGGGCGGGGCTTCCAGGAAGTGTCAGTTAATATCAGAGCAAATCATTCCACATTAATATGTCAACTGGCTTATCTTCTGTTTTATCGAGGAGAAAAAGACTGCTCTTTTGGCATACTTTTGAGTTGAGTTCTAATTCATTAACTGTGTACTCCGAGGTTAAATTATGGAGCTATGCTATAATCGTAAAGTTCGGCAGGTCTGGGAATAGAATCGAAGTAAACATCGCTGGATATCGTGGCAGTGTGATATTGTGTCGAGATGATTAAATCAGGCCAATAGGCTTCCAGTGCCTCATAATTGTACTATTTCTTCTCAGTTGCGTATATTTCCATTATGTCAGGAACAGAAAAGTCTGGTTTATTTTGTAATCTCCGTCACAGGTACTAATGGAGGAGTGACCATCGTCGGTCTTGTAGCGAGCTTGCTCGGTGGAGCCACTGTGGGCGCGGCTTACTTCATTTCTCAGCTGCTGCTGGTTAGCGATCTGCACATGGCAGCCCCTCAGTGGCCTATTGTCGTGTACGGCGCTGTGGCGGGTTTACTCGGCTCGTTGCTTGACTCTTTGCTGGGTGCAGTCATGCAATATTCAGGTAAACGTCGTGCAGCTGAATCCCACCAGAATTACACGCAGATCATCATGTCTGAGCTACTAACTATTATGCAGTCTATCAGCCGTAGCATTCAACGTTATTATTTGTGTTTTCTCTCCATCAAGGCTATGACGAAAGCACTGGGAAGGTTGTCAACTTTGAGTCGCCGACAGTGAAGTGGATATGTGGGAAACCCATTATGGATAACAATGGAGTAAACCTCTTCTCCTCAGTCCTCATAGCTCTGATGCTGCCAGGAGTTGCATGGGGCGTCTGGCCCGTGCGCTGATCCAGTGAAGGCGACCGTGCACAACGGCAATAGGATTTGCAAAAAATGTGCCTGCAAGTCAGTTGGATGCCTCCAGCTAGCACGTTTTTTAAATTTGGGATCATATGGTCCTGACCTGGAGATTAAATGTTTAGACTAAAATCATAAACATCATTTGGTGTGATTTACTGTGAATATTCAGTGTTGTTACTGTGTTAGTGATTCTTATTAAAGACATTTTCTGTGCACAGCGAAGCTCTTCAGTTATAAATTTCTGTGTCGAAAGTAGGGGTGGGCGATACAAACAGAAATATCATATCACGGTTCTCGAAGACATTTCTATGACATGTTACACATCACAATGTATAGATCTGCTCAGAAACTTCCAGTAATAGAGCGGTGTTGCATTTACAAGTTTTACTTACAATGTCTTAACATCAAATCAACTGCTTCCAGTCAGTTCATAATTATTTAAAAACAATGTAAAAAGAAAATGAAATCAAAAGGTATCACGATATCTCAGAAAAGTGTATTGTTACATCATTTATCACAATATCAACATTATATCATCATATCGCCCAGCCCTAGTAAATATTGATTTCTAGTGATTTTCTACAGCTTACCTTTCTTTAGCTTGAACCTGAAAACTCATTCATTTTACCACACCATGACCTAAGTATTATATACTTTGTTATATCCCTGACCTTGTATTATACAGTTCTATATTAGGGAAATATATTTGACAGTGTAAGATAATACTAAGGTCACAATATGTTTAACTGCTAGTATGATTAGCAATCATGGCGATGTATAACAGCATGAAGGTTTTGATTATATGTAAAATAATGAGCTGGAAAATTACTTACTGGAAAATTACAAAGCAACTGTAAAACATTTATACCTGAGGTGGGCAAACAAACGGACGAAGCTGATACCTACTCTAATGTGTTGGCGAGTTAATGGATTGTCACATGTTCCTGTCTTTGCAAATTTTTTTTATTTTTTAAATTTTTTTATAAAATAATCTTCTGAGTATATACTCTATCACTATTGCTGGAGGGTCTGCAATCCAGGATTTTTGGAATTGCATTGCTCAGGTTTCAAGTTTTACCAGCAAATGACCTGTAATAACCTTTTAAAGTTAAAGTTCACAGCAGAAACGTCTTTTATTTGGCATGTGGGTTGGAAATAGTTAATAGTTGTTGTTTTTTTCAAAGTGAAGTCAAATTTACGATGAATGTGGCTTAATATGTATATAGAATAAGATAAAACGACCTCTTAAAGCGTTTCATTCATGCTTTGCACAAAGGATCAATAACTAGTTGGTGAATTGTGTCATGACCATTTGGTTCTACTTCCTCTTCTGAGTCACTGTAGCTATTTTGTTCCCAGTTCATAATGTTTTCAAAAGCTGTGTGTCAATCATTGTTTGAAAGTGCTGAGCCCTCTTCCAAGTAGATTCCCTGTGTAAATAATGTTTAGAAATCACATTTTGAACTATGTAGACTAATCTACTGTTTAATGTTCTGTGCTTGACCTAAATTCTCAGCTAAAGTTCTTACCATTGCCATTTTGGTCCGTTTATCATGACTGAACGTAAGATTTAATTAACTAAAGGTTTAGTTAATGTTATGTAAATATAGCAATTTGAAAAAATATGTTGTTGTAAATATATTGTAACATAATTTTACATAAAGCATTGTGATTTTATGTAATTACTGATGCCTGGTATTGAATGCAATGAAATGGATTTTCTACTTTTCTTTATTGTTTCTTTATTAGGCTAGTTTCATATTTATTTTTAATAGTGCTTCAGTCGATTTAAATGTAAGCAGTAAAATGATTTTGTGCATGACGAGCAGGTTTTAAATGAAATTATTATCATTTCTGTTCAATCATACGTTTAGGCCACATACTACTGCTTTTCTGGACGTTTAGAGCAGTTCAGGCTCAATCATCTATACAGTGTATTTACTGTATATGAAATATACAAGGCCCCTGTGTAGGGAAAAAAAAACCCTGAAACACGGACAGCATTCACGTCAGTGACAGTAGCCAATTTCAATGAAATGTGGGGCAAGTTTTCTACTATTTAAGTCATTACTAACACTAGTTTTATATCACAACACTACTGAATTCTCGATTCTGAATGGTCAGATGGTGTTTAAGCAAAAAATGTGGTAGGAGAGAGTGTAGCTAGACAGCATAGGATGGTGGTGTGTAAGATGACTCTGGTGGTGAGGAAGATGAAGAGAGCAAAGGCAGAGCAGAAGACAAAGTGGTGGAAGTTGGAAAAGGAAGAGTGCTGTGTGGTTTTCAGGGAGGAGTTGAGACAGGCTTTAGGTGGTCAGGAGGTGCTTCCAGATGACTGGATTGCTACAGCCAAAGTGATCAGGGAGACAGGTAGGAAGGTGCTAGGTGTGCCATCTGGAAGGAGGAAAGAAGACAAGGAGACTTGGTGGTGGAACGAGGAAGTTCAGGAGAGTATCCAGAGGAAGAGGTTAGCTAGGAAGAAGTGGGACAGTGAGAGGACGGAGGAAAGTAGTCAGGAATATAGGGAGATGCAGCATGAGGTTAAGATAGAGGTGGCAAAGGCCAAACAGAAAGCTTATGAGGACATGTATGCAAGGTTAGATAGTAAGGAAGGTGAGAGGGATTTGTATCAGTTGGCGAGGCAGAGGGATAGAGATGGTAAGGATGTGCAGCAGGTTAGAGTGATTAAAGATAGAGATGGAAATGTGTTCACAGGTGACAGGAGGGTGAGGGAAAGATGGAAGGAGTACTTGGAGGAACTGATGAATGAGGAAAATGACAGAGAGAGAAGAGTAGTAGAGGCAAATATTGTTGAGCAGGAAGTAGAAAGGATTAGCAAGGGTGAAGTTAGGAGAGCTTTGAAGAGGATGAAGAGAGGAAAGGAAAGGTCCTGATGACATACCAGTGGAGGTATGGAAGTGTCTAGGAGAGATGGCAGTAGAGTTTTTAACTAGGTTGTTCAACGAGGTCTTAGAGAGTGAGAGGATACCTGAGGAATGGAGGAGAAGTGTTTTGGTGCCGATTTTTAAGAACAAGGGAGATGTGCAGAGTTGTGGAAACTACAGAGGTATTAAGCTGATGAGCCATACAATGAAGTTGTGGGAAAGAGTAGTGGAAGCAAGGCTAAGGGGAGAAATGAGCATTTGTGAGCAGCAGTATGGTTTCATGCCAAGAAAGAGCACTACAGATGCAATATTTGCTTTGAGAATGTTGATGGAGAAGTACAGAGAGGGTCAGAAAGAGCTGCATTGTGTCTTTGTAGATTTAGAGAAAGCGTATGACAGGGTGCCAAGAGAGGAGCTGTGGTATTGTATGAGGAGGTCTGGAGTGGCAGAGAAGTATGTTAGAGTGGTGCAGGATATGTATGAGAGCAGTAGGACAATGGTAAGGTGTGCGGTAGGTGTGACAGAGGAGTTCACGGTGAAGGTGGGACTGCATCAAGGATCGGCTCTGAGCCCCTTCTTGTTTGCGGTGGTGATGGACAGGCTGACAGATGAGGTCAGACAGGAATCTCAATGGACTATGATGTTTGCGGATGACATTGTGATCTGTAGTGAGAGCAGGGAGCAGGTGGAGGAAAGTCTAGAGAGGTGGAGGTTTGCTCTGGAGAGAAGAGGAATGAAGGTTAGTCGCAGCAAGAGAGAATACATGTGTGTGAATGAGAGGGATCCAAGTGGAACAGTGAGGTTACAGGGAAAAGAGATAAAGAAGGTACAGGATTTTAAGTACTTAGGGTCAACAGTCCAGAACAATGGGGAGTGTGGAAAAGAGGTGAAGAAGCGTGTGCAGGCAGGTTGGAATGGGTGGAGAAAAGTGTCAGGTCTGTTGTGTGATAAAAGAGTATGAGCAAGAATGAAAGGAAAGGTGTACAGGACAGTAGTGAGACCAGCGATGTTGTATGGTTTGGAGACAGTTGCACTGAGGAAAAGACAGGAGGAAGAGTTAGAGGTAGCAGAGCTGAAGATGTTGAGGTTCTCTTTGGGAGTGACGAGGATGGATAGGATCAGGAATGAGTACATCAGAGGGACAGCACATGTGAGATGTTTTGGAGACAAAGTTAGAGAGGCCAGGTTGAGATGGTTTGGACATGTTCAGAGGAGGGAGAGTGAATATATCAGTAAAAGGATGCTGAGGTTAGAGCTGCCAGGCAGGAGGCCGAGAGGAAGACCAAAGAGGAGGTTTATGGATGTAGTGAAGGAGGACATGAAGGTAGTCGGTCTGAGAGAAGAGGATGCAGGGGATAGGGCTAGATGGAGGCAGATGATTCGCTGTGGCGACCCCTGAAGGGAACAGCCGAAAGGAAAAGAAGAAGAAGAACAGCAAAAAATGTATAATCATTAAACTTTCTATAATGAGGTGTTTATTAAACATTTATGGACGGATTCTCAGATGTCAGTAAGTTTTCTGTCAGGTTGGAGTGGAAGAACTCGAGTGTCCTGCACAGAGCCCTGACTGTCAGTGTTCGAGTTCATCCCAGTGAACACCTTTGGGATGAACTGGAACACTGACTGCACTCCAGGCCTCCTCACCCAACATCAGTACATGACTTCACTAATGCTCTTGTAGCTGAACAATCACAAATCCCCACAGCCACGCTCCAAAATCTAGTGGAAACCTAGGGTTGGTGCAGACCGCGGAGCTTAGTATAACAGCAAAGGGGGACTAAATCTTGAATGAATATGTGCTTCAGCAAGCACATACACTGATCAGCCATAACATTAAAACCACCTGCCTAATATTGTGTAGGTCCCCCTTGTGCTGCCAAAACAGCTCTGCCCCGTCAAGGCATGGACTCCACAAGACCTCTGAAGGTGTGCTGTGGTATCTGGCACCAAGACGTTAACAGCAGATCCTCTGAGTCCTGTAAGTTGTGAGGTGGGGCCTCCATGGATCAGACTTGTTTGTCCAGCACATCCCACAGATGTTCAATCGGATTGAGATCTGGGGAATTTGGAGACCAAGTCAATGCCTTCAACTTTTTGTTATGTTTCTCAAACCATTCCTGAACAATTTTTGCAGTGTGGCAGGGCGCATTATCTTGCTGAAAGAGGCCACTGCCATTAGGGAATACTGTTGCCATGAAGTGATATACTTGGTCTGCAGCAATGTTTAGGTAGGTGGTATGTGTTAAAGAAACATCCACATGAATGCCAGGACCCAAGGTTTCCCAGCAGAACATTGTCCAGAGCATCACACTGCCTCCACCGGCTTGCCTTCTTTCCATCTCTTCCCCAGGTAAGCCACGCACATGCACCTGGCTGTCCACATGATGTGAAAGAAAATGTGATTCATCAGACCAGGCCAGCTTCTTCCATTGCTCCATGGTCCAGTTCTGATGCTCACTTGCCCATTGTTGAAGCTTTCAGCAGTGGACAGGGGGTCAGCATGGGCACTCTGACCAGTCTGCAGCTACGCAGCCCCATACACAGCAAGCTGTGATACACTGTGTGTTCTGCCACCTTTCTATCATAGCCAGCATGAACTCTTCTGTGGGATCGGACCAGACGGGACTAGCTTTTGCTCCCCACATGCATCAATGAGCCTTGTGCGGACATAACCTTGTCACCAGTTCACCAGTTGTCCTTCCTTGGACCACTTTTGGTAGGTAATAACCACTGCATACCGGAAACACCCCACAAGACCTGCCATTTTGGAGATGCTCTGACCCAGTCATCTAACCATCACAATTTGGGCCTTATCAAAGTTGCTCAGATCCTTACGCTTGCCCATTTTCCCTGTTTCCAACACATCAATTTCGAGAACTGACTGTTGCTTCCTAATATATCCCACCCCTTGATAGTTGCCAGTGCAACGAGATAATCAATGTTATTCACGTCACCTGTCAGTGGTTTTAATGTTATGGCTGATCGGTGTATGGATGTGATGGTCAGGTGTCCACAAACTTTTAGCCATATAATGTATGTTAACTTCAGGAGAGGAATAAAAAGACAGGCTGGTGTAGAAACAACTATTTATAGCTGCTATAACTTCAGTGGGAAAGGCGAGAACTCTTATGGACACCGATAAACGTCTGAAAAGTAAAATTAATACTAATCTGTGTAAACTGGTATAAGAGGAATAAAACACATGATGAATCACAAAACCCTGTCCTGGAGGGACAAATTCGATTTTTTTTTCTCAATAAAGCCATAATAGTTAGAGTAGCAAAATACTTTTAAAAAAAATTATTATTATAAATGAAAATGTATGTACTTATGTAAATAACTCGAACTTTATAGAGACAGAAAAGTGAGAGAACATGAACATGAGGTAAACGCTGACGTCACAGGGACTGAGCAGCAGCAGCTCGCCTGTTTGTCATATGATTCCCGGAGTGTGACGTAGCAGAGGACGCCATTAGACTGGCTCAACAGCACAGGCTCACAGAGGCGGAAATATTATTTTCTTTTTTTCTTTTCCCTTTCTTTTTTACTCTCTCAGTAGGGGAATTTAACCCCGTCGTTTCCCCTCACCGTTTCACACCACACGAATGTAGATATCTAATGTAAGGCGGCAGGAGGCGAGCGCTCGGTTTACTTTTCTTTGCTGAAGTTGAAGAAGGAGAGAGCTCCTCTCCACCATGGCGGCTGCTGGCGCCACTACTGTTCACAGAACATACTCCTTCAAGGTGGTGCTGTTAGGGGAAGGCTGCGTGGGAAAGACCTCTCTGGTCCTCCGCTATTGCGAGAACAAGTTCAACGACAAACACATCACGACCCTTCAGGTAAGGCTAGCTCACTTGGCTAACACGCTGCGTTTCGGATTCAGGGTGAAGCAGCACACTAGCATACTGCGTAGGGTGTGAGTGTGTATACAGCCACCGGTGTGTTCATACTTACTGCTCAGTGTGCTAGTGTGCACGGTCAGGCGGAGCTGTTGTTTATGGCTAGCTAACTGGCTTGGATTGACAGGATAACACTCTACTCATTTCACTATTCAAATCTTCTCATTTACTGGAAGAAAATAAGACGGCTGTGGGTAGAAATTAGTATGGTGCTTTATTTTGTTTTTTTGGGGGAGGGAAAAATCAGCATTTTATCAATCATTCTAGGCCATTTTTCTCTAGCTGAATATTTTAGAGGAACTTGCCTCATGTGTACACACACACTCACACACACACTCACACACTCACACTCACACTGTTTCCTGTAGATCTGTTTCGATTTCGATTTGCCTGAAATGTTTATACAGTAAACAGAGCTGATCAGTCATAGTCGTCCTTTATATAATGAGAACACTTACACAGTAGTCAATGCAAAATGCACGCTATAGACAACAAAGGTCCTGCAGCACAATCAGGACAGTTTGAAACAGAAGAAAGGACATAATGCTTTCATTACTGAGTAATATGGTTATGTAAGATTATTATTATTATTATTATTATTATTATTATTATTATTATTCCCTACTGAGCAGCACTCCTGGACACGAACCTCGTCTCTGATCTGCTGGAAGAAACCTGGTCTCGTGTCGCTTGGATTCAATTCACTGTGTTTTTAACGGGTATAACAAAAAAATTTAAAAAAAACTGGTTTACAATGTCGTTCATTTGATTATTATAATTTGCTCAGACCGTGAGATAAATAAACGTCGGAACGAAACACTGGAACGCTCTCGAGTTGTTACGTTTTGAAGTGAATGGTGTAGCTACAAGTTACGGATTTGTGCTGCTGCCTCGAAGTACGTTCAATGATCTGTTCATTATTAGGAGGGGGAAAAACATACTGAAAAACAAAACAAAACAAAGTCAGATGATGGATCATCTCTGTAGCACTATTTTTATTCCTGGGTAGGAAATGTTATTTTCTAATTGCTCATGCTGCAGAAGTATAGAACAAAAACAGGGGCCGTTAATCCCCTCAAACGTTACTTTTATGATCAGGACATTTGACCTATTGTCACTGATAAAACAGGTGAATTTGCGGAAACAAACCAACATATGAATCAATATGACCTTGTATTCATAGTCAAGTTATACAAAAATGACCACAAAAGATGTAGAAGTGAGTAGATTGATTGACTGATTGATTGATTGATTTATTTTCTACCACCGTGTTCTCATTATATTGTTCGTGGCGTTCAAAGTCCAGTATGTCCTGGCTTTATGAACAGTTCTTCTCTTCTCTCACCAGCCTCTCTCTCTCTTTTTTCCCCCCCTCGCTCTTGAAGTTAGTAAAAAAAAAAAAAGAAATACACAACTTATCATGTTACCACGAAACCTAAAAAGTGCAAAGTCCTCTGTCCTGAAGATATTCCCATGACGGAAGACACACTGACTGTTACAAAGCGCTGGCTCTCGAGAGCTGAGAACGCTTCCAGAAATGTTTATTATTGGGTCATTCCATCCCAAGCGGTCCAGTGCAGGTTGCTCAACCATTTTTTTGTATTTGTATTGGCATTGCAAAATCACATTTATATTGGCATTAAACCTCAATATCTCGGCTCAGGATGGTCCTAGCTCCTTGGAACAAAAACCGATCTCTACGTGTACACATGTAATCATTTTGCAGATTCTTGTTCCTTAGACTTAGAACTTAAGTCCAAATATAATGCTCAAGCCTGCTCACGGTTCCACTTTTAGATACTGAGGTTTTCATAAACAGCTTGACAACCATGACACAGATGGGCGTCGTAGTTAAATCAATTGGAAAAAAAATTAAAAATACTCGAAATAAAAATTTTTTTAAATGGTCAAGCAACCAACTTTACAATTTTTGGACCACTTGAGATGGATGAGATGGACTGACCCTATTAGAGACGGGCTTAGTTTATATAGCGTGTTCGGCGTGCAGGTCACTGTGCCCGAGCTGTTACTATAGAAATGATAACATATTAGAACGAGCGCATTACTATTAACCCCTCGTTTATGTTGCAGACAGAACTACCCTCAGAGCCGTGCTGAGTTTAGAAAATGAATCTTTTGAGTCGAGAATTCGGCGGCGCTGTGGGATAAAGTTCAACAGTGACCTGTAACTTAAAGAGCAACCGTGTATTTAAGAAACATTGGTGTACGTTTTAATGGTAGTCTAAAGCGGAAAAATCAGTTATAGTTCCTATTCATACAGTTCGGTTCCTGTGTATTTACTTTCTTTTTTTTTTTGTGCCTTCAATCGTTTGACCAGTTTACACCGTTTCCATCAAAGCAGGCAGGAAATGGATCATGGATCCTAGTTTTTCATTTTCGCATACCGTTTTTCCCACTTTTAAACCTTCCTTATCTGAACGGTCAGTTTTTCACCGGAATGCTCTTTGAATAGTCTCTAAACGGGCAAATACTTGCAAAACTTGAAAACACCGAACCCAATTTTTGTACGGTACACTAAAGCCGCGACACGAGGCGTATCCCGATACAGGCTTCCCGAGACGATATTGACACAAATGAATTATTACATTTGAATGCATTTATGGTGCCATGACTACAAATCGAACCACCGCAATACCAATACGCTGTATTGTAAGAAAGTAGATCAGGATTTATAATATAAGATGTCATTTTTTCCCTATTAATAACATGTTATTTGAATCTTTTTCAGTGCCATATGGAGCGATTGTTTGGCGGTAGATTGTGACTTATATGATTAAATAACAAATTCGTATCATCACCACTCCTCCTGCTGTATGACATCCATCCTAAACACACAAGCATTGTACAGATCAAGGGGGGGTGGGGGGGGACGTACATCAAGCACAGCACACAGGAGTTTCAGACCGCAGTCAAGCCAGCCTGGGTAGAAACCGGAGGACACATATATACAGCGGTACAGTAACTACCTTCAGATAAGCGACACTACGGATCTGCTGTGAATTCTGGGTAGTGTGAAAATGTTGAGCAGTAGTGTACTATGGGTCATTTCATTATTATTGTTCACATGGGCCAAAAGGAACGAGGATGTGGGCCTCATGTTTGACACGTGCCATAACTAAATTCTCGGTCTATTAAGTAAACATGCTTCGAGACAGTTCTCACTCGCAAACTTCGTGCTCTGTACGTGTAAGAAGAGTTGGAGCTCATAATGAATATTAAACGGAAATATCATCATGGAAGCAAAATCCGTCTCGCCACTATTTTGTATCGCGATATCCGAGACAACGAAATTCTACCGACTTATAAGTGACATGAGGACATTTATTCTAACTGCTAACGTGAACTGGAGTCGGTTCATCTGTCTTCTACGTTTTAATGCACTAATACTAAATAGCTCCCTGAGGCGAGTTATTAATGTTACTAACATGAGATGTTACATCTTTATTGTTTTTTTGTTGTTTTTTTTAGGCATCGTTCCTTACAAAGAAGCTCAACATCACGGGCAAGAGAGTCAATCTGGCTATTTGGGTAAGTCTCCCTTTAAACAGTGTCCATCACCGCGGTGGTGCGGTTGTCATGGCCACACATGGCACATTTCTCATTTTGTAGGGATGCATTACAGTTTGGGCCGCTGAAAAGTTTTATGCTCAGAAATGGTCAAAAACTGCACTCAATCTCTCATATGACTAAGGTTTATTACACGTTTATGAGATTTGCATGCCTTAAAACTGAATAGAATAAAAAATGTAAAAAAAAAAGCATGTTCCATTTGTTGTTGTTTTTATTTTTTCCTCCATAATATTACCCACCAGTAGTGGTGTGACACATTGACCTCTCAGTGACCTGTGTGTGTGTGTGTGTGTGTGTGTGTGTGTGTGTGTGTGTGTGTGTGTGTGTGTGTGTGTGTGTGTGTGTGTGTGAAACTTGCAGGACACAGCCGGGCAGGAACGGTTCCACGCTCTCGGCCCAATCTACTACAGAGACTCCAACGGAGCCATTTTAGTCTACGACATTACCGATGAAGACTCCTTCCAGAAGGTAAGGTTCTCTTTGTAAGAGCAGAGAGACACCCGAACCAACACCAGGCATTCTGAACGCATCTCCAGTGACCACTCGTGATCAGATTTCATACGGCATTACCGTAGGTGGAATGTTTTCGCGCACGTGTATTATACGGCAGTTGGTTCCGGTTCACTAATCTGATTGGTCGAGCAGTGTTCCGAGAGTGCTTATATTTCCACTGGGACGTTTCACTCCGCTCGTCTGTGTTCGCCACGTAAAATTCCACTTCCTAGTTCAACGCGGTTACTACAGTATTGTTAGTGACATTATCAGCGGACATGGCAAACGATACTTTTCAGGAATATAACTTTTGGCGTAAAATATGAAAGCTCGTCAGATGTAGATGAAAAGGAAGAAAGGGAAGCCAGTTTCACCGGAAGTAGCTTTGAAGTCCCAGTGAAGTGCCTTGAAACATGCAGCATTATTCGATGTGTTAACGTAATTTCCACTGAAACAGGAAGTCAGGAAAGGACATATCGAGTGACTCCGCCCCCTTTTTAAATAGCCAATAGTGTTTTGCTTACCTCACAGTACTAAGCCGTACTTTACAGTTAGTACCATGGATTTTTATAATGTTGTGGGCGGGAAGCTTCAGATTCTAGAGAGCATTTGATTGGACAGAAAATCTCATGAGAAGCTGAAGTGCAGGATGATGTCATCAAAATTGTTGATCCGTATCGGTGGTAGAGAGAGAGAGACTGTCAATTTTGAACACATATCTTCTAAATGCGAATTTTGTCATTGTTTTGGAGCACACTAGCTTATAGATAACCTTAAGGCTGACGTATTCATACTAAAAGCCATTTTGATTTCATGGGGACTTTAATGCAAATGTACAAATCAATGCGAGCTAGCTAGCCTACTAACCGACGTACTACAACCCCAATTCCGAAAAAGTTGGGACAGAATGGAAAATGCAAAAAAACAAGCAAAAAGAGTCATTTGAAAATTCAATTCACCATGAACTATATTGAAGACACATTATTAACACATTATTTGATGTTTTACTTTGTGAAATTAATTTATTTTTGAAAACATAAATACACACTCATTTCAAATCTGATGACTGCAACACACAGCAAAAAAGTTGGGACAGCCGACTGTTTACAAATCGAAATATTACGCACATGAACACACGTTTGTAATAAGACCTTGGGTAAGAATTCTCACAAGAGTTTGTGATGTTTTTTACATCCAGTGGATGAATACAGCTATGAAGCCTCAAATTGAATTTCTTTTATGTCGACACAATGATAGGGAAAAAACAAACAAGGAATGTCAGTATGTCGTCTTGTCATTACTAATATGAGTGTTTTTTTTTTCTTTTTTTTTCCCCTTCTCATATCTGTCAGGTGAAAAACTGGGTGAAAGAATTAAGGAAAATGTTGGGAAACGAAATATGTTTATGTATAGTAGGTAAGTAATGTATTCTTTACCATATATATATATATATATAATATAAAAATTAATTACTGGACCGTGCAGAGAATGTGAACACTGCCACACCACGTCACATGACATCACACTACTCCCTCTCATGTGACTGAGAAAAGCCTCATAGGCCTTTCTCACAATCCATCTTCTGGTCTTCTCCAGCACAAACATTCGCACAGAAATCCAGCCGTTTCATTCTCCCAGGGGCCGATGTTGTGTATTTAAGTTGCTACTCTGCTGATCTGTGATGTACAGAAGGACGTTCATGGGTTTGATGATTTATTCTCATCGTGTGACGTGCTGCGGCCCTCGAAGATTTCATCCCAATTCAGACCGACCTACCTCTACATTTATATGCTAATCTACTTATAGAAACAAGAGCTTACATTAGGAAATGCAGATTATCAGCCTCTGCCTTATCACCTGAGGTAAAAAAAAACAAAAAAAACAATCACTCGCAGCATTTAACAACCCGGGGCCTCGTCATCGTCTCTTCCCTCAACTTATCTCTCTTCACACTTAAGGCTGATTTATACTAGCTGTATTAATAAGACTACATACACACGATGGCTACCACGTGTATCACTTGTGCACGACCTCAGGAATTAACACGTGTGTGTGGTGCAATACCAACGTAAATAGTGGAGACAGTATAACACCATGTGACACTATGTCCATAACTTAATGAACAAAGCAACATCAAATCGTATCCTTCTGTACTATTCTAGAGTGTTATTGAGTACTAACACTAACTCTTAACAGTTTTCCGATTAGTGTTGAAATAAAAGTTTTTTAAAAAAAATCTATTAAACCTACTATAAGGTGTGTTTTGAATAGCAGTGTTCTGGACTTTCCAGATTAGTAAATATTTTTGAATGTACAGTGAGGGTTTTTGATTTGAGACCCAGATTATAACAGCAATCACAACGACGGCAGACAGTTTCAAAGAGAAAAGGAGCTCGTCAGTGTGTGTAACGTCGCGGTGCACGAAATCGCTAAACATTAGATTTCGGCTCGGAACCCAGACGGACAGAGATGTTTTGGCTCCAATGTGCCATCTAGTGGATGTCACTGTTAATCCTCCAGATGTACGTTGGATACACAGGCTAAGAGCCAGAACGGATCACGTAAACACTGTAATGAAGTTTCAGTTATTGTGCTTTTATAATGTTGAATGTTTTAATCAATTGACCCTTAAGGCAAGACTTTTTTTTTGCTTTATTGAAAATGCACCGTATCGAGACACCTCCGTATGGAATTTGAATTTTGTTTACCCTCCTAATAAAAATGTATGCATAATGGTAAAATCTCAAAAATATTTGTTTTCTTTTAAAAAAAAAAAAAAAAAAGAGAGAGAGAGAGAGAGAGAGAGAGAGAGATATTATTGGTATTATTTTTCCACAAGTGACTTCTGACAGGTTTTTCAGGACTGCTGTATTTTGGGAAATATTATTAGAAGCTCTGAATAAATTTGAATCTTTACACTATTCGCTGCTATAAATAATTTCTAGTCAATTTATCTTGATATATGCAGTATGTTTTTTTTTTTTGTTTGTTTGTTTGTTTGTTTTTTTTTCTTCCCCCCCACACACAGCAGAATATCACATCAAGTCATATATAATATAATGTGTAATATCATATCACCACACATGCTTTAACAGCTTGATGAGAGAGTTTCTGATCTGGTTCACTTTCCTGTGAATGATGTTTGTGTAATGATGACTCTCCTGATGATTTTCCTGTTTCTCCTCCTAGGTAATAAAATTGATCTGGAGAAAGAGAGACATGTTTCCGTGGAAGAGGCTGAGGTGTATGTATATTATTCCTGTCTCGTATATTAGACTTGTGGCATCAATATGTTTAACCAGCTAGTATCATGCGAAATTAAATCTTTCTAAAATGATTAGAATGGTAAAAACTGCTGAAAAATAGTTGTCCTTTCATAGTTTCCCTGTCACTTTCTTCCCTTCACACACACACACACACACACACACACACACACACACACACAGAAACTGCATGTACATTTTAGTTTTCATATAACACTCAGTGGTCTTGTAAATCTATTACAGGAAGATTTTCTTTTACTGCCTTTTTCTTTTACTGATTTTCTTTTACTGTAGAATTACTGGTCAAGACAAATGCGCACAATAATTCAAGGCTGCCAGATGTCATAAATTATTTTTTTTATTTGACTGACCTTTAAAAATGCTCTCTTTCACAGGTACGCGGAGTCGGTTGGGGCAAAACACTATCACACGTCAGCTAAATTAAACAAAGGAATTGAAGAAATGTTCCTCGACCTGTGTAAAAGTAAGTGTTCAGGCTGCCTCACTTCCTCATGCGACGAATCGTTTCAGTCGACATGAGACTCCAGATCTGATGCATCAGCATGTCGAGCAATACATTCAACAGACTGCATTATAAAGTAGGCAGTTTGTCATAAAATCCCGATTATACTAAGTGAACATTTTTTACACTTAATTAAGCCCACACTCTCGCCTCTGAAAAGGCAACTGCTTCTTCATCTCGAATCATGAGAGGCTACAGGGTATTTTAACAAAGAAAACCCCCACACATTATACTTGCGTTTACATTCAGCAGCAAGCAGGAGCTGGAAGACTCCCCCAGATCTTTAAGGTTTGGCGTTTGGGAGCACGTTGTCTTCCCGGTAAGAAAGAGAGTGAGCGGTGGACCAAAAGAGAAGGGCATATTCAGTAATGGAGAACGCAGAATTCAAAAACACACCTAGCACTAGAGAGAGCTGCGTAACTTTGTTTATCAACATGGATACGAGAACACTTATTTGTAAATCCTTCGTACGAGCATTTACACGAGATTTGGTATTCATGAAAAGTTCGGACAAACGTTCTTATCCTACTCGTGCTTTTGACTGGGTGTAAAATTACGCATAAGAAGATTGATTAATGTAAACCTCAATTGATTGACTTCAAGTCATATCATTTGCGATGAGTTACTGCACTTTTATACGTCAAGTTTAAATAGCTTGAGTATTTCAATTAAACACAAATGTAATGACTATTTTGCGTCAAATATGATCAGTACTTTATTAGAGCCAGCACTAAGTGACCGATGTGGTATGTCTCAGTCTGCAATGACACACACCACCCTCCTGCTTTCCAGCACAGCATTGGGGAGGGCGCATTGGTGTTTTTTGTCCAACAGTCGCTGAGACACTTTGCTTCGATTAAACATAGCTGTTTTCCTGTGGGATGTGCTCGGTGTCCATTTTCATGTCAAAACCATTTTCCTTTCACTTCATTTACTTCACCTTTTCTGTTACTCGCCTCCAGATTTAGGCCTTTTCATATCAAAATAACCATTAACTCATCATTTCACCTATGTGAGCTTTGCCTTTTATGGAGTTTTGTGGGCGTCACCAAATGCAAATCAGCTGTGCCATTTACACACCTGGTAATTTACAGGTGATTTGGTATACAGCAACATAGACAGGAAGAAAATCAGTAGGCTTGGGATCGATGCCTTTTTCACATATCGATAATCAGGAAATTTTCCCGATAGGCTTTAAGAATGGCTTAGACGTATTGAAATCATTCTCGTGGCTGGATCAGGAAGCTGTCGCAGTGTTGCGATGGACTTTAACAGGAAACATGGCAAACACATCACACACGACACTGTTGCCAAACTTATTAACAAATGCAAAAAGACTGGAAGTGTTGTGGACCAACCGAGAAGAAATGGACATCCACGAACATCCACTGACCGAGGCACAACCGACATGGTGCTGGCAAACATAGTCCCCTGCGTATGGAGGCTTTAGGGACACCCTGTATATCTACAGGATTTGTTCTGTCTCCCACCTGTGGTCTCCCAAAGCTGTTACACCAGGAGATATTAAACGTTAGTCTAATAGACTACAGTGTGAAATGGCTAGCAAATGCAAACGACCTTTTTAAATGTATTTCAAATCATCCATGTATCAGAGACGCGTAGAGAAATGAATGTGCCCATCAATAATAGATATATTGATGTTTTGTGACATGACTTAAAAAAATCAGCGTTTCCGAAACTTTCATAAATCCAGTGCAATTTTTTTTATTTTGGTTTGGCTTACGCAAACATTTACACACGTCCTTAGTAAAAGATTTAAATGAGGCCCATTGTGTGTGTATGTGTAATGAATTGGATTCCCATTTCAGGCTGTGCTCAGTCCCTCTTGGATTTTGCGATCGCAGAAATGGATGCAAAATCAAGCAAACTCTGCAATATTCGGAGGAGCTTGCAGTTTTTCAAAATTACTTCCCTCATTGATTCACGTGCATCGAACATCATTACAGCTAAAAGGTCTCATTCCCGGCTTGCACACAGCGTTCCCGGGATCGGCTCCAGATCCACTGGGAAATGCTTACTGAAGATAAATGAATGTATAAAACTTTATGCGCTGATTCTGAGGTGTTGTGAGATTTCTCTTTCATACTCTGCTGCAATGTGTCTCTGTCACAACGTGCAGGAATGATGGAGACAGCACAGGTGGAGGAGAGATCCAAGGGGAACGGGACGAGCAACGCAAGCACAGGACGAAGAGGCGTTCAGATCATCGACGATGAACCACAAGCCGCTACTGCAGTCGGAGGGTGCTGTTCTTCAGGCTAGGACACCGTTATCTCTCTGTGTCTCTCTCTTTCTCTCTCTCTCTCTCTCTCTCTCTCTCTCCAAAAGTACTGGTACTCTTCATCAGTCATTCGTTCTCTGCTCTGTAACACTGATGGCTTCAGCAGTGATTTGTTTTCCTGTTGACTGCAAAGTTGGAATACAGCATCTAATGGATCTTCTCAGTTAACGTGTTAACTGTGGTAACCTGACCACTCTCAGGCACTCTCTCACTCTCTCTCTCTCTCTCTCTCTCTCTCTCTCTCTCTCTCGTACACACATACACTTTCGCTTTTTCTGAATATTTGAACACGCACTAAGATCTGATTTTCTAAGCTTTTTTTGTGTTGTTGTTGTTGTTGTAGTACATGTCGGATTGATTTCCATGAAAGCGTTTTCTTTTAGTTAGAAGCTTTAAAGGAAGTAAGTACCCATTATTTAATAACTTAAACATGCACACTGAACTCTGAAGTCCTTGTGGTAATTAGTGAGCTTCTGTCTTTCTGTCCCCAACCTCACCTCCTGACTTCATGGTTTTATTAAACTTGCTCTCTAGTTGGTTTTGGACTTATGTACAACGAAACAAAATACATATGTATCATATTAATATTTTATCCGCTTTTACAACATTTTTTTGGGGGGTGACTCGTACAGGTAGCCACTTGCAAAAGTATTCAGTAATTGCAGTAGTTGCATCCGCGCAAATGGTCAGACTGCAAAAAAAAAAAAAGGCAGGACGAAAAAGGATGATGATAAAGTAGCAAAGAAAAAATAACAGATTGTGTAAGTATTCAAGCCTTCATTAGGGGTACAAGGCATTTTGCCCACACCACTATGGTATGTTTCAGACACTACCTCCCCCTTTTTGATCTTTAAAGTCAGGATTGTTTTCTATGAAAGCAGCATTTTTTTTTTTTTTTTTTTTTTAATAAATGCAAATTTGTGATTGGTGACCTTTCACAGTCAATGACCTCCTTTACCTTTTGTTTAATTGCCAAGACTTCTCAAGTGGTATGATGGTCTAAATTCCATAACCTGACTATTTAAGCCAATATTATATATTCTAGTGTATGTATGCATTATATTTCTTTTTTCCCTCAACAATTAGTGCCATTTGCAACGGTTATTCTGAACTAAATGTAAGTGTTTCAGAGCCACAGATCACTTAGTTCCTCCTGTGTGTTATATAATGATACTGAAATGTGAGTATTCCCTGAAAATGAATTGAATTAAGTTGAAAGGAGAGAAGGTGAGGGCTTGTTTTGCCTTTGGAACTGTCAAAAATACAGAAAGTGTTTAGCTTAACATGAGTGTGTTGTATTTGTTCACAGAAAGTGTGTGTGTGTGTGTGTGTGTGTGTGTGTGTGTGTGTGTGTGTGTGTGTGTATGTGTGTGTGTATGTGTGTGTGTATGTGTGTGTGTATGTGTGTGTGTTTAAATACAGCATTTGAATGATTTTCGGGGGTCTGAATATTTTTCCAAGTGGCTATTGGCATAGTGTATAATAATTAAATGATTGTAAAGTGAAGAATAACAGTTATGGGTGAAAGCGCACGTTTGGAACATTATTTTTGATTATTTAACTGCTTCTGTCATTGTTTTGTAATAGAACAATTATATAAAAAATATATCAGTACCTAGGTGTTAAACACGGTTGTTATTTAAAAATATAATTTTTTTTTTTTTAACTTTAGTTTAAGTATGCTACGCAAACGTTTTTGCCATATGAACACACTGGCCAGTCACTTTATTAGGAACACCACACTAATCCTGGGTCGGACCCCAGCCACCAATGCTTTGAGATTCTGGGCCGTGTTGACATGATTGCATCACGCAGTTCCTGCAGATTTTTGAGCTACACACTCGTGCTGAGAGTCTCCTGTTCTTCCACATCCCATGTAAAGTACACTGAAGTGAACTCCGTGTCATGCTCATGGAACCATGGTGACATGGTGCATTGTCATGCTGCTAGTAGTCATTATAAAATAGGTAAATTATGGCTGTAAATAGATGCATGTTGTCAGGAACAATACTCGGAGACTCAACAGGCTGTGGCGTTCAAGCGATGCTCGATTGGAATTAAGGGGCCCAATGCGAGCAAAGAAAACATTCCCCACATCATTACATCACCTCTACCAGCCTGAAGTGTTGACAGGTTGGGATTCATGGATTCACGCTGTTGACACCAGATTCGGACCCTACCGTTTGTGTGACTAAGATTCATTCCATTCTTAAGCAGTTTTGGTGATCATGTGTCCACTGTAACTGTTCTTGGCTGACAGGAGTGGAACCCGATGTGGTCTTCTACTGTTGTAGCTCATCTGCCTTAAGTTTCAACACGTTACGTGACCATGTTATGCCTTTCTGCTCACCACGGTTGTAAAGAGTTGTTAATTTAGTTACCGTAGCCTTCCGGTCACTTCAAACCAATCTGGCCATTCTCCTCTGACATCTCTCATCAGCAAAAGACCTGCTGCTCACTGGATGTTTTTTGTTTTCTTTTGTTTTCTTTTTTTTCTGCACTATACTGTTCATCTGCATGATGTCATGCATTGTGTTGCTGCCACATGACTGGATAATTGCATGAATGAGCACGTGTACAGGTGTTCCCTAATAAAGTGGCCGGTGAGTGTATAGTACTTATTTTATTGCTTTTGGCTCATTACTAAAACAGTTAACTAAAATGTGATTTAAAAAAAAAAAAAAAAGAATTAGTGAGAGCAGCATAGCATTTGATGTAAACTAGAATTTAAGATTAAGCAACTTATTTCAGGTCTAAATTGCTAGCTTAAAGGGATAGTTCACCCAAAAATGAAAATGGTCATCATTTACCCACCCTCATATTGTTCTAAAACTGTTTGACCGACTTTCTTCTATGGAACATGACAGAAGATATTTTGAGAACTGTATCTGTGGTGTTGTGGGTTTTTTAAATTTTTTTTTGGGTCCATACAATGGAAGTCAGTGGGCACCAAAACTGTTTGGTTACCAACATTCTTCAAAATATCTTATTTTGTTTTCCGCAGAAGAAAGAAATGCGTACAGGTTTGGAGTAATGTTGATGTGAACAAGACAATTATTTCTATATATTTGTGCTATTTAAACAGTAAAAATTATTAGAGTTCGACCGACAGTGGATTTTACCAATACCGATAACTAGGTTGCCAATAACCGATTAATCAACTGAATGAAATCAATATCTAAATGTTAGTATATAAACTATTAATAATTATTAAAGAAAATAAGATATACATCCAAACTGAACCAAAAAGTAACACTTCAAATAACAAATAAAAATAGAGAGATCCAAAATGAATAAAAAAAACTTCAAATAACACAACAAAATTTGTCAGCGATAGTTTTTATTTCGCCTCTAGAGGCCGCTCTCATACTGTATAATGACTGCAGACCCTTCTCAACTGATCCTGCAACAGATGCAACCGGGAAAAACTATCAGCGTGGATTTTTGGTGCCAGTTATTCTGCAAAAGCGATCAATTGGTCGACCTCTAATTGTTATAGCAGGCCATAGCTAGTCATAAGCAGTGTTTTCTTTTTATCTATTTATCGTCATACACGAGTTGTTTAGACATGTATTCTGCATATCGATACAAATTCACTCTTCTGGTTTCCAGACGTCAAAATGTCAGCTGGGTACATCTCATCTCTCAACTCTTTAAACTTAACTCCATTACCAAACAATACAAGAAGACTGGACTGCATAACCAATATTAATTATTGGACACTGCAGTAATAAAGAAGACAATATTACGCAGAATCAAGTATTTCTTCACAATGATTGCAATGGGTCTTCATCTACAACGTTGGACTCTCTTATAACAGGATTTTCTTTTATAATACTATTAGACCTAAAAACCTTGGCAGCCTAATGGCTCCTAAATTGTATGTTGTTTTTTTTTCATGTTTCTCCGTTACACAATCCATGGATGGACTGAATATCAGGATATATCAGTTAAAGACTTGCACTGTCTTAGACCCTCAATTAAAAATCGAATAGTTTTAATAACATTGCTACAATTCTGACAGCCTGGTGGAAAAAGTTATGAAGTTCACACTGACTTAAGCGTCGATGCAGCATTCTTCTAAAGGTCGTAACCTGACCAGGAACAGCCAAATAAAATGCCCCCTCAACACGGAAATCATTCTCAGGAACTCGGGACAGTCTCCTCTCAACCTAAAGTTCAGCAAGTAACGTCAAATCAACATGGCTGCCCTCAGCATGAACAGTTAACACAGTAGCACGTCTTACCTTTAAATGGGTTTATACAAGTATTCGCTTTAGATCAATCAACATACAGACATATTCACTTGTTAAAAGTAAAACACTGACTATACAGTTCACTGTTTTGAGGAGGTGGATATACATCCATGCTAGCTGGCTGGCTTGTTGCTAACAAAAGACGGACATGGAGGCGTCTGTGGGTTTTGGAAATTGAAAATGACATAATTCTGAGCTCCGACTTCCTGCTTCCGAGGAAAGTCAAATACAGCATAAGTCTCCACTAAATGAAACAGGGTAAGAATAATGTATTCAACCTTCTGCATCATCTTTATGATTGTAACACTCATTGACTTAAACATTTGGCATGACGAATATATATATATATATATATATATATATATATATATATATATATATATATATATATATATATAAAAGGAACAATCAAGGCAAAAATCAACTAAACTGATGGCAGTACATCACTTCCAAACACGAAAAATATCTTAATATCAAGACCTGTTGACTCTACATTCAGTATAATCAAAACCACCAGCATACAGCTTCAGCGTTATTAGATTATTTATAGCATCCTAACACATCCTAGGGTTTGCAAATTCAGATAAATGCACACACTGAACTACTACACAATGCTACTCAAAACTACTTCCATGGAACGCAGTTCATCACTTCTGGTAAAGTAATCATTTCAGAGCTGTCAGTGTCTGGGCTGCAGCATTCCTTTATTCCTGTCTGTATCTGTCCTCGGTGATTTATCAGGAATGGAACATTCAGGGACTTGCCATTGAACTCTCCTCAAGAAGAAAACCAGACTACACTGGAACACCAGGTATCATCTGACCTGAATCTGAAGTGTGCACAGAATTACACAGAATTTGCTGTTCTTAATCAAAAGGTGCTGATTAATTTTCTATAACACTACGGCTGTAAGAGTAAACCCAGCTGTAAGGCAAGTCACAATTATACACTATAAGGCCAAAATTATGTGTAAACCTGACCATCACACCCATATAGCACATATTCAAGATGTAGAACCCCAGTGTTTGCTGTTCTAATAAGCTCCACTCTTCTGGGAAGGCTTTCCACTAGATTAAACTTTATTGCTTTTAAAAGGAACAGAATGTGCATAATCAGTTTCTTTTTTACACACACACACACACACACACAGAGAGAGAGTTAAATTGTACATTTCATGGAGTGGACGTGACCACTAGTCAGTATGGTGGTGCAGTAGATAGTGTTGCTGCCTCACAGCTCCCTGGTTTGATCCTGAGTTCATCCTGTTTTCTCAGTGTTTGCCTTGGTATCATCAGGGTTTTCCCGTTTCCTCCCACATGCCATGTCTATGCTGACTTGCCTGTAGGTGTGAGAGAGTGTGTGAATGTGTGTGTGTGTGGTGTCTTGTGATGGACTGGCCTCCCATCTAGGGTAAATTATCCTGTGTTCCGCCTAGTGTTATCAGGACAGGCAACCGCGACCCTGACCATGATAAAGCACTTACTGAAGATGAATAACTGAATAAATCTGACCACTTACTTTTTTGTTCATTTTTTTTTTACCAGTCCTTTCTGTCAGCCTTTTCATCCTCCACTGTTGGTAGCATTTTGATGAATGTAGATTTCTTTCAAACATTTATTCAGGCACTAGGCAGAAATTTTTATTCAACGTGACTTACAAATAAAGCAAAATATAATCCAAGTATGGGTAGCAGATCCTTTGAGGTTTAAGAGCGTTTTTTGGTTGTTGTTTGTTTCAGGAGGTTTGTCCCTTCAGTCTTGTCTTCAGGAGGTGAAATGCTGCTCAATTAAGTTAAGGTCTGGTGATTGACTTGGCCAGTCTAAAATCTTCCACTTTTCCCCCCTGATAAAGTCCTTTGTTGAGTTGGCAGTGTGTTTTGGGCCATTGTCTTGCTGCATGATGAAGTTCCTCCCAATTACATTTCTGTGTAAATGTGCAAAATGTTCCTGTAAACTACTGAATTCATTCTGCTGCTACTTCATGAGATACATAACCAGTAAAGATTAGTGAGACTGTTCCAGAAGCAGCCATGCAGCCCAAGCAATTGCACTACCTCCACCATGCTTGACTGATGAGATTCTATGTTTTGGATCATGAGCAGATCCTTTCTTTCTCCACACTTTGGACTTTCCATCACTTTGGTAGAGGTTAATCGTGGTTCCACTTTTGCGGCTCATCTCTGTATTTACTTGAGAATTCCAATCTGGCTTTCTGATTCTTACCGCTGATGAGTGCTTTGCATCTTGCGGTATGGCCTCTATATTTCTGCTCTTGAAGTCTTCTTCAAATGCTGGATTGTGATACCTTCACCCCAGCCCTGTGAAGGTTGTTGGTGATGTTACTGACTGTTGCTTTTGGGTTTTTCTTCACAGCTTTTACAAAGTTTCTGTTATCCGCTGCTGTTGTTTTTCCTTGGCTAACCTGTTTGATGTCTGGTTGTTTGTATACCAGTGAATTTCTTTCTTTTTCAGGACATTCCATATTATTGTATTGGCTATGCCCAATGCTTGTGCAATGGCTCTGATAGATTTTCCCTCTTTTCTCAGAGGGAAAAGACTAAAAAAGTCTTTTTTAAAATGACTCGCTTTTCTCCCCAAAACAACTCCCCAGTCTTTATGTTGGTTTATCATTTTTAACAACACATGCAGTCATCACAGGTGAAACCCAGGGCTCAAACCAAGTGTAGGCATTCAGAGCTATTAATTTTTATAAACAATCAATCTCACAGGACACACCTGGGCAGCAAGAAATGCATCAGTCACATATTCCAATATTTTTGATCACTTGAAAAATGCATGGGTTCAAACAAAAAGTGCCATGTTCTAAGTTGTTTAACACATCTAGATGTAAATATCAGGAAATGAATGCTGAAATTCTAACCTATTGTCTCATATTCATCTTTTGTTCTCAACCCAAACATCTTCAGTGTACCGCTTTGTGGTACCAGTTCATTCTGAGGGGACTGCATACTTGATTTGGTGCTCTTCAGTTTGGCTATCCTACTAGTTGAGTATTATTGAAGAACTATAAGGCACTCAGAAGGGTAATCGAAACAGTTATTGGTCCAAAAACAGAAGCAACAACAGTGTTCAGATAAAGTGTATTTTGTGACACAATACAGTAGTGAAGCAAATAGAACACTCTGAGGATCTGAAAAAAAGAATTGTTGCTCTACATAAAGATGGCCTAGGCTATAAGAAGATTGCCAACACCCTGAAACTGAGCTGCAGCACGGTGGCCAAGACCATACAGCAGTTTAACAGGACAGGTTCCACTCAGAACAGGCCTCGCCATGGTCAACCAAAGAAGTTGAGTGCACGTGCTCAGCATCATATCCAGAGGTTGGCTTTGCAGAATAGACGTATGAGTGCTGCCAGCATTGCTGCAGAGGTTGAAGGGGTGGGGGGGTCAGCCTGTCAGTGCTCAGACCATACACCGCACACTGCATCAAACTGGTCTGCATGGCTGTCGTCCCAGAAGGAAGCCTCTTCTAAAGATGATGCACAAGAAAGCCTGCACTTTTGTGAGATACTGTGTATATATATATATATATATATATATATATATATATATATATATATACAGGTGCATCTCAATAAATTAGAATGTCGTGGAAAAGTTCATTTATTTCAGTAATTCAACTCAAATTGTGAAACTCGTGTATTAAATAAATTCAGCGCCACAGACTGAAGTAGTTTAAGTCTTTGGTTCTTTTAATTGTGATGAGTTTGGTTCACATTTAACAAAAACCCACCAATTCACTATCTCAACAAATTAGAATATGGTGACATGCCAATCAGCTAATCAACTCAAAACACCTGCAAAGGTTTCCTGAGCCTTCAAAATGGTCTCTCAGTTTGGTTCACTAGGTAAGCCACAAACATTCATTGCCAAAGAAGCTGGCTGTTCACAGAGTGCTGTATCCAAGCATGTTAACAGAAAGTTGAGTGGAAGGAAAAAGTGTGGAAGAAAAAGATGCACAACCAACCGAGAGAACCGCAGACTTATGAGGATTGTCAAGCAAAATCGATTCAAGAATTTGAGTGAACTTCACAAGGAATGGACTGAGGCTGGGGTCAAGGCATCAAGAGCCACCACACACAGACGTGTCAAGGAATTTGGCTACAGTTGTCGTATTCCTCTTGTTAAGCCACTCCTGAACCACAGACAACGTCAGAGGCATCTTACCTGGGCTAAGGAGAAGAAGAACTGGAATGTTGACCAGTGGTCCAATATCCTCTTTTCAGATGAGAGCAAGTTTTGTATTTCATTTGGAAACCAAGGTCCTAGAGTCTGGAGGAAGGGTGGAGAAGCTCATAGCCCAAGTTGCTTGAAGTCCAGTGTTAAGTTTCCACAGTCTGTGATGATTTGGGGTGCAATGTCATCTGCTGGTGTTGGTCCATTGTGTTTTTTGAAAACCAAAGTCACTGCACCCGTTTACCAAGAAATTTTGGAGCACTTCATGCTTCCTTCAGCTGACCAGCATTTTGAAGATGCTGATTTCATTTTCCAGCAGGATTTGGCACCTGCCCACACTGCCAAAAGCACCAAAAGTTGGTTAAATGACCATGGTGTTGGTGTGCTTGACTGGCCAGCAAACTCACCAGACCTGAACCCCATAGAGAATCTATGGGCTATTGTCAAGAGGAAAATGAGAAACAAGAGACCAAAAAATGCAGATGAGCTGAAGGCTACTGTCAAAGAAACCTGGGCTTCCATACCACCGCAGCAGTGCCAAAAACTGATCACCTCCATGCCATGCCGAATTGAGGCAGTAATTAAAGCAAAAGGAGCCCCTACCAAGTATTGAGTACATGTACAGTAAATGAACAAACTTTCCAGAAGGCCAACAATTCACTAAAAATGGTTTTTTTTATTGGTCTTATGAAGTATTCTAATTTGTTGAGATAGTGAATTGGTGGGTTTTTGTTAAATGTGAGCCAAAATCATCACAATTAAAAGAACCAAAGACTTAAACTACTTCAGTCTGTGGCATTGAATTTATTTAATACACGAGTTTCACAATTTGAGTTGAATTACTGAAATAAACAAACTTTTCCACGACATTCTAATTTATTGAGATGTACCTGTATATATATATATATATATATATATATATATATATATATATATATATATATATATATATATATATATATATATATATATATATATATATATATATATATAGACATACGTCTATTCTGCAAAGACAAAGGGACAGCAAATTTACACTGTTATACAAGCTGTACACTCACTATTTTACATTGTAGCAAAGTGTCATTTCTTCAGTGTTGTCCCATGAAAAGATATAATAAAATATTTACAAAAATGTGAGGGGTGTACTCACTTTTGTGAGATACTGTGTGTGTGTGTGTGTGTGTGTGTGTGTGTGTGTGTGTGTGTGTGTGTGTGTGTGTGTGTGTGACTCCTCTTTAACTCCAATAGAGGATGCCAAAGAGCTACCCAACATTTCTCCACACACACACATATATATATATATATATATATATATATATCTGACAGAGAGAGAAGAGTAGTAGAGGCAAATATTGTTGAGCAGGAAGTAGAAAGGATTAGCAAGGGTGAAGTTAGGAGAGCTTTGAAGAGGATGAAGAGAGGAAAGGCAGTTGGTCCTGATGACATACCAGTGGAGGTATGGAAGTGTCTAGGAGAGATGGCAGTAGAGTTTTTAACTAGGTTGTTCAACGAGGTCTTAGAGAGTGAGAGGATGCCTGAGGAATGGAGGAGAGGTGTTTTGGTGCCGATTTTTAAGAAAAAGGGAGATGTTCAGAGTTGTGGAAACTACAGAGGTATTAAGCTGATGAGCCATACAATGAAGTTGTGGGAAAGAGTAGTGGAAGCAAGGCTAAAGGGAGAAGTGAGCATTTGTGAGCAGAAGTATGGTTTCATGCCAAGAAAGAGCACTACAGATGCAATATTTGCTTTGAGAATGTTGATGGAGAAGTACAGAGAGGGTCAGAAAGAGCTGCATTGTGTCTTTGTAGATTTAGAGAAAGCGTATGACAGGGTGCCAAGAGAGGAGCTGTGGTATTGTATGAGGAGGTCTGGAGTGGCAGAGAAGTATGTTAGAGTGGTGCAGGATATGTATGAGAGCAGTAGGACAATGGTAAGGAGTGCGGTAGGTATGACAGAGGAGTTCACGATGAAGGTGGGACTGCATCAAGGATCGGCTCTGAGCCCCTTCTTGTTTGCGGTGGTGATGGACAGGCTGACAGATGATGTCAGACAGGAATCTCCATGGACTTTGATGTTTGCGGATGACATTGTGATCTGTAGTGAGAGCAGGGAGCAGGTGGAGGAAACTCTAGAGAGGTGGAGGTTTGCTCTGGAGAGAAGAGGAATGAAGGTTAGTCGCAGCAAGACAGAATACATGTGTGTGAATGAGAGGGATCCAAGTGGAACAGTGAGGTTACAGGGAGAAGAGATAAAGAAGGTGCAGGATTTTAAGTACTTAGGGTCAACAGTCCAGAGCAACGGGGAGTGTGGAAAAGAGGTGAAGAAGCGTGTGCAGGCAGGTTGGAATGGGTGGAGAAAAGTGTCAGGTCTGTTGTGTGATAAAAGAGTACGAGCAAGAATGAAAGGAAAGGTGTACAGGACAGTAGTGAGACCAGCGATGTTGTATGGTTTGGAGACAGTTGCACTGAGGAAAAGACAGGAGGAAGAGTTAGAGGTAGCAGAGCTAAAGATGTTGAGGTTCTCTCTGGGAGTGACGAGGATGGATAGGATCAGGAATGAGTACATCAGAGGGACAGCACATGTGAGATGTTTTGGAGACAAAGTTAGAGAGGCCAGGTTGAGATGGTTTGGACATGTTCAGAGGAGGGAGAGTGAATATATTGGTAAAAGGATGCTGAGGTTAGAGCTGCCAGGCAGGAGGCCGAGAGGAAGACCAAAGAGGAGGTTTATGGATGTAGTGAAGGAGGACATGAAGGTAGTCGGTCTGAGAGAAGAGGATGCAGGGGATAGGGCTAGATGGAGGCAGATGATTCGTTGTGGCGACCCCTGAAGGGAACAGCCGAAAGGAAAAGAAGATATATATATATATATATATATATATATATATATATATATATATATATATATATATATATATATATATATATATATATATATATATATATTAAAAAAGTGGAACTTTCATATATTCTAGATTCATTACACATAAATCCAGTATCTCAGAATATTAGAATAAAGAATTTATAATACATAAATGTTGACCTTCTGAAAAGTATGTTAATTTATGCACTTAGTACTTGGTCAGGGCTCCTTTTGCAGGAATTACTGCATCAATATGTTGTGGCATGGAGGCAATCAGCCTGTGGCACTGCTGAGGTGTTATGGAAGCCCAGGTTGCTTTGATAGCGGCCTTCAGCTCATCTGTATTGTTGGGTCTGGTGTCTCTCATTTTCCTCTCGACAAAATTCAGGTCAGGCGAGTTGGCTGGCCAATCAAGTACAGTAATACCATGGTCAGCAAACCAGTTACTAGTAGTTTTGGCACTGTGGGCAGGTGCCAAGTCCTGCTGGAAAAGGAAATCAGCATCTCCATAAAGCTTGTCAGCAGATGGAAGCATGAAGTGCTCTAAAATCTCCTGGTAGACGGTGCATTGACTCTCAACTTGAGGAAACACAGTGGACCAACATCAGCAGATGACATGGCACCCCAAATCATCACTGACTGTGGAAACTTCACACTGGACTTCAAGCAACTTGGATTCTGTGCCTCTCCACTCTTCCTCCAGACTCTGGGACCTTGATTTCCAAATGAAATGCAAAGTTTACTTTCATCTGAAAAGAGGACTTTGGACCACTGAGCAATGGTGTCTTAAGTAAAAAGGTGTTTTGAGTTAATTAGCTGATTAGAGTCTTCTCAGGTCCACATTTCTGTATTATAAATTCTTTATTCTAATATTTGTGAGATCTTATTTCCATGAGCTGTAAGCCGTAATCAAGATCAGTTCTCCTGATCCGGACACTTGTGGTGAAGTTTTCTTTAAAAAAAACAAACCAACCAACAAACAAACAAACATGGTACGTGGTTTCAGGCACCTTGGGGACCTGCCTTGATGACTTTTTATCAGAAACATACCTGTCGTTCATTTCTTAATATGGCTCATTACTTTATAGCAAAAAGCAAACTCTGTAAAATAAAGTTTAATGTAAAATAAATATATATTTTGTTTTCCATTTCTACTAACACTCTAATAGAGTAGGCATAAAATAGGCATGTAAGACAACATTTATATAAAAATGTAAGGTGCCCAAGACATTAAATGTTTAGAAAAGTATTCACACAATACACGCACGCACGCACGCACGCACGCGCACACACACACACACACACACACACACACACACACACACACACACACACACACACACACACACACACACACACACACACACACAGGTTTAAAGATCTGGATACACTGAGGAGATGTACATTATTTTAATGTGTCTTAAAAAAAATAGAAAAAGAATTCACCATAGCCAATATATGATACACTTTATTTAAAAAAACCAGTGCATTCTTACACTCTTGTGTTTCTGGTAAAGTGCACAAATAAGAATCCATAATTTTCTTGATAATTGTACCATTAGCTACAATCAGTGATGAGAGATTAATCTTATGGTTATATAATAAAGTTTGCCACATCATCACTCAGGTATGTGACCAAGATTTATCGAACCACAAGCTAAGAAATAGAAGAGAATACAAAATATATCAAATTGTGAATCGTGAGCACATCTGAAGGTCACTCAAAGACAGGAAAGTAGTATATAATTTAAATTCCAACACCTTAGTAAACTTAGATATATAAAAAATGTGTTTATATAAAAATTTTCAAAGCCTTTTCAAATATATCATAAAGCAAGTTTTTTTTTCACTCCAGTCCTGTAGACATGCTGCCCTACAAAGTAAGAAATGCTGACATTAAAAAAAATATATCTAACAAAAGAGATATTAAATCTAGGCAGTATTGTCAGTTTGCTCCATATACTCCTTCAGAGGAGTGAAAGACATGTAGAAGCACAGGAATGTGGAGGTGTGTATTGGAAGAATCTCGACCTGCAAAAAACCTTTAAAACCCAAATTATTCCAAACTGAAGCTGTGAAATTGCTTGGTTAATGATTAACCACCTCTGAGTATTTTGGTGGCTGGTATGAAAGAGGGAAAGATGGCAGCTGAGCTGTCATTTCAGGAGTGCTGATACGGATAATCATCGCAAGAGACATCAGACCTCCCAGAATCTATAGTGAGAAAGAAGGGGTGTGAAAAACAATGCTGATATACAGTTAGAGATAAAGATGTACTTTATTGATACAAAAGGAAATTATATATATTGTATTGTTATATTCTCTAATATTTTGACTTAACATTTTTGGTTTAAATGTATTTTTTGTGTGGTTGTTTTGTTTATTATTTGTCCAGATTATCTGGTCATTATTGTACGTGTTAAGGCTCATTGTTTTGAAAAACTCACTAAAAACATAACGAAAAATAACTGTACATGCAATATACCATAATATCATATACAAACAATCACAGTACAAAAACACTGAGGAAACTGTATTTCTACATCCTTTTTATGAACTACTGGAGGCTGGGAATGATGAAGTCTTTTTTTAAAATAAATGTTCTACTATATTTCATATTCAGTTTAGCCTAATCTATGAACACCATGATACTGGGTTCTCAAACATTTTCCGACAATAAGTGTCTGCTTGTCATTTAAACAATGACAGCCGTGGGAACACGGCTACAGGTGTTAGGAAATTGGTGGCAGCGGTTAAACTGTACAAATTGTTATGAGAGCGGCGTACAGGAAGCCAGATCAAAAATACAATAGGCCCACAGCCCATGCGTGTTTGTGCTAGACTGGAAAGCCCCTGGAATTCACTTTCACTTCTCTCAATCTGTTTGTGGGTTAGTCACATTAATGATTCCCATGTTAAACAAACCTCTTGTGCAAACTGGATTTTCCCTTTATTGCACATGATCAGTGCATTTCTAACCTGGGCGTCATTTCAAGTTAGCTTTCATATGCCATCTGTTGCAACACAATGTACACTTATGTCAGCTTTAACAGGGGGATGTGTTTAACAGGCTGCTTTACACATCTATCATTCAAACGACCAATACAAAAGCATGACAAAGGATAAAGTCATGATAAAGCATGACATTCCCTGTGACGTTACCTATGCCAGCAAAAACCAATGTCCTGTTAGCTTCTTGATAAATACCTCTAGGTTCGTTATCATAACCAAAAGTACAATGTACTTACAGAGAGAGCTGCAAGGCCGAAAAGCACACCCATCATGATGGTTATTACTTTGTCCAAATATTCAGCAATAATAGGTCCACATGCCTAAATTCAGATGAAAAAAGAACATAGTTAAAATTAATTCATATACACAATATTTTAGAGGTATTGGAGATATTAAAACAAAAAAACAGGTCGCACCTTTGACCAGACCCTTCTGTTTTCTGATCCACGGTCCATGAAAAAGTGCTATATGAACATTGAACAATGAACATTAATATGCACTCTGTGGTGAAATAGAAAAAAAAAAAACAACTGAAACAGGAATATAAGCTGTACCTGGTAGGACCTTTTTGAGGTTATCGTCTCACATGGGCCACTTGTATCATATGCATCCATGCAGTTACATGATTCAGGAACTTGATCTTTCCAGTCCTTGTAGCCATTAAGGAGTCCACAGCATTGGAGCTAATTAAACCGGGACGGGGACATATTTCAATAACTAATAATGCAAGAACCCAAGTGGAACACCAAATAAAGTGCATAGATAAAATTAGAGTGAAAACTAAGAAAGATATAGATAGATATCGATAGAATAGATGGATGGACATTTCATTTACATGCGTTTGAATGGGGTCAAATACATGCTCCATTTCTTTAGTCAAAGGTAGTACTTTTTTGAAGTTTTCTCTGAAATTTGAGGTGATCTGCGGGGGGGAAAAAACAAGAAACAGTTAAACCTAATGAGTAAACTGAGTAGATACTGTGCTTGTCCATAACACTTACAGTAAAGAGACACATTTCCTGTATACACATTCAGCTGGATTCAAATTTGCAATCCGGTATTCAAACTGCGACTAGTTGTTTATTCTGTTTCTATGAAGAAAGCATTATTCTGAGCAATAAGAAATTCAGGTTCAACTAATTTAACAAGTATAATACCTCCAGGCGAGAAATTGCTACTGGAATGGCGAGACGCAACATGCCAGCAGTCGCCAAACACATCAGGCTGAAAAACTGCAAGAGAGAAAATGATGTTAGAAATTTTTGCCAGTACAAGAAAACGCCACAAATCATGAACTCAAAAGTGGTGGTGTGAGAGCTTTTTGTACAAGTCTCTTGGCACTGTAGATACCATAAGATAAGATGTTTTGTGTTTTCTAGATATTCTTATTTTAATTTCTGGGCGAACCATGAAATATACTTGACAATTCATAGTACACTTTGCAATTTGCATCAAATCAAAATGTTCTCTAAAACACGTAGCTATGGTAAACCAGTCAAACAGACTAATAACACATCAATCATAAATATAATACTTTTCCTAATGATGGGTTGTGATTTCCACAGAGCCCGTGTTTTTACTTCCTGGATGCCACACTGAGAGAACGACTGCCCCAGGATACCAAATCCTATGGAGTTGAAACGCTCTATTTGTACTTTATTTTCCTCAAATCATTTCATGTTCAGTAAAGTTATACACCAAAACAAGGATTCATCCATTCCTACATTATCCTGGGCTACGCTGCAATGAGTTTTAGTACGTTCTAAGCTAGTCTCATTCACTTAGTCACTTAGTGGTTTCCCCCTCACGTCCAAAAACAAATTTCACTTTCAGTTCCGCCTACTCACTCACCACAATCAGGACACACTTGCTCTCTTTGTGTGCGCCATAAGCTCCCAAAAGAGCGATGATGAAAATGATGGAACCGATCACATACAAAAGGATTACTCCATACAGGATATTCACCTGACAAAAGAAAGAAAGAAAAGAAAAAAGCATGTACTGTTAAATATGGACAAACCAAACATGTTGGGGGAGTTAGATAATCTGGGAAAGTTTTGAGTTTTGGTCTGTTATCAATTCTGTGTATGTTTTTTTTTTTTTTTTTGATTTTTTTAATGTATTTATTTATTTTTAGAACACATCAAGGTTCTCTGGAGAAAGCACAAGACATCTAATAACATCAGAAAGAAAATGTTCATCATGCTCACCACACAGATGATCAACTATTTCAATCCATTTTCCGTACCGTTTATCCTAACCTAATCCTTTTACAGGGAGCCTGGCGCTCAAAAAATAATTTTTTGCCTCTTGTACAGTTTATTGAATTAGAATGAGCTAAAGTAACATGATTTCTGAACATTTTGTCACAACGTAATTTCATTGTGTTCAAACCACCTAATATATTTAAAACTGAAATTTACTTAATTCATTTGTGGTAAAACTACATGAATCATAGTTGGCATAACTAACTGGGCTGTGGATCTGTAGTTCCAGGCATGCTTTGCAAGGGACTGCATTAGGAGAGTAAATTTTATGTGTTTTTCGGTAAAGAGAAAGACATGTTAGTGTTTAAGTTCAGTTATGTTGGACATTTGAAGGAGCTTCTGTAACGTTTTTGAATTTTGTGGTTGCCATTGTGCTGTAGAGTGGCACTTGTGCTTAGGCTGTGGGCACTCAGTGCTCTATACTAATGTCAGTATGGACACCAGTCTCTTATTTATTTATTGCATCCATTGTGTATAATGATGAATGAAACTGCTTGTTTAAACATAAGAAATAAACAAATGAATTAACAAATGTTTAAACAAATGAATTAAATCTCAGTAAATTAATAAAAAAAAATGTTGGACAAACATAAGAAAATTTAGTTTGACAAATGTAATAAAGTTAATTAAACATACTAGTGTAAATTAACCCAACTAATTTGTGTTGACCCAACTAAACTGATTTATTTTGAATGAACTAAATTAAATTGTGTAAAAATGTTCTTCAATTAAATTAAGTAAGAGTAATGAATTCACTTTTTAAGTGCAAGGAACTTGGGGCATAAGGCGGGGGACACCCTGGACACCCCTCCACATATTCACAAATACACAATTCAGTTTTCTGTGGCAATCTATAGAAAAAAATGTTATTTCCACTAAAAATAATATTAAATTCTTGATATCAAAATGTAAATTTTTATTAGTAAAATTTTTAATTTCCACTAGTGAAAATGGATTTCTTACTGGTGAAAACTTAATTTTGATATCAAGAATTGAATGTTTGTTAGTGGAAATAAAATGTTCACATGATCTCAAGAAAGTTATGATTACCATAGTTTTCACTAATAAAAAAAAAAAACGTCATTGAAGATCTCTGAAATACAATTTTCACTAGTATAAATTCACAGTGCAGATATATACATTTACATTTTGACTAGGGGAAAATATAGCTATCAATCTGACTATGACAAAATAAATGAGATATCTTGAATTTGAATTATTACTATAGTACAAAAAAATTGCCATGACTTTTTACACTTCTAACAAAAAAAAAAAAAAAAAAAAAAAAAAAAGTTCATACGGCTTTCCATGTCTTTGTGAGTAACTTTTACAACTTGTTGATTCAATATTATTAGTACGGTACAGTGGGTATATTGATATACCGATTATATATAATCGGTATATCAATGTGACGGTCTTCTTACCTCATTGGCGTATTGGTGCGCTAACAGAGCCAAGACGAAAACAACAATCCCAAAGATCTAAAAGTAAACAGGAACGCGACATAATAAACTATCAAGCACATTAAGGCACCAAAAACAAGATAAAAAGACAACATGTGTTTCCAAACTGGATCTCACAACCGACATGTAAATGAAGGCGACTATAAGTGGAATCATAATAAGTATAAACTTACCGCAAAAAGAGAGTTAAAGAAAATGAAGATCTTCTTGAAACACGGACTGACTTTCGCCATGGTCGCAGATTTTGTTGTGGAAATGTACCGAGCTTGGCAGACAGGAGGCTGCGTCTTATACTGTGCCAAAGCAACACAGTGCTGTTGCGCACAAAGAATGCGAATGCAGGAGGAGCCTAGTGAATGACACTGTAAATTGAAAGGAAGCTGTGGGGAAAAAGTAACAACGCAGAACGTCAAGATATCCACATACCAGTGGCAGCCAGGTATTCAAAGTATGCGCACGTAGACAACAGCAAAACCACCAACCGTGCTTTACGCACAACATAAAAGAGCTGGTGCAATTTATAAGGCATTACAGTACACGACAGCACAGCTTCTCAAATCAGAAAGAATGGTTTCATTTTCATTTATTACAGAGTCCCTGCATTTTCACAGGCTCAAAAGTAATTGGACAATCTACCATAATCACAAGTATAAGGACATCCCATGGACATCACCAAAGATTATATGAATTATGTGAATTAGCTGAGTTATATGAATTATATGAAAGATAAGAAATGCTGAGTTTCCTCCCTTGAGATGCTTTGCCAGGTGTTTACTACTGTATAGCTGCTTTCAGTTGCTGCTTATTTGTGGCTCTTTCTGCCTTCAGTTTGCTCAGTTGGGGTGACATCATCGAACATTTAATTTCTTTGCCTTAAGAAGCTCTTTGGTTGCTTTTGCGGTATGTTTTGTGACATTATCCATCTGTACTTTGAAGCGCCATCCTATCAGTCAAATCCCATTTGACTGAGTCTGAGCAGAAAGTATAGCTCTACAGGTGCATCTCAATAAATTAGAATGTCGTGGAAAAGTTCGTTTATTTCAGTAATTCAACTCAAATTGTGAAACTCGTGTATTAAATAAATTCAATGCCACAGACTGAAGTAGTTTAAGTCTTTGGTTCTTTTAATTGTGATGATTTTGGCTCACATTTAACAAAAACCCACCAATTCACTATCTCAACAAATTAGAATATGGTGACATGCCGATCAGCTAATCAACTCAAAACACTTGCAAAGGTTTCCTGAGCCTTCAGAATGGTCTCTCAGTTTGGTTCACTAGGTAAGCCACAAACATTCATTTCCAAAGAAGCTGGCTGTTCACAGAGTGCTGTATCCAAGCATGTTAACAGAAAGTTGAGTGGAAGGAAAAATTGTTGAAGAAAAAGATGCACAACCAACCGAGAGAACCGCAGCCTTATGAGGATTGTCAAGCAAAATCGATTCAAGAATTTGAGTGAACTTCACAAGGAATGGACTGAGGCTGGGGTCAAGGCATCAAGAGCCACCACACACAGACGTGTCAAGGAATTTGGCTACAGTTGTCGTATTCCTCTTGTTAAGCCACTCCTGAACCACAGACAACGTCAGAGGCATCTTACCTGGGCTAAGGAGAAGAAGAACTGGAATGTTGACCAGTGGTCCAATATCCTCTTTTCAGATGAGAGCAAGTTTTGTATTTCATTTGGAAACCAAGGTCCTAGAGTCTGGAGGAAGGGTGGAGAAGCTCATAGCCCAAGTTGCTTGAAGTCCAGTGTTCAGTTTCCACAGTCTGTGATGATTTGGGGTGCAATGTCATCTGCTGGTGTTGGTCCATTGTGTTTTTTGAAAACCAAAGTCACTGCACCGGTTTACCAAGAAATTTTGGAGCACTTCATGCTTCCTTCAGCTGACCAGCATTTTGAAGATGCTGATTTCATTTTCCAGCAGGATTTGGCACCTGCCCACACTGCCAAAAGCACCAAAAGTTGGTTAAATGACCATGGTGTTGGTGTGCTTGACTGGCCAGCAAACTCACCAGACCTGAACCCCATAGAGAATCTATGGGCTATTGTCAAGAGGAAAATGAGAAACAAGAGACCAAAAAATGCAGATGAGCTGAAGGCTACTGTCAAAGAAACCTGGGCTTCCATACCACCTCAGCAGTGCCAAAAACTGATCACCTCCATGCCACGCCGAATTGAGGCAGTAATTAAAGCAAAAGGAGCCCCTACCAAGCATTGAGTACATGTACAGTAAATGAACAAACTTTCCAGAAGGCCAACAATTCACTAAAAATGTTTTTTTTTTATTGGTCTTATGAAGTATTCTAATTTGTTGAGATAGTGAATTGGTGGGTTTTTGTTAAATGTGAGCCAAAATCATCACAATTAAAAGAACCAAAGACTTAAACTACTTCAGTCTGTGGCATTGAATTTATTTAATACACGAGTTTCACAATTTGAGTTGAATTACTGAAATAAACAAACTTTTCCACGACATTCTAATTTATTGAGATGCACCTGTATACACTTCAGAATTCATCCTGCTACTTCTATCAGCAGTCACATCATCAATAAACACCAGTAACCCAGTTCCACTTGCAGCCATACATGCCTATGCCATAACACTACCTCCATCAAGCTTGACAGATGTGGTATGCTTTGAAACACAAGCCCTTCCTTTCCTTCTCCATAATCTTCTCTTTCCATCATTCTGGTACAAGTTAATCTTGCATCAGAACTGGTCAGGCTTCTTTTAGTGTTTTTTTTTTTTTTTTTTTAGCAAGTCGGGCCTTTCTTTTCTTGAGTGTTACCAAGGGGCGGACTGGCAACAAAAATTGTAGACTATGACAATGATACATCTACCTCCTCCAGAGTGCTCTTGACATTTACATTTACGGCATTTGGCAGACGCCCTTATCCAGGGCATCTTACAGAAGTGCTTTGAGTCTCTATCATCAAATACATCCTGATACTGGTTCACTAGGTCATGGACTAAGAATACCATCAGTCTGAAAACTCTGTTGGAAGGTAAAATGGTAAGAGAAACACACAGACAACACATTTTTTTTTAATGAAATGAAAGTGCTTATTTAAGTACTTTAGGAAGAGGTAGATCTTTAGACGTCGTTTGAAGACTGCCAGTGACTCTGCTATTCGGACATCTAGGGGAAGTTCATTCCACCACCTAGTGCCAAAACAGAGAAGAGTCTTGCTGCATGCCTTCCTTGTACCATGAGAGATGGTGGCACCAGTCTAGCGGTGCTAGAGGATCGGAGGGAGCGTGGTGCAGTGCGGGGTGTGATAAGTGATTTGAGGTAAGTGGGTGCTGGTCCATTTTTGGCTTTGTAGGGAAGCATCAGTGTTTTAAATCTGATGCGGGCAGCTACAGGGAGCCAGTGGAGGAAGCATAGCAGTGGAGTGGTTTGGGAGAATTTAGGAAGGTTGAAAACAATTCCAGGCCTGATGTTGTGAAGTGGTTTTTCTTCACTAATGAAAGAATTCTGCATTTATCCACTTTAGGTTCATCAACAATATTTTTGATAAACCCCTTAAATTAAACCTGAAAGTCTACACTTCAATCACATCTTGATTGCTTGATTTCAAATCCATTATGATGGTGTAGATACAAAAAATTTTTATTTACAAAAACAAAATTGTCTCACTGTCCAAATAATATGGACCTGACTCTCTCTCTCTCTCTCTCTCTCTCTCTCTCTCTCTCTCTCTCTCTCTATATATATATATATATATATATATATATATATATATATATATATATATATATATATATATATATATATATATATACACCTTATTGTTTCTATAGTGACAGCTAATTCATATAATCTAAGATTAATAATGAACCGATTTTAACCCCAGAATGCATAACCCATATCTATGAAATTATCAACATGAATCAAGAGCTTCAGATAATGTTAATCAATCATCAAACATCAGAAATGGGGAAATACATATGATCTCAGTGAGTTTGTTGTTGTCACACTGGCTGGTTGAATATTTCAGGAACTGCTGATCTGGGATTTTCTCACACAACAGTCTCTATCAAACATTCTAAGGTAGAGAAAAAGTATATTTAACTGTCAAACTGAAAAGTGCCTACACTTGACTATACACCATAAAAGGTAAGTAGCCTCTTATGGTGTTGTATAGTCAAGTGTAGGCACTTTGTTTACTGACTTGGATTGAGTCAATTCCTTAAAATAAACTTGTTTGGTGGACAGTCACAGCTTTCACCTAAATGTGATCCGGTGCTATTACTGTGATGTAATGTACATATGTAAATGTCAACTTTCCCCTGCGAGTGCATCTTGCTTCCCTCCTTCCAGATCCGTAACAAGTTACCCCATTGTCTCTGAGTGTCGCAGATGATATATACTCTGCCTTACATTAATAAATCAGAGATCTTGCCATTTGAACTTTGTGTGTCATTTGGCAAACTCTCCTAAGGCCTTGGTGTGGCAAGTGTGTAGGAGGCGAGGGCGTCGTCTTCTTGTGTACTTTCTCTTTCTCTTTTCCTAACATCGCAACCCTCTCTTGACAATTCCTAACAGTCAGATAAGCTTCCAGCTTATAACTCCAACTTTCTCCTCTTCTCTGTGCAACACATATAGATTTCATGTATCAATTAAAACTGTAAATAATGTTCTTAAGATACATTATGTTGCTTCTTTTGTGTGTGTCTGAACAAAATACAAGGGTTTTCTCTTTTTTTTTTCTCCCTCTCTTTCCCCCCGACATAAATAAACAATACACTACAACTACACTGCACAGTAATTAGCCTGTGTTGTGATTTTACTCATCTTTTCTCACACTAGGCTTTATTCAGAGAACAAGTGCACCTAGAAACCTGGTTTCCCTCAAGCATGTTGTAGCAAGATTGCAGTGTAAATGATTTCTTTTTATATTTAGAGTAAGTTACTGGCAACATGGTTGCCAGCAAGTTGCTGTATTTTAAATTACAGTAATTGCACTGTAATGTGATTTACAGTATACAGAACAATACTGTATAACTACAAAACAGTATTTTACTGTAATTTGTAATTTGGTCTGTTTGTACTGTATTTTTTTGTACTATATTGTACTGTAATACCTGTATTGCTGCATTACTGCTAATTATTACTATTTATAATAATTAATAATTGTGATATTATGTAAGTTTATAATATATAGGTAGTATAGTATATAAATCTATAGTTAGTAATATTGTAATACTACTTCAGCTTAACATTACAAATCAAAACACAATCGAAACAATGCTCTTTTCAAAAAATATTTTTATTCAATAATTTAATTTAAACGATTAAAAACATTTTAAAACTTTAGTACTGTGTTTGTTACCCAGAGTACAGTGCATCAGCAATTTACAGTCCAATAAGGCATGAAAACCTTTTAGGTGTGCAAGAATATAGCTGAAACAAAAACATACAAGCGAGGGGAACTTTTCGTTTAAACACGGCCGTTTATCGCTCTCCTCAAACCCACCATCCTCAATTGACAAATTTAGTATTTTTACCTCGCAGACCATAATAAAACACTCTTCTGTCAAACTTGACAGAAAGAAAATAAACTCACCAAAACAGGCTTGTCTTTCTACTGATCCAACAGTCATCACCTTTTTTTTTGGTAAAAATAAACCCTTCGCTACTTCAATGAGATAGATGTGAAAATGGGAGAGCAGCTGGGTGAAACAACTAGCAGACAGCTAATTCTGTTTGTTCGCTGGCTATAACTTTGCAGTTACTATAGTGGTACACTATAGTGTAAAATCAGAAATAAATTCATGAAAAATCCATGAAATAAACTGTACCAAACTTCCAGTGAGTGACCAGGGGTTGTGTGGCAGTTTGATGTGACATCAGGTGGCAGGCTTTCGCTGTTTAGCAATCCTGCATTATTGCCTGGTATACTGTAGCCATGTTACAGCCAAGTTACAGCAAGGTTACAATAAGACTAAAATACACTGTAAAATATTCCTGCTCAGTCAAAATGACCCAGAATGTAAGCTAAGGTATTTTACTGTATTGTTGAAATGTGATATTGTACTGTAGGATTTTACAGTACTGTGCAGCTAAATCTACAGCGACATCTAACTGTGCATATACCATATCCTACTATTACACTTGTGCTTATAAGTTTCCTTATAACTAAGTGCTTATAACCAGTTCAAAAGTTTACATACTCTTGATTCTTAATACTGTGTGTCGTTACCTGGATGATCAACAACTGTTTTTATGTTTTGTGATAGCTGTTCATGAGTCCCTTGTTTGTCCTGAGCAGTTAAACTGCCCACTGTTCTTCAGAAAAATCCTCCAGGTCCTGCACAGTCTTTGCTTTTCCAGCATCTTCTGCATATTTGACCTCTTTCCAGCAGTGGCTATATGATGTTGAGATCCATCTTTTCACACTCTGAGGACAACTGAGAGACTCATACACAACTATTACAAAACGTGCAAATATTCACTGATGCGCAAGAAAGCTTATTCAGGGCAGTACTAAATAAATTTAAAAAAAACAATTTTTATGATCCCTCTTATTTATTTGTTTTATTTATTAACATTTTGCAGATTGTGTAAGGGGTATGTAAATTTATGAGCACAACTGTATGCTAGTAATGTATCTGGGTCAACACATTTCCTCTGTACTGCATTCCTTTACACTAGACCACAGAGAGAACTGAGTTACTGGTAGAAAGGAGGTTTACTCCAACATTACAATTTATAACAACTGAAGTTACTTTGAAATACAGCAATGATGATGATGATCTATTTCTGTTAGAAGTTTAATTCATTTGCCCGTTGTGGAATACAAAAGCAATATACCGTATGTACACCAATAGAGAAATGGAGACAGTCTTACCCACTCCTCACTTTCCACGGCCTGACATTTTCTGCCCCTTCTTTTCTGAAACAGAGAAAGGTGTCAAAACTGTCAAATGTCAAATCTGACCACCAAAAGTACATAAAAGTGACTTCAATCATAACTCCGTTTCAACCAACAACACAGTAATGGCAGTTTCCTTCCACTGGTTTTTCTAGGCTGTTGTAAGATGACTAAATGTAGTAGCTATCATGATTCTTAAGTATTCAAACATGTTTTTTCAATTTGTATAGTATTTGAATAACAAAGTTAGAACTCCCAATCCTAAGTAAGTCACACCTCTCCTTGAAAATGAATGTCTGTTCCGTTTATATGATATAAACCTGGGTTCAAGATGAAGCAGCGTATCCCAGTCCTGTGATGGGTACAATAACACAGAACCTGTCATTTTCAAGACAAAATCTCTCACACACACCCCAAAAACAAAAATTTTCCCAACAGTTGACTGTCTTTATTTTCACAATATGTTAACAACACAAACTTGTCAGCATCTGCATTTAAACAAGACAACAGAGAATAAAATAACAGACTATGGAACAGAACAGAAGAGAAAGTATGTGTGTAGAGAGAGAGAGTGAGGTTTTGTGTGTTAGCATGTTTGTGTGTGTGCGTGTGTGTGTGTGTGTGTGTGTGGGTATGTGTGTGTGCTGCATCCGTGGACACGTTTGCATTCAGACCACTGCACCTCATTATATGTGATATAAACTAGTTAGTAAAACTACATGTACTCATAAACATTTAACGGTAACGGAGGAACGCCACCAAATTTAGCAAAGTAAAAGCACATTTCTGTGATTAAAAATTAACTTGAGTAAGAGTATAATATAGTGCAGCCAGTTAAACCTAAAGTTACTCAAGTAAATGTAACGAGTAAATATACCACGTTACTACCCACATCTGCTTCCTTGCCTTCCCTGCTCGGAAAACTCTTCAGAGGTCGTCGAAATCTAGCTGTCTGACAAGGTATAGACAGAAGTGACAATGAGCTGAGATATGTTGGGCACATGCTACTCTGCAGCTCATTTTTTAAACTCTGCCTAAAAGGGAAAATGCCCACTCACCCTGAACACTGACTGCAGATTAACACTGTAATCCACTGTATATGGAAATCTGAAAAACCCCGGTCTCCTACAGGCAAATGTGCACTCCAATTTGGAATTCCAAGTTGGGACCTCAGGCAGCATCCACCTTGCCCAAGTTCTCTGATGTAAACACACCTGATGCTCAAAACAATATAGTGGCACACACAGTCAACAGTAAACAGATTTCCATTTGCATCATTTACTACTTGGTAAAGCTTGATGTAGCTTTTGTATTGTGTAAATGTGTTTTAACAGCTTTGTAAGTTTAGATTTGTAACATAATTCAGTTGGTTTCAGCCCTATCTCATTAACTTGATTAGTCCATTGTGAAGGATCGTGCACTGTAAAACATGATAGCCGCGTTCATTTATGTGAACTTATTTCTTCTCTTTAACTCCAAATGTCATGACAAGTTTTAAGTGTTCAAAAATTTAACTTGACGTAATCTACATTTACGGCATTTGGCAGACGCCCTTATCCAGAGCGACTTACATTTATTTAATTTACACATCTGAGCAACTGAGGGCCTTGCTCAAGGGCCCAACAATGGCAGCTTGGCAGTGCTGGGATTTGAACTCACAACCTTCTGATCAGTAACCCAATGTCTTAGCCACTGAGCTACCGCTGCCCCTAATCTATTGTCTTGCCTTGTAAAAGATTTTGAGTTGAAACAAAGGCTATCTTCATGTTCAGTTTATTCACATTTTTAAGGCAGCAGGTGAACTTTCGTTTCCAAGCTTAACCACTTGAAATGTTTTACAGTCTGATGGAAAATATTATCTTCTGAAAACAAATAAAAAAGCTAAACTCACAGGGACACAGTTGACCCCAAAGTAATATGATTATTCTCGTCACAGCCAGGGAGAAGAACTCCAACGACCAAAGTGCTACGTGCAATTATATAGTTCACCACACAGGGCTAGAGTTTCGTGATTGGTTACAGGTAAACAAAGAACTTCATGCTTATTGGTCAAATAAAAATAAAATTAACATGAATTATCATAAATGATTACATGATTAACAGGAAAGGAAATACATATATAGCGAAAACCTAAAAATACTAAGACCGTGAGAACTACTTGTCAGAATTACTTCTTCTCAACCTCGGGTCACGAGCCTATTCTATCCATGAAACATAACAAGACATGACCGGAGCTCCACATCCCACAGGTTTCTTAAATCAGTCCCGACAGGGTAGGCTTCCCTCTATGCCATAAATCAGGCCTTCCTCCTCCTTTCTCACACAACAAACGCAAATGATAAGAATCAGATACACTAAACTTCTGACCGTGGCTACGGAGTATAATGAAGTATTAACTAATGATAATAAAGAAATAACTAATACACAAATTATTAATATATTAATAAAGGTATGAAATTAAATCATTTTCCATAGGGTGATCACTGAGGCAACTTTTATAAGCAAGGCTGAACAAGAGAATGACTGAGCTATACAGTATATAAAGTAATATACACAGTGGATATAAAAAAAGTCTACACACTCTTGTTAAAATAGCAGGTTATTGTGATGTAAAAAAAAAAAGGCGGGGGGGACTTTTTAAAACAATAACCTGGTTGCATAAGTGTGCACACCCTTTCATAACTGGGCATGTGACTGTGCTCAGAATTAGCCAATCACATTCAAACTCATGTTCAAAATTAATACATACATACAGCTGTCATCAGTGAAGTGATTCTGATTAACCACAAATAAAGATCAGCTGTTTCAGTAGGATTTTTGCTGAAGCCAAAGAGCTTACAAAGCATGCACAGGTAATGATTACACTCAAGAAATGATTCATGGGTTTTGTCATGTAAATACCAGAAAAGGACAAGAGACTACATTTCCCATCAGCCACTGCACCTCACCTGATCACGTCACATGACTGTTTGCACCTGATTCAGGTTTGGGGTTTACGAGCACTTGTATAAAAGTCACGTTTTGCACTGCACCCATGGTCTTTCGATTGCCTTATCTTGCCATTTGTCATGTTGTCTAGTTCCTTAATTCATGTTTCATTTATCATGTATTTAGTTTCTTGTGTTGGCACTTGTGTTTTGTTTAATTAAATTCTATCTGCACTTGCATCCGTCTTCACCTCCATAACCTAACAGAACAAAATACCTTCAAATGGATGTAGCAGATTTTTTTCTCTACCCAAGAGAAGATCTTGGAGTCCCTGAAACTAGAACCAAAGGGGAGGGAATCGTGGGTCAGGGCCACAGAAGCATGGCTGAAAGCCTCTCTCCCCTACTGTGGACCTTGCTCAGCCAACCGATTCAACAGAGAATGCTGCTCAGCCTCCCTGTTCTGCTGAGGACACCCTGAAGTTGGAACTATCTATCTATCTATCTATCTATCTATCTATATATACAGTGAGGGAAAAAAGTATTTGATCCCCTGCTGATTTTGTACATTTTGCCCACTGACAAAGAAATGATCAGTCTATAATTTTAATGGTAGGTGTATTTTAACAGTGAGAACAACAAAAATGACAGAATAACAACAAAAAAATCCAGAAAAACGCATTTAAAAAAAGATATAAATTTATTTGCATTTTAATGAGTGAAATAAGTATTTGATCCCCTGATCAAATACTTAATCAGCAAGATTTCTGGCTCCCAGGTGTCTTTTACACAGGTAATGAGCTGAGATTAGGAGCACTCTCTTAAAGGGAGTGCTCCTAATCTCAGTTTGTTACCTGTAAAAAGACACCTGTCCACAGAAGCAATCAATCAATCAGATTCCAAACTCTCCACCATGGCCAAGACCAAAGAGCTGTCCAAGGATGTCAGGGACAAGATTATATATATATATATATATATATATATATATATATATATATATATATATATATATATATATATATATATATATATATATATACTTTGAGCCTTATCAGAACTTGCACATCTGGGCACACAGGCCTTTGCATACGACATTCTTTATCTAACTTCTGCAGTTCGAACAGTGTCCCACTCATAAAACTTGGCAATAATAGTGGATACACCCTAAGAAATGACCGATAACAAATTAGCGAGCTAGGAAGAAAAAGATACAAACTGCGAGTAAGAAATGTGTGCTCAGTAATTTCCCACAAGCTGGAGTTACATCGGTCCTGGTTTCTTTGATTAATATACATGAATACTCTCTTATATTTTATACATTGATTATACATGATTGCATTATACTTTTGATTGCTTGACCTTAATATACTGATTCATTCAATGATTTCTTTAATATATACCATTTGCTTTAAAAATATACCATACTTGCAGCATACAGTAATTGCCATTCTGAAAGAAAAAAGCATGAAGTAAGACAAGCTTCAACATTAAAAACACAGAATCACAGGCAGCATAAGTTATATAAATTGCTGTAAGACTGATGCTGGATAAGCTGTAAGCACTAAGCACTTTGCTTAGTTTTTAAAATGAATTGGATCTGTAAAATGTACAAATTTGAAATGCCAGGAAAGACCAATCTCTTAAAGCATTATAGACTTAGACATGGCCATGGTGGACAATATCTCCCTTGTCTTTATTGGGAGTGTTATTGCTCATTCAAAACATGGGGCAGCCTGTGAACCCGTCTGTCAAGAAACCACTCGACCTGTGCGACAATGACAGACACACAGAAGTCCTGTCTTTTAAATGTCCATGTTGCTCTTTAAACACTACCTCTAATACTATAAACACTATATCTTTAAACTGTCTCTTGTGGTTTTGAAAATTGTTCTTTCAGAACAAACATTCATAAGAGCCAGAAACACACTCCTCACTCACTGGATGACTTCAAGCCTGAGCTTGAAGTCATCAAACCCATAGAGTACAACCCCTGGCAAAAATGATGGAATCACCACACTTAGAGGATGTTCACCCAGCTTTTATTATTATTATTATTATTATTATTATTATTATTATTATTATTATTATTATTATTATTTTGCTTTGTAGCAAATAAACAAACCACAGATATGACACAAAACATTTTTTTGTTCAATACCTGAACATTCTGGCTTTGTGAAACACACCTCAAACAAGTTAAATGAAATTATTTTAATTAATGGCATTTTCCCCCCCCCAGGTTAATCATGTGACTATATCACATGTTCATACTGATCATGTGACTACCTGTCAACATCTACAAGAAACAGCCCAAGAGCACCCATTTTGACTTGCCCTGATGAAGGCCTTAATGGGTGAAACATGTAGGCATGTAACTGTATAACTATGACTTAGTAGCAAAGACATATTAAAGGCTTTTTAAATCAATTACCCTTCTGAGTGCCTCATAGTTCTTACTAGTTCAATACTCAACTAGTAGGATCCCCAAACTGAAGAGCACCAGAGGGATATATTTTTCTACACCTGAGCAGCACTCTATGCAAACAGTTTTTGATTGAATAACCCAGCTATTTCTTTCAATCTGTATGTGAATGATTTTGAAATGTGTAATCAACTTGGCCCATGAAGAAAAAAACACAAAATTACTGCTGTGTATTGGGTTTTAGCTAATGTGCCATCTTTGCTCAGATCCTCGCTGACATCAATCTACCTAGCCATTCTCTGCAAGGCTGATGATATAAAACAGTTTTGCTATAGTGCTGTTAGAACCACTGCTAAAAGATCTTGCCAGCCTAGAAGAGAAAGGACTTTACATTACTTCATTAGGCATACAAGTCAAATGTACTGTGTATTGTGTTGTTGCAAATAAACCTGGTGCTCACTGTATCAGAGAATTTGTGGAGAGCTTCTCAAGAACCCGCGTGGCAGCGTGGGCGAGGTCGAGTGCTGGCTGTGGATGGAGAGGAGGCAGGTTGTGTATAAAATAAAACCCCTGTAAAAACCGAAAGTATAAGATAAAGGAATAAACCTTTTGAGTTGTTCCAAATCTGCCTCCAGCTTCCTTATTCCATATCCAACCCTGGGATGTGTTACAACATGTCTGCAAGGTTCTGTCTTGGATAAAAATCTCAGTTCCAAGTAAGTGAAGTTCGAACAGGATCATTTTGTCCAAGGACAATACAAGAGCATAGGGTGCATGTTCAGAAAGCACCGGGAGAAAAAATTAGGCTCATTGTTATGGAGTAAATAGACAGTGCTCACTGACTGAAAAACTAAAACATTCTGATGTTTTGTCTGGCTATGCACCTGATTTGCTACATGATCTCTTTGAAGGTATTGTACCTTAGAGCACTGTGCCTAAATGCCTTAATCAAAGGGAAATATTTCATGCTCCATTAACTAAATAAATTAATTTCAGTTCCCATACAAATGGGCAGATAAAACAGACACACCATAACCAGTTCCATTTACTTTTGCTGCAAGAAAAACTGTTGGTGGGAATGCCCTTGAAGATTGGGCTTTGCTTCACTTCCATCCCCTGATAGTTGGAGAAAGAATACCAGAAAGTGAACCAAGATGGCTGATCCTTCCGAACCATAAGTTCATAGTTGAACTTATCATTTCTTCTGTTTGTACAGACTAAACAGCTTGTTTCCTTGACAGCAAGATTTCAAAGCATTGACACAGATTCCTGGAGGCTTTCCCTCAGGAAGCATCATCTTCTAGAGCACTACCAAAAGCTGATAAAGGCTTTTGGCCAACTTGTGTCGTGGTGAAATATGAGCTTTGAAGCTAAACACAGCTTTTTTTAGCGTGTTGTCAGGCATTACCATAGCTTCCAAAACATTCTGTTGTCTCTTGCAGTGAAGCATCAGTTAATGGTTGCATACCATCTACATGGCAGTAAAATTTTCAACCATCTCAAAACTGTCACCGGTGGATTTGACTGTGCTGAGGGAAGAGATTAAGAAAGCACTGGAAACAAAATTCCCCGGTGAGTCATTTGTCCAAATGACAAACACAGTGTGTTACAGTGGCATCAGTTACTCCACTGGACTCATCTTGGCACATGGTTGACATACTCATCTAGGCACATGGTTCAACAGGTGGTCTGCCAGATTTTGTGGTGTTGATTCAGATAGCTGTTGTAAATGGGAAAGTTGGCTTCATTGTGAAATGTTGAAATGCACACTATATTGCTTAGAAGCTATGAGCTTGAAAGCACAAGAACTGTTAAAGCCATTGAGCCCTGCCATCTTCCCAATGGCAGCACACACAGTTGCAGGAAACCGTATGATGACCCAGAATTGCTACCATAGAGGGCCAAGAAGTCATTACACCTTGTCATTTGTTTGACATTACCCACAAGACCTCATAAAAGGCATAAGCAATAATGGCATCAACCTCCCCAGATAGCAAAATTGCTGTGGCCCAGATCCGGCCCACACCTGACACTTTCATCCGGCCCACATACAGTGTAGAATGATGGCACTTGGGTGGTCCACTCCTGTTTGCCAGATTTGGGCCACATGCTACATATGTGGGCCACTTTTGGTTTACACCCAGATTAACTTTTGTCGACTGTGCCACGTTTTTGCCAAAGGTGGCCCACATTTGTTTTGTGATATTTGGGCCATATTTACTATTTACCACATGGACCACTTTAGGGTCACATCCAGATTACACAGATGCGTGGGCACCACATCTTTGCCTAAAAAGGCCCACATGTGATTTGGGATATTTGGGCCACATTTGATATTTTACATGTGGGCCACTTCAGGCTCATATCCATTTTGTTAGGGCCAAAAGAAGGCCAGCAGTGCCGCATCACTGCCTGAAGTGGCCCACTTCTGGATGCTATCTATTACATTTATTTTACTTTGCATTTATTTTACTTTACTTTGTCTTACCTCAACAAGTGACATCAAGCACAAGTACACAATTAAGGTGGTTCACATTGTTGAACCTCCCACACTTACTCTGACCTTTACCGATGTGTACAGTTCCATTGAAAGTGCATCAGAGACCAGCATCCACACCTCAGCATCATTGGTCCATACTTCAGTATCAGTACCATCCATCTTTCTAACAGCAGTTGCTCTTCTGGATTGCAGGATACACTGATTTTTTCATCACCTGAACACAAACTCAGCGTTCACAGCGTTGGCCTACTGAATTTCCAGTGAGAGAGTGTGTTTTTTCCGTCTAACCTTGAAAAACCTGAGAACAAGGGTGGCTGAATTTTCTGAAACCCAAACATAATGGGAAATTGTTTTGTCTGAAGGGGGGAAAAGGAGTATAAATAGGGACCAAACTCAGGGCTGAGGGGGATCATCCCTGGGGATCATCCCTGGGACGTCTCATGTGAATTGATCTCATGCTGGCTGCTGGTTCTGAGCAATAAATCTGATTTTTGCTTCTCTCATCCACTGTGTTGTGAGTATTATTTGGTATTGAAATTAGAGTGTTTTGTGTAGAGGAACACAAAAGAGTGTCTTGAGAGGAACCAGACTCAAAACGGAACCCATCCTCATCTGGCTAACACCAGATAGTGTAATTATACGTAATTCCCTTCTATGACTGTGTGCTACATGATAAAACAAAAAGTGCAACTGTGTAAACAGGAAATTCCCCACAGTCTCAACTTGAAGTCTATTCTGCTGAAATCATAAACTGTCCGCAGATGGAGACCCGAGCGCAAAGTTTGTTTGTGCGTTTGTTTGTGGCAATATCAGTCCCAAAACCGTCACCGCAACTGCAGTCCCACGACAGTGCGCCAAAACTGCCCGCATCAATTTCAGTCCTATGCCATCTTCACAGCTTCAAAGTGAGTCCCCAGGCTGTACATATGGGGCCATCCTCAGCAAAAGCGAGTGGCCTCCAAGTGACGAGAACTCTAGAAGCAGGGCACCAGGACAGAACAGGCCGGCCTGTAGAACAGAAGGTATATATATATATATATATATATATACACATAAAAAGTTGGGACAGTCGACTGTTTACCACTGTGTAACATCACCTTTCTTTTAATAACACTTATTAAGTGTTTGGGCTCGCTCTCTCTCTCTCTCTCTCTCTCTCTCTCTCTCTCTCTCTCTCTCTCTCTCTCACACACACACACACACACACACAAACACACACACACACACACACACACACACAGTCAGACAAACATACATGCTCTCAGAAGAAGATCAAATCAGAATGAGCTTTATTGCCAAGTAAGTTTACACACAAGGAATTTGTCTTGGTGACAGGAGCTTCCAGTGTAGAAAGAAATGGAATATCACAATATTAAAAATAAAATAAAATAAAAATAAAAATACAATGCAGTACAGTACTCTCACTCTTGCGTGCACACGCACACACACATATACATGCTCTCTCTCACTCACTCTCTCTCTCTCTCTCTCTCTCTCTCTCTCTCACACACACACACTCTTTCTCTCTCTTTTTCTATAATACACACACACACACACAAAATTACATTTTGCAATGTTTCCACAGAGGGGGAAGGGTGCGTTTCCGAGAATCTGTGGTATACACCTGTAAATCCCCAGGAAAAACTTGTCTGGCATAGGGGAAGCTGAAGAAACCAGTTGGTTAAGTTTAGCAAGAGGAATTTTCACGCATTCATCCAACTGCTGCGCAACTGTACAGGGCCTTCGTTGCCTTATTTTGCGATTCATAATGCGCCACACATTCTCAATTGGAGACAGGCCAGGACTGCACGCAGGCCATGCTAGCACCCACACTCTCTGCTTACTCAACCAACTGCTTGTAAGCCGGGCAGAATGTGGTTTGGCGTTGTCCTGCTCTGGATGGCAGCATATGTTGCTCCAAAATGTGTACATATCTTTCTGCATTAATGGTGCTCTCACAGATGTGCAAGTTACCCATGCCATGTGCACTGACACACCCCCATACCATGACAGATGAGGGCTTTTGGACCTGACGCTGATAACAGCTTGGATGGTCCTTTTCCTCTTTGGCCCAAAGAACACATTATTTGAAATGTTGGCTCGTCGGACCACAAAACATGATTCCACTGTGCTACTGTCCAGAGAAGTTGACGGCGCTTCTGGACAGTGTTGATGTATGGCTTCTGCTTTGCATAGTAAAATCTTAACTTGCATCTGTGGATGCAGTGGGAAATGGTGTTGACTGACAAAGGTTTACCAAAGTATTCCCGAGCCCATGTCAGGATATCCATTACAGACTCATGATGATTTTTAAGACAGTAACATCTGAGGGATCGGAGCTCACACGCATTCAGAAGTGGTTTTCGGCCTTGCCCTTTACGTACCAAGATTTGACCAGATTCCTTGAATCTTTTCATTATATTGTGCACTGTAGAAGGTGAAATGTCCAAAATCCTACCGATTTGTCTTTGGGGAATGTTGTTCTCAAAGTGTTGGATTATTCGCTGACGCATCTGTTGGCAGGTTGGCGAGCCTCGACTCATCCTTGCTCTTGAAGGATTTGGCCTTTTTTGGAGATTCCTTATATACTATGATTAGACGATTGCCTCACCTGTTTCACATCACCTTCTTATTTCAACTTCTCACATCGCTATTAGTCCTAAATTGCCCCTGTCCCAACTTTTTTGGAACGTGTTGCATGCATCAATTTCAAAATAAATGTTTATCTTTAAAAAATTATGCACTTGATTAGGTAAAACATCAAATATCTTGTCTTTATATGTTTTTTGTTTAAATACAACTCAAAGTACATTTACAAATCACTCCTTTTTGTTTTTATTAGCATTTTCCGTACTGTCCCAACTTTTTTGGAATTGGGGTTGTATGATGTCTCATTCATTAATAACTTTAAACAACTGCAAGTATTGGCAAGTCACTGTGGTATAAACGAAATTACACACTTTAGGCATAACAGTGTAACAATATATATGTGCTTTAGCTATATTGGTTGAAATTAGATCATTACCAAACCATACTAGGTATAGCTAACTATGTTGTAGATGATATTATTGCTAGTGTCGTGGAAAATGACCTTTGCCAAAATAAAATTCTCCAAGGGTTCTGGATTTCAAAAATTAGACTTTTATTGAAGAATCAATCGAAAAGCCGAGATGTCTGCAGATCATCTGATGAATACTAAAACAATGATCTCATGAGGCTGGGTATTTCCATATTTTCTTTTGATCACATTTCTGATGACTCACCATAATTATGTTTCTTTCTTCTTTATCTTATCTATAATGGGGCGTATGTTTAGTCAGCTTATTTTTTAAGAAGTTTTTTATTTTACAGACTTATGGATTTCAACAATACATCTTAAGAGCTCATTAACATCAAACTGGTAAAAAAAAAAAAAAACAGCCTTGAAAAGACAGCATTCAAAATCAGTGTTTCCATGCAGGTGTAGAGGGTGACTCCTCTGAGAAATAACAAAGCAAGCCTGGAAAAAGATACTTTTGTAACATACTAACACACACATATCCTTGAACATGTGCATCTCCTCTAACAATGACATTCTGTATTTATCTAACTTCTGCAGTTTGACCAGTGGCCCATTCATAAAGCTTGGCAATAATAGTGGATACACACTAAGAAAGGACCGATAACAAATTAGCGAGCTAGGAAGAAAAAGATACAAACTGCAAGTAAGAAATGTGTGCTCATGAATATACATGAATGCTCTCTTATATCTTATACATTTATAATACATGATTGGACATACATACTGATTTATTCAATGATTTCTTTAATATATACCATTTGCTTTAAGAATGTACCATGCTAGCTAGCTAGAAAATGCTGTCTTGCTAGGTGGTGGTTAGTAAATTGTTGCTTAGGTAGTTTAGTTAACCTAGCTAATTTTAAGGTTTATATTTTGCAATGAATATTTAAGCTGAACATGGTCCCATTAGGTCACTGTAACAATTTAGCTAGCTACAATTATGCGTTATGTACAATTATAGCTACAGAATTAATTATTGGAGTTGAACGTTTGTTAGCTAGTGAAACAAAATTTGATTTCAGCAAAGGCCAAGTTTACAAAACATAACAATGCTAGATATGCAAAGTCAAACACTGTCATTTGTTTTGTGTAGCAGGTTAGCTATACCTACCTTGGATGAGAAAACTTCCTACTGCATATTAACTTATTGGTAATTGTGTATGTTCAGTAATGACCACTACTTTTGATCCCTTTTTTATATGAAATGTGAAACTTTATGCAGCCCCCTTATAGTTTTAAAAAGTATACGTAATTTTAAAAGTACATAAGCTTAGTGTTAACACTTTACTGCACATACTTAAATACATAAATACATGACAAGTGTATTTAAATAGTAATTAAGCTATGCTTAAATATATCTTAGATTCATTTAAATGTGCTTTTGTGTTGTTGTTGTTTTTTTTTTTTTACAGCACTCAAGGAGATTTCAGAATGTCATTTGTAGACACAAATGTTATTCCAGTTGAAGTGCATTTATAAATATACTACACATATACTTCAGTGCTATTTACACTGCAACTAAAATAAAATTCATTACATTATATTATATTATTCAGTACCACTAAATATACTGGTATATACAGTACATGTAATAATATGTATATACTAAAAGCATTTAGGTGTACTTCTATAGTATGCAGTTAAATAGAAATCTGTAAATACAACCTTCAGTAGTCCAGTACCTTAACCACAGAGCTCTACTTCCCCAGACCGACAGGAACAAACGTACTGTACGTTGGAACAATGTATGTACAACCCCAATTCCAAAAAAGTTGGGAAGCTGTGTAAAATGCAAATAAAAACAGAATGCAATGATTTGCAAATCTCATAAACCTATATATATATATATATATATATATATATATATATATATATATATATATATATATATATATATATATATATTCACAATAGAACATAGAAAACATATCAAATATTTAAACATTCTCCCAAAAGGTTTGAAGATCACAAGGTGTGTTTTGGCAAAATTCAGACAAGTTATAATGTTCTTCTGGGTTAGCAGTGGTTTTCACCTTGCCACACTTCCATGGATCCCATTTTTGCCCAGTATCTTTCTGATAGTGGAGTCATGAACAGTGACCTTTAGTGATGTAAGAACAGCCCGTAGTTCCTTTGATATTGTCCTTGGCTCTTTTGTGACTTCCTGGATGAGTAGATGCTGTGCTCTTGGAGGAACTTTGGCAGGTTGACCACTTCTGAGAAGGTTCACTACTGTGCAGAGTTTTCCATTTGGAAATAATGGCTCTCACTGTGGTCCTTTGGAGTCCCAGAGCATTTGAAATATCTTTGTAACCCTTCCCAGACTGATGTATTTCAATCACCTTCTTCCTCATCGTTTCTAGAATTCCTTTCAATTTTGTCGTGTGTGTTACTGGGTAAGACCTTTTAACCAACTTCATGCTGTTAAAAAAGTTCTATTTACAGGTGCATCTCAATAAATTAGAATGTCGTGGAAAAGTTCATTTATTTCAGTAATTCAACTCAAATTGTGAAACTCGTGTATTAAATAAATTCAATGCACACAGACTGAAGTAGTTTAAGTCTTTGGCTCTTTTAATTGTGATGATTTTGGCTCACATTTAACAAAAACCCACCAATTCACTATCTCAACAAATTAGAATACTTCATAAGACCAATAAAAAAAACATTTTTAGTGAATTGTTGGCCTTCTGGAAAGTATGTTCATTTACTGTACATTTACTCAATGCTTGGTAGGTACTCCTTTTGCTTTAATTACTGCCTCAATTTGGCGTGGCATGGAGGTGATCAGTTTGTGGCACTGCTGAGGTGGTATGGAAGCCCAGGTTTCTTTGACAGTGGCCTTCAGCTCATCTGCATTTTTTGGTCTCTTGTTTCTCATTTTCCTTTTGACAATACCCCATAGATTCTCTATGGGGTTCAGGTGTGGTGAGTTTGCTGGCCAGTCAAGCACACCAACACCATGGTCATTTAACCAACTTTTGGTGCTTTTGGCAGTGTGGGCAGGTGCCAAATCCTTGGTGGGTTTTTGTTAAATGTGAGCCAAAATCATCACAATTAAAAGAACCAAAGACTTAAACTACTTCAGTCTGTGTGCATTGAATTTATTTAATACACGAGTTTCACAATTTGAGTTGAATTACTGAAATAAATTAACTTTTTCATGACATTCTAATTTATTGAGATGCACCTGTAAGTGTAGATTTGATTGAACAGGGTTTGCAGTAATCAGGCCTGGTTGCATCTAGTCCAGCTGAACCCTATTATAAATGCATTTTCATAGATTTTTTAATTGCTAGTCCTGATTATTATAGAAACAGCTAAGACCTCAGAAAAAGAATTGTGGACCTCCACAAATCCAGTTCCTCCTTAGGAGCAATTTCCAAACAACTCAAGGTACTATGAGCATCTGTACAAACAACTGTATGCAAATATAAAAATCTTGGGACTACACAGACATTGCATCATTCAGGAACTCCCAGGGATGAAAGAACTTTGGTTTGTAAGGTAAGAAGTGGTGAAGGAGTTGGAGGCATCAAGTACCAAAGTATGTACATCTACCATTAAGAGACTCCTACATGGCCATGGCTGCCAAATAAGAAAGAAGCATCTACTCCAGGACCAGCATAAAAAAGCCAGACTGTTTGTAGTTTATAGGTGATCACCAGCCTTTTGTTCTTTGGTCAGGTGAAATGGACTGTTTGTCCATAATGATCAGTTCCATGTATGGAGGAAAAAGTGTGAGGCTTTTAATCTGAAGAACACCATTGCAACTGTGAAGCATGGGGATGGCAGCATCATATTGTGGGTGTGTTTACTGGAACACTTCAGAAAATAGATGGCATCATGAGGAAGGAGGATTACTAGAAATACTGAAGCAACACCTCAAGACATCAGACAGGAAGTTAAAACTTTGCTGCAACTGGGTCTTCCAGCAGTACAATGATACTAATCATTAACCAAAGTTGTAACAAAATGGTTTAAAAACAACAAAGTGAAAGTATTGGAAATCCCATAGAAAATGTGTGGACTGTACTGAAAAAGTGCGTCTGAGCAAGGAGGCCCACAAACCTGAATAACACCAGTTCTGTCAAGAGGAATGAGCAAAAACAAATCCATCAAGTATTTGAGAAGCTTGTGGAAGGCTACAACGAGTGTTTGATTAAAGTTAAAGCAATTAAAAGGCAATGAAACCAAATACTAACAAATGTATGTAAACTTTTGACCCACTGAAAATCTGATATAAAATACACAGACTATAGTAAATAAACTGTATTTTCACCTTTATAGAGGATGTGCTTAGACTACGTAGGTTGTGATTGTAATTGGGTATGCACTGATATGGTAAAAAGTCAATCTGACTGTGTGTTTCAGGTGTCAGTGCTCTCATTCCATGATGAAGTTGAAGAGTTAGATAAATAACAATGCACAGTGGTATAACAACATTACAATGAGTATAGAAAAGAATCACACCCCTTTAAAATAATCACATTTTGTTGCTTTTCAGCCTGAAATGAAGACAGACACAGTTTTTGTTTTATCCAGCTGTATTTACTCAGTGCAACTTATAACATCCAAGTGAAACATATAACACCAACATGTCAGAAAATAAATAAATAAATAAAAAAACAGAATCACTGAGTTGGAAAAAGGATCACCCCCCTATTAAAAATAACTTGTAAACTCAATAAAGTGTAGCTAATCACCTTCTCAATGGCACACAAAGCCATTTGACTTTCAACTGTGATCAGCTGTGGCCATTTCTATTAGCTCAGCATGAAAAGAGCTTTTCTGGAGCATTTTGTAGTGCAACTGAAGCAAACAATCAACTATGGCTGGCAAGGCGCTGTCAAAAGATCTCCGGGATAAAGTTGTGGACAGGCACCAGTCAGGAGATGGATACAAAAAATTTCAAAGGCTTTATTAATACCTAGAAGCACAGTGAAGTCTATTATTAAGAAGTGGAAGGTATTTGGTACAACACAGACCCTCCCTGGATCAGGACGTCGCTCCAAACTGGATGAAAGAGCCAGGAGGAAACTGGTCAGAGAGGCTACCAAGAGGCCTACAACAACTCTGAAGCAGTTGCAGGAATTTATAACAAAGAGTGGTCATTGTGTGCATGTGACTACAATATCACAAATTCTCCACAAATGTGGCTTGTATGGGAGGGTTGCAAGAAAAAAGCCACTCCTCAAGAAAGGTCACATGCAGTCACGACTGAGCTTTGCCAAACTGCACCTTGAAGATTCTGAGGCCACATGGAAAAAGGTGTTATGGTCAAATGAGACTAAAACTGAATTATCTGGCCTCAACATCAAACGATATGTCTGGCGGAAATCCAATACAGCTCACCATCCAAATAACACCATTCCTACAGTAAAGCATGGAGGAGGTAATATCCTGTTATAGGGGTGTTACTCTGCAGCAGGGACTGGAGCACTTGTCAGGATAGAAGGAAAATGGATGGGGCAAAGTACCGTCAAATTCTTGAAGAAAATCCGCTGCCCTCTGCCAGAACGTTGTCAATGGGAAGAAGGTTTACCTTCCAACATGACAATGACCCAAAGCACACAGCAAAACTGACCACTCAGTGGTTGAAGGAGAAAAAGGTGAATGTCCTTGCACGGCCTAGTCAGAGCCCAGACTTAAACCCCATTGAAAATCTGTGGAATGACTTGAAGACTGTAGTCCACAAACGGTCACCATCAAATTTAACTGAACTTGAGCAGTTCTCCAAAGAAGAGTGGGCAAATATTGCAAAGTCTAGATGTGCAAAGTTAGTAGAGACATATCCCAACAGACTACAGGCTTTAATTAAAAAAAATAAGGAAATTAAAGCAAGGGGGTGATCCTTTTTCCAACTCACTGATTCTGTTTTTTTTCTGACATGTTGGTGTTATATCTTTCACTTGGATGTTATAAGTTGCACTGAGTAAATACAGCTGGATAAAACAAAAACTGTGTCCGTCTTCATTTCAGGCTGAAAAGCAACAAAATGTGATTATTCTTTTCTATACCCACTGTATATTACAAAGTAACAGTAAATTTGAGCTCAGATTAATTAATCTTAATAAATTTTTTCTGTTTCTTCACTGCCGTCAACAACACTGTGGCCTATAATGAGTCACAGCTCATGACGTAACTATTCTCATTTGCATTTTTGTGGTAAATTGTATATTGTATGAAAAATAATTAATCCTCTACTGCATGAATTATTACATTTACATAAAAAGAATGTTTTTATGGATTTTTATTACTTGAATTAGTTTAAGGGTTGTGGAAAGATTTATATAGTCAATAATATGTTTTTGCCACCTAGTATGCATGTAAAAGTTATATCTTCTAGAAAGGAATTACAGTTGTAAAACGTATGTGGATGGAACTACTCACTCAAAATACATACAAAAATTAGATCCAAACATGTTTTGGGTGAAGTATCTTTTTAATTCTTTCTTCTGAATTCTTAATTCTTTTTCTTGAAACATAACATATAGAAAATAAGGTGCAATTACGAAATGTCTGAAATTACAACAATTTTTCTTACTTTTAATGTGGAATTTTTTAAATATATACTATTAGACTGACTAGTATTAGTATTATCTACTATTAGAAAGACTACTGGTTTTTTTTTTTTTTTTTTTTTTTGCTATGTAGGCCTGTTTCAATTCATGAAAGCAAATACCACAGTTCCATGTTGTTGCCATATGGCGACAATTACATTTTACCATTTAACAGAATACTCAAAAAATATAAACTTGTTTAAATGACAAAAAATAAATGTTAGCTTATCTCAGATAGTGTTTCCTTTTTTTCCCCTTTAAGCAGTTTTGCCTAAATATAGAAATATTAATCAAATTTTGAGAGCCCGCCGATGATGAACTTGTGTCACCATGTCATGTGATTGCAGGAGAGGAAGTGCAAACAGCACTTCCTGGTCATGTGACATGGCATTTTTTTGTTATGTCAAACTTAAAGCCCCCTTTTTTGCAGGTACATAGGAAAGTAGTAGTTTTGTATTATTGCATACCAAATTAATTGTAATATCATGCAGTAAAGAGTTAAATATAATGTAGTGATTTGAGCAAAAAATAAGCATGGATGTGTGCAAGGTACAGAGCGCATACATGGCTATATCTTTTAGTCCAAGAAAGCAGAGGCCTGTATAATGTGTTAATAGGCGATTTTACAGGAAAATCACTGGGTGCATTTGTATCTCCTACTGTTAAGTGGGCCGCACAAAATGTTTCATTTCTGCATGCCATCTTTTTCAAGCTCCAAGTTTAAACTTCCAACTGACATAATAAAGTAAAATCCCCCAACACATGATATATTTCTGAAACATGCAAGCTGTTAAGATGTGAAGGAAACAATTTTATGTCTATTCTAAAGACTTTTGGCAAAGCTGAAAACCATTTTAGAAGAGAGTTTGGTAATTTGGGACAACATATCTGGGAATTTATTTTCAGATATTGGTTTAGGCCTTTACTTTCATCCTTAATGACACGTTTAAAATGTTATACCCACCCATCCATCTTTATAACCAATTTCTCCTAGTCGGGTCATGGTGGATTCTGGACACTGGGCATGAGGCAAGTGTCCAGGACATGAGGCAAGTGTCCATTTGTTGGTTAAAACCAACAAATTGGTTTTAACCAACAAATTGCTACAGTGGCATTAAATATAGTCAAAACACAGGTTACATAGACCAACTGTGAACAATTTTACTAATTTGACTCACACACCTCAATGAAAAAGAAACTCAAACAACAGAGATAACATTGGAAGTTTTCAGCTCTTTAAAAACCATGGCATGTGCAAAAAAAAAAAAAAAAAACTATATCATATTCATATTATAACAAATATAATACAATTCACAATTGTTGATGCTCTTCTTGTGCCACTACCAAGAAGAGTGTTTCATATGCTGTAAGACATATGAATAACGCAGATCAGAAATGGTACAACAGGACATTACAGAATAGCACCAGTCCTGTACAAAAGACATGAGAGAAAGTCTAACCCAGTGGTCACCAACCCTCTCTCTTGAGATCTAATTCTCTTCAGGTTTCATCTCCACCCAAAATCTAACACCTGTTTTAGTTGATCAAGAACTTAAGGCAATGATTAAATGGCCAAGTGGGCTCGATTATGGTTGGAGCTTCAGGAAGGTAGATCTCCAGGAACAGGGTTGGTGACCACTGATCTAACCTAAACGTCAGGTCTCAACAGTCTGAGAGAAGGGGCAGGCATGCACACACAATCCGTCTATCCAACTTCACATAGTGCCATGCAGCCAAAGGGTTCATACGATGGGTCGTACACACACCTGTGAAAACGTTGGTGCACGTGAGACAAAATGGATGTGAATGGCGTAGTGTACAGTTTAACAATATATACATATATATGAATATATATAAGACACAAATAAATAAGACACAAATCACGATAAATATAGTGAAAGAAAGATCTGGATATAGATAGAGAGGGTGGATGACCTCATGTGCTTATAAGGTTGTCTCCTAAAGCAGGTAGATCTGTCACCAGGAATTGAGAAGAAAGAGAAATTAAATCAAAATGTAATTTTTAAAAAGGAAAGCAATCACTGAATACAGACAGAAGAACAATAAAGTGCTACAAAAGATTGTGTGTGTGTGTGTGTGTGTGTGTGTGTGTGTGTGTGTGTGTGTGTGTGTGTACATACTACAATATGCTCTGATAAGATCTACTGCTACTTGGTAATAGGAGTTCTTGTTCATTATTTTTAGTTTGTTGTGGTAAAAAAAAACTATGTTGATTCATTATAACTCCAATAAATCAACTATTCTTTTTTCATTTATCATTGGTTCATCAAAATCCAAAGAACCATTATCAGTTTATATAGCTTTTAAGATTTTCCTTCAAAATAATAATACTCTAAAAGGCCTACAGGAGTCACATGTGCTAGATCAACTGATTAAACTTGTAGAGAGTGAGTAAAACACTACAATGTGCAGGACAGGACTGGGGGTACTCCAGGATCAGGGTTGGGAACCTGTGCTGAAGATGAGTAAAGAATTTTTATACACTGTCACCATGCACTTTATTAGGAACACTATACTAATACTGGGCAGGGCCTCCCTTTGCTCTCAAAACAGCCTCAATTCTTCAAGGCGTGAATTCCACAAAATGTTGATAACATTCCTTTGAAATTCTGGTCCATGTTGACATGATTGTATCATGCAGTTCCTGCAGATTTTTAAGATTTTTTTTCATGCTGTGAATTTCCTGTTCTACAATATCCCTATGGTTTTCTACTGGACTCAGATCTGGTGACTGGGAAGGTCACTGAAGAACAATGAACTCATTGTCATGTTCATAAAACCAGTTTGAGATGACTTTTGCTTTGTGACATGGTGCATTATCATGCTGGAAGTAGCCATTAGAAAATGGTAAATTGTGGCCATGAAGGGATGCACATGGCCAGCAACAACACTCAAATAGTCTGTGGCATTTAAGCACTGATTAATTGGTCTTAACGGGCCCAAAGTGTGCCAAGAAAACAGTTATCCAGTTTGGGTGAGCCTATGCCCACTGCAGCCTCAGCTTTCTGTTCTTGGCTGACAAAATTGGAACCCGACGTGGTCTTCTGCATTCTGAGCTGCCTTTCTGCTCACCACAATTGTACAGAGAGGTTATCTGAGTTACTGTAGCCTTTCTGTCAGCTCGAACCAGTCTGGCACTCTCATCAATTCATTTCCATCAGCAGAACTGCTACTCACTGGATGGTTTTTCTTTATTGCACCATTCTGAGTAAACTCTAGAGACTGCTGTGTGTGAAAATCCCAGGAGATCAGCAGTTATAGAAATACTCAAACCAGCTTGTCTGGCACCAACAATCATGCCACGTATATCCCATTTTCCCCCATTCTGATGGCTGATGAAACTGCTGGTCTGTATCTGCACGATTTTATGCACTGCACTGCTGCCACACAACTGGCTGATTAGACAATTGCATGAATAGGTAGGTGTACAGGTGTTCCTAATAAAGTTCTCATTAAGTGCATAGTATTATTTAAATAACAAATCTCTCTTTTTGGACAAATTATTAGTGGTATATGATTGTTTGTATAGGATTGGTTGTATTACTACTTACAATGTTCTGATTTTTCAGAAACTACACTGACAAAAAAAAAGATGAATTACACTATTTTTGCAGTGCATGAGGATACAGGAAGCATGTGCTACAAAAGATTATTTATTTGTAGCATACTTCCTCATGACATGAAAAAAAAATCTAGTTTCAGTAACAGGATATTGGGGGTGAAAAACATCAGCATGTTCTATAACTGTATGAATGCAGCAGACTAAGTAAATATGAGTACATATGCTGAATTTAAGTAAATTAGAACATCAAGTAAACTGAGACAACATTTGTTGTCTGGCCTGATAAGTCAAAACTTATGTTACTGAGCTCTTGAAATGGAAGTGCTTGATAGAAAAAAACAACAACATGACTTCATGTCAGATCTTGAAAAGGGAATGTGGTAAGCATCAAACAGGAAATAAGGTAAGCACCTCAATATGACATGCTTTGACTTATTTAGTATTCCAACAAATTTAATACATCTCATGTATACATGCAACATAAATGTGCTACAATATATGTGGAGTGTCGTTAGCTAGATTACACCATATTATCCTACCTTCTGAGTACATTGTTTATTTATTTATTTTTTACTGTCCCTCTCTGACCGGCAATGCAAAATAGTCTGCTGGGCAGCGCTTCTCTTCTCTTCTACCTGTGACCTCCCAGTCAAAGGGCACTAATCATGCGTTGTGTTGCGAGGCAATAGTTGTGCATTATCAACTTGTGCAATGGAAGGGGGCTTTTAGGATTTTTATCTGATTTATTATTACAAACTAACAATCGAATCGGAACACTAATTATGTTACAAAATAAATTACTTCTACTTATACCACAGCGATGTTGAATTCTCGATTCTGATTGGCTTACAGATGTTCTGAGTAGTGATGGGAATTCCGGCTCTTTTTAGTGAGCCAGATCATTTGGCTCAGTTCAGCAATAAGAACCGGCTCTTTCGGCTCCCAAACAGCTCTTCATTTAGTACCACTTCTGGCTTTTATAATTCAGCCAGATTTAGCAATATTTTGACCTGTGATTAGTATGTGTGCACATATATCACTTAAATTATTTAATGTAATTATACTAAACCTTATAATTTTACATAATATTACATTATGTTTGGCATAAAAACCTCAAATAATGTAAAAACATCAAACACTATTACACACGTGTACTGAACGTTTTATTTATATTGAACTATCCAAAACACAAACCATTCCAAACAAATCACATTCACTAAACTGTTGGAAGTACAATTATATGGGTGTGAAGGTTGTTAGACCATGCTCCATATGATATTTTTACCTTACAAATTCTACATTCTGCCTTTATGTTGTCTGTTATTAAAATGCATGTATTAAATGTATTAAAATGGAGAATCTTGTCACACGTGATTGGTCGCATGCACATATACGTCAACACAACACTCAGTGCATGGAGTGCGCATGGCCGAGCAGTGTGGCGAAAAGATCATCCTATTATTCTGTCTTGTATTAAAATAAATAAATAAATAAATAAATAAATAAATAAATAAATAAATAACAAATACAACAAAAACGAAATCGGCTCTCAGATGAGAGGCGGCTCCCATCATTTATAGTGTATTTTCATATATTAACCCAGTATTTAACCAACCATTTTCATGTATTAACCAATAAATCAATTTTGATGTAATCAACCACTGGATAAAATTAATCAGGAGATGAAACCTTTAGTATAAGGTAAAAAGCAGGCCAGGTTAGTATATGATCTCAGTGTGAAACTCACTATCTGCATAGTTGAAACCAATTAAGGCCTTGAAACTTTTGGCCGTCGAAACCAATTAAGGCCTTGAGACTTTTGGCCGTCGAAACCAATTAAGGCCTTGAGACTTTTAGCCTTGAAACTTTTTAAAAAATACACTGGTGGATCTCACGCCACGGTTGTTTATGAGATCCATAGAAAGACACATAATTGTGGCAAGCTGTCAGAGGTGTGATTAAAGAAAATATGGGGAAACCCCGCCTGAATGAGATCATTGCATTAGAAATGTATAAAAACTGATGTATTGACTGTATTTGTCAGATGGTCTGCAGTCATCTCGGCTTTATGGTGTTTCAATAAAGTCTGATTTTTGACATCTTAAACCCCGGACTCTTGAATACTTTTTTATAGAATAACCAGGACATTTTCCACAATAGAAATTGGCGTCACGACAACAGGATTTGAAAAGGAGCCTGAGAGGAGTGAGACGCCGTGCAGAGCCGCTCCGCAGTGGGCCACACAGACAGGCCGGCTAAATAAAGGTAAGCAGTTTTACTTTTGGTAAAGTTCTTTGTGTGATCCACTGTGATCGGTCTGAGCGGTAGAAACACTCATGTGCTTCTTCAAATAAAGAACCAAATTGTGCAGAAGGGGTTTTTGATCTCAAAAAGGTACAAACTGCATGCAGAATATATTTTGCTGTTAAGTGGGCCTTGATGGATAACAGTGGAATATATATAGGGTAGAATATATTTTATTGCTGAGTGGGCCTTGATGGACAGCAGTGAGATATATAAATAGGTATTTTTGCTGATAAGTGGGCCTTGAAGGATATCGGTAAAATACAAGGAAAAAGTGAAGAGAAGCGCTAAAATCCTGCTAAGAGGGCAGGTCACTCAAAAAGAGTGTAAAATCCTGCTAAGAGGGCAGGTCACTCAAGAGGAGTACGAGAACACCCTTGGGATGGGTGTTGCCCCAGGAATCGTGCAAGAGGCACACAATTATGAAAGATGAAAAATTAGCAGCGCAAGAGGCGCAGAGAATTGAATAAAAACGCCGCAAAATTTAGGACACTGCTTGTGAGTCCGCTTTATGTGTTATTTGTTAATCCTGCTAAAAGGAGCTTTACTCTGTGTAAGTAATTGTCTATCTTCTGATTTCTTAGGTGTTGTCCCTGGTTTAAGGGTTCTGGAGAGGTTTGTCTCTTTCTAGGTGAGTTCCTGGTGGGTTTGGTTTACCTAATCTCAAATCACTCTCAGCGCCGGCTGTGGGGCTCTGTGAATCTCCTGTCACTGATCTAGGCTTGCCAGTGCCACACTGATCTAGCAAATTGGACAGACCAATTTAACCATTCAGTGTGCCACTCGCTGGGCACTGAGTGCTCTGTTTTGTGTGTTGCGTGTTTGTGTTAAGGATCTCGGTCTCGTGGTGTCTGGTACTGCCAAAAAGTGTGGTGCATGGGAGTTGGAGTGTTCTCAGTTGTGTGATTGGGTGTGTGAGGTGGGTGTCCTTTCCTGACTAGGTTCCGCTTGGTGGGGGGTCTTGTTTGGAGCCCGACCGAGGGAGTCTCTGTTATATAGATAAACATATGTGTCTTGGTATGAATGTATGAATCAAGACCATTTTATTGGAAAAAAGAAGTGAGTAAAAAGGGTATACTTATATGCTGTCATGTGCACAAATATGAGACAGAGGATTCGTATGTAATAGAAAAATCTGCAGTTGCTGTGTGTGTGTTGAAAACTACAGAACAGCCCAGAAATTGGTTTTGTAGTTATTTTGGCCATTTGCCTAATTGTATTCATTGTAGGCCAGACCAAGAGTTGTCTGAGCTTTCCTCCCAAAGGTGGTTTTGTAGATTTCTTAGACACTCTTCTAGTTGCCAATGTTATAAAGTAGATAAAAGGAGAAAACACTGCATAAATGATCGTATGAGTGTGTGAAGGGGATCCCTGTTTGTGGGCGTGTGTCCAAACGAGTGAGAAGGCCTCTGTTTATGTAAATGTGCCTGTGTGTCTGTGAGTGAGGAGAGCGTGCACATCCTTATCTCTGTGTGTGTCTGTGTGTGTAATAGAGAAAGAGAGAGAAGCCTGATGTGTGCATGAGTGGGTTTTGATGTTGGCCCTGAGCCAGCTGACACAGAACTATAAGGTTATTCTTTTTGTTATTATTTCTTAAATTTTGTTTTATCTCTTTCTTTTCTTTTTTCCCCTCTCTCATGCCAAGGAGGAATCGTGGTAAAGGGAAGCGGAGAAGAAGTTCAAACCAGATAGAACAACTGGTAGCTTTGTTTAATATTTTTGAAGTGCAAGGTAGTCCCAGTCCAGATTTTAGAGTACATGCACATTTAACATCATATAGGGAGTTTACACACCCATGTGGAATCAGAGTAGTGAGGGCTAAAATACATGTGATAGCAGAGGATCGGGGAAATTGGTTTACAAATAACCATAAAATAATTGAGTTTCATTTTGGAGATCATATTATTTGGACGAATAATGAAGATATAAGCCCAGTAAGTCGATTCGAGTTGATGCTCCCAAGTGGTAAACTGTGGCATGATCTTGTGTAGAGTTATACATGATTGAATGTGTGACTGTGTGTTTATGGATAGGCCTAGGAGTAGGCTTGCTTGTATGTGTGTGCGTGCTTACTGTTAAGGCTAATAATAACCGGGAGAGTGTTGATTCTGCATGTGTGATCAATAGAAACCTCCCTAGAAATTGGTTCTGCAGATTGCTTGGACATTCTCCTAACTGCCGTCGTTGTAACCCAGATGCGGAGACCCAGTCCCTGCTGAGCAATTTGTAAATTAGTACATGTCTGTTTCTCATCCTCACATATTTTATTTTTCATTTCCATTTTACTGGGATTACCAATTGCCATTGATACAGTTGGGGTTTAGAAGTTTTAGGTTGGAATATACAACAAATCATCCTAGAGTAGAGGAATTTGGTCCTTCAACAAATAAGATATTGAAAGAAGTACTCAAGAAAGGGAAAAGGATTAATTTGTGTAGAATAGAGTTTTATTTTTCTGGGCACCAGGCCAGGGATCATTATGGTTATATAAGCACATATGAGAGTAGGAGACATCACGTTTTGGAAGTGTGCCATTCATTCAACTATAGAAGCACATTGAATTAAAAGGTAAAAAGAGCTAATGAATGAGAGAGTGCGCCAAGCTATATTAGAGACAAGGGGAATTAGTAATCACTTTTGGCAGGAGAATTATTATCTGCAGGGGGGAGCTTTAAGGTGTGAACTAACAGACCACAAGAAGAACGAACTCCTAATGCGAATAACTAGAATACAGAATATAGTAGAGGTACAATACGAGTGGCCTTACGTTAATTGGAACAGGGTTGTAGGAACATGTTGCAATATAGAGATATTGGGATCCCTACTGGATGAGTTTTGTGCTGAGAATCCCTCAGTGTATGGTGTTAGATTACCTATTGGTCTTCTGATTGAACCCTACATCAGGATAGGGATAGAGAGAGGATACGAACGGGGAAAAGAAGAGACAGGCAAAGTTATTACAAACCCTGAACTTGAGATATCTCCAGCATTGAGAAGAGTGATCTGGAGGAGACAGAAAAGAACAGCAGAGGGACATTTTGTATTCAAAGAACACACCACACTAAGAGGACTGGTAATAACCATCATACCAGAAAAGAGAGAAGATATCAGGGAAATTGCCTACTTCAGAACAGAATCTCAGCGCCCTAGAACCCGAGGGAATTAAAGGGGCATAAGTCGCACACACGTTTGTTACACATTGAATGGAAGTACAAGAAGAAAGTGTAGAACAAAGAAGAGTATGGATAGAACAGGAGACAAAAGGGATAAGAACACACTTTTGGAGGGAAAATTGTTATGAGGATTTATTGGGGAGAAGATATCCATTAACTGAGGAAAAGAAAAACTCGTTGTTAAGAAACATAACCCAATTTACTAACTTGGAAGAAGTGAACGTAGAATGGCCGTATGTTAACTGGGAGGCCATAGTGGGAAGAAATTGGAAAGTGTCCATTCTGGGTGACACACTTGTGGAGCTAGCAGAGTCAGATCAATTACATTGGGTAATTATTCCTATAGGAGCGTGGGTGAATATCTATCTGAATTGGGGAATACAGCTTGGATTTGAAAGAGGTGTAGGAGTAACTGGAAATCGGCTGAATAATCCTGAGATTGAAGTTTCTGTGGTACTAAGAGTTAACTGGAATTCAGTAGACAGTTCAGACAGACCTCATGTACTAGGACTGACATTACATAGAATTCTAGTAACTTTTATTCCTGACTGTGACAGCGAACCATCCCCTAGACGACTAGGAGTAGGAAGCACTAGAATACAAGGACAAGTCATGTCATCTACACTTGTGGAGATATTGGGTCTAAACACCCTGTGTGCAAGTAGCTTGTGGAAAAACTCTCAAAAAAGTGGGAAAAAAGAACAAAAGATCAGAGAACAAAGTGGCCAGAGGGAGGAACATTTGATCTATCGGTGTGTGGGGAAATGGAAACCTTGATAAAAAATTATAAGGGAAAAGACAACAGCAAAAAGAGGGCGGCAAAAAGAGAAAAAGAACAAGAAGTGCTCGCCTTATTCAAAGCTGCAGGAGAAAACTCGTGGAAAAGCATGAAACAAGCAAGAAAAATATTGAAGAAAGGCAACAAAAAGGCAGAAGAAAAAATGAGAGAAATCTGTGCTGATCCACCTCCATATAATCCCAGTTACAATCCTCCGCAAAATCCATATCCACCTCCCACAAGTCAGTTCCCTGTAGTCACAGGACAGATGAAAATTGAAGGAAAGATAGATATAAAAAATGACGGAGAGGAAGAGGAGGAAGCATATAATGGGCAAGCGAGCTCCTTAAGGGAGGAACAGATCGAGGTGCGGCAAAAGAAAAGAGAAGAGATAGTAGATGGGTACGCCAATCTGAACACGATAATAGATCAAATGGCAGGAGGGAAACAAGGAAGGATACCTGAGGGAGAGGAAAAGAGTTTAGAAGACAGCATGAGAGAAGCAGATGCGGAACTGGAAATGTCAGGCAAATGTTTAGAAGACATACAGCGGACAATAGAGAAAGAGAGACGATCAAGATGCCATTCACTAAATCTAGGAAACCTTGGAAGAGGAGAATACAAACACGTAACAGACAGATTGTATCTTGAAGATGAATCGGAGGTAGATGCATTACAAGAACGATGGTCACGAGAAAGTACTGAATACCCATCACAAATGGACCCTAAGTCTCTGAAAGGTGAAAAAATTGGGGAAACTGAACACCCCACTGCCTATGTGCAAAAACAACTGAAAAGATGGAGACTGGAATTGGAAAGGGATCCTGAAGCAGATGCTGTAATGGCAGGATTGTTCAGAAGTGCAATACTGGACGCGATGCCACCATCTGTGAAAACGAAACTGGAGGATGTGGTCGGTCTGTATTCCAAGACCCACAAGGAATTCTGCGACCATGTGACTCATGCTGTCAAACAATACAGAAGAAATGAGGAAAAGCTCAAAGGTCAAGAAAGAGAGCAGCTTGAAGAACTCACAAACAAAAAGAAAAAGATCCAAGCCCTAGTGAAAGACAAAGACAAAGATAAAGAGGAAGAGGCCACAACAGCAGTGATGGCTCCGCTAAGTACACCTCCTGGACCTCCTCAACCTGTAATTCAGCCAAATGCACCAGCTGCTCCTGCAGGGCCACCACAGCCTGCTGCACCTATCATCAATGTCTACCAGCAGCCAAACAATATGAACTGGCAGAAAAGACCACCACAAAGAGGCAGAGGTAGAGGAAGAGGACGGTTCACTCCTGGTCCTCAAGTTTGCTGGGGATGTGGGCAGCCTGGCCACAATAGGCGTGACTGTCCCAGTAATCCATGGCAACAGTTCCTGGGTGGTGAAGGGGATGGTGCGGTCCAGCCCTATCGACAGCCTCCACACCCCTATCAACACCCTCCACAAGGCCCAGTAGATTCATATAATGGGCCATATCAGGGATACTAGGGATGCCCAGAGAATCCTACCGGGAAGGGTCAGTGTCCAATGCTAATAAATGATGCTGATCAAGAACCTTTGCTGCAGGTTAAAATAGAAGGCAAAATTACACCCATGATGGTAGACACTGGAGCAACTTACACATGTGTAAGTCCAAATTATGCCTCTCACCTTCCCATGTCAGGAAAATTTGCCAAGACAGTAGGATTCTCAGGACAAATGCAGCTAATTCCAATGACTGCTCCAGTCTGTCTACAAACCAAAAACAAAAGTGTAAAAGTTCCTATTTTAGTATCAGATCAAACTCCTGTCAATTTGTTAGGGAGAGATGCACTATGTAAAATGAATCTCCAAATTTGGTGTTCTCCTGATGGGGTGTTTATAGAAAACCGGGGAACAAAAATGATGATGGTCTCTGAACCACAAGCTAATGTATATTGGATGGGGGATTTAGGAAAGGATGTAGAAAACACCCTTAGCAAATGGGGAAAGTTTATTAAAGTGCAAATCCCAGAAGCACATGTGACCAAATCTGAATTTCACTGCACAATGATGTATGATCCTAACCGTAATGCAGAAATTGAAATGAAATGGTTAAATGGCACTAGAGAGCAAAAAGTCCCTTTGATGTCACAGTTCATAATAATAGGGAATCAAGGAGCTGCTTTGCAAGTTGATAATTGTGAGTTTATTGATAAGTGGTTTCACATTCCAAATTCAGTTCCGCATGTAACTCTGTATGTCAACAAGGGGTGGGAGTCAAAAGATATAGGACTACTAATGAAAATGGCAGAAAAAACTGAGTGGAGGGCCACAGAGCATCCTTTAATTTTCCACTCAGCTGACAAAATGTACATCAAAATTTTGGGCGCTACGCCAATGACAGGAATTCCACGAGAAGTGGTACTCAATCAGAAAAAACAAATGGATTTGACTGAAATACCTGTAATTGAGTCAAAAACAGCAGAGCTCCTGAAAGAAATGGAGACCAAGATACCAGCAGAATTGTGGTCTCAGCATGATACTGATGTGGGCTTAGTTAAATCCGCAAGCCCAGTTAAAATTGAAGTTAAGTTAGGAGCTCGATTACCTAGAAAACCACAGTATCCATTGCGCCCTGAAGCTGTTGAGGGGATCAGGAAAACAATTGAAGGACTAATCTCTGCAGGGGTACTAATTGAAACTTCTAGTTATTGTAACACTCCCATATTGCCTGTTGCTAAGGCAGATAATTCAAAGTGGCGTTTAGTACATGATTTACGAGCAATCAATGAGATGGTAAAGGATTGGCCAGCAGAAGTTCCCAATCCTCACACATTGTTGACTAATGTGCCTCCTAATGCCAAATATTTCACTGTGATTGACCTCTGTTCTGCATTTTTCAACATTCCTTTGGCAGAAGAGAGCAGACCCCTCTTTGCCTTTACTTATGAAGGTAAACAATACACATACACTAGGATGCCACAAGGTTTCAAACATTCGCCACATGTGTTCAATCAAGTTCTTAGGTCTGATCTGGAAGAATTAATGTTGGAAAGCACATTGCTGGAGTACGTCGATGATATTCTGATTTATTCATCATCACTTGAACAATGTCATAGAGATTCTATTAAGGTGCTAACCAAATTAGCCCAAGGGGGGCATAAAGCCTCAAAAACTAAGTTACAATACTGTCAAACACAGGTTGAATACTTAGGAAGACTAATTGCACACAAAACTAAGGCCATAGCACCAGCCCAGTTGGAAGGTATAAGCAAAGCACCATTACCACAGACTGTAGGACAAATGATGACATTTTTAGGGGTGACTGGATTTAGCTTTGACTGGATAGAAGACTATGCTGTAAAAACTGCCCCACTGAGAGCACTAATGCAACAAGCAGGACACCAAAATAGAAGGGCACCGTTAATATGGACTAATGAAGCCTTAGTAGCTTTTGAATCAATAAAGAAAGAACTTCAGGTTGCACCAGCTTTGGCAACCCCAGATTACACCAAAGTGTTCCATCTGTATGTAGCCAATAGAACAGATGGCTATGCATCTGCAGTGTTAATGCAGGACACCTGCAGTGGTAGGAAGAAACAGCCCATAGCATATTATAGCACTAAGCTTTACAGTGTAGCACAAGGCTACCCTCCGTGTTATCAGCAGGGTCTTGCTGCCCTATACTATGCGTATGAGAAAGCGTCTACACTAACTATGGGATATCCAGTAATCATTTACACCCATCACAAGGTAGTAAAGCTGTTAGATCGAGGGAGATTTGCTTTGACGCAGGCTAGGTGTTTGGCTTATGCATCTCTTCTAACCTACCCTGACATTACCATTAGATGTTGTGCTACCATTAACTGAGCACATATGATTCCCTTAGAGTATGAAGGACAGCCTCATGACTGTGTAGCAAATTCACTGGCATTTACACGACTCCGACTGGATTTAGAATCCACACCTATTCCAGATGCGGATGTTGATTACTTTGTAGATGGTTCATGCTTCAAAGACCATATAGGTAATCATGCAGGATATTCAGTAGTAAAGAAACAAAAAGATGAATTTGTGACTGTAATTTCACAACATTGTGCACAGCCATGTTCTGCTCAATTAGCTGAATTAAAAGCACTTACCACAGCATGTCAATTAGCCAAAGATCAAATAGCTAACATATATACTGACTCTGCTTATGCCCATGGTGTGTGTCATCTGTTTGGAGCTGTTTGGAAACAAAAAGAGTGATGCAACACCCATTCAACATGCTGAACAAATAGTTCAATTGATTTCTGCCATGATGCATCCCAAACGTGTAGCAATCATTAAATGTCAGGCACACAAAAAGAGCAATGATTACATTACTAAAGGGAATAATGCTGCAGATTTAGAGCAAAGAAAGCGTCAGGATGTCAAGTAGCAGTAATAGCTCCAATGGTTCTTATTCACCCTGAGCCTAACTTAGGTGACATAGCCCGCATACAACACCAGGCAATTGCTTATGAATTCTCTGTATGGCAACAGAGAGGTGCAACTAAAGATGTCAATGGCATATGGCGTTCGCATGAGGGACACATAATTGCACCCACAGCACTACTTACAATACTGATTTCTGATGCGCATGGTTTTGCTCATTGTGCACGAGGAGAAGTGATAAGAAAAATAAAACAGCAGGGATACTGGTCCCCGTATCTGCAAGCAATGGTAGATAATTTCCTGTCTGAGTGTGAAGTGTGTGCTCAAAATAATGTCAGGAAAGGGACATCAGCACCAATAGGACATATACCAGTACCAGAAGGACCGTTCAAACACCTGGTAATAGATTATGTAGACATGGTGAGAAGTGTGGGAGGAAAAAGGTACATGTTGGTAATAATTGACAGATTTAGTAGATGGGTTGAAGCAATACCATCAAAAGACCAGGCTGCAGGTATGGTGATTAAATTTTTGACTAGGGAAGTAATACCTAGATTTGGCATACCATCACAGATAAGCTCTGATAATGGATCAGCTTTTGTTCAGAGAACTGTAAAAACAGTCTTACAGCAGTTAAGACTAAAACAGAGGATAGGTTGTGTCTATCATCCCCAGTCGCAAGGAATGGTGGAAAGAGTGAATGGTACGCTTAAGGCTAAGCTCAACAAAATATGTGCAGACACTAAACTTAACTGGGTGGATGCATTGCCCCTTGCCCTGATGAGCTATTGCATGCAAACCAACAGAATCACTAACTTGACACCACATGAGATGCTTACGGGCCAACCCATGCCAGTGCCATACCTGAGAGGTCCCTACGAGGGACCATCCTTAGAACAATTACACATGGAATTGAGAGCATACATGCAACAACTAACTGCTATACATGAAGCTATCTATTCACAGGAACAGAACAGGGGACCTAGACAGGAGGAAGAAACGCCCTGTGCAGTGGTTCCTGGAGATCAGGTGTACCTGAGAGTGTTCAGGAGGAAGGGGAACGAACCCCGACGGGAAGGACCATACAAAGTGGTAGTGGCCACCCTAACAGCAGTACAAGTGGAAGGTAGGATTGCTTGGTATCATTTGAATCACTGTACTAGAGTGCCTAGACTAAGGCCTAGAAGACGAAATGAGCAGATTGCTGAAGAAGAGGGGGATCCAGCAGTTGATACATCAGAGGAGAGTCAGGAAGAGGTAGGAGAAGGAAAGGAAGAGCCGGAGGTGGGCCCAAGTCGTGAAGGACAGGAAGAAGAAATAAAACCTGGAAGGGACGATGACACAATAGAGCCTGCTTCAGTAGAATCTGAAAGAGATGACACTCCGGTTGATGCACCTGATTCTGAGCCTGCTGTGCCTGTCGAAGGAGGAGAGGAGGACTCGCCACCAGCTCCAGATGAACAAGAGGGTGAGTCAAACCTTCCTACTGAACTTGGCATTGCTCAGCTTCTTGCATCTCCTTCCGCAGACGACGGCTCTTCCGCTGCTCTCCTACCGGGATTCCCGACAATCAACTTTGCAGACATTGACTGGTCTCCAGACTTTGACTGGTTCACAGACTAACACCCATGAGAGTAAGACGCCAACAGGTAAAGTCTCAGGAGAAGAGGTATCGTATGGGTTTCAACGAACTGTGCTGATGACTAACAAAGTACTCAGAAAACTCAGACGAAGCGCAACGGGAAAAGGGACATTGACCTCAGACCCTAATGATGTAATGTTGGCTCCTAATGTTAATGATAAATTGTTGAAAATGGCACATGACAATGGTTGGTATAAGTGGGCGGAATGCACAGCAAAGAAAACAGGAATAAACAATTGTCTGCTATGTTCGCCGTTGCCCCTTAAGAGACTCATAGTAGTTCCCAACCAATATGACTATAGACAATGTGCCGAGTTTAGCGCAAAAGATTGTAGCATAAAAGAAAGAGATAAACCCTATTGTCCTGCTGAATGCTTGTCCTACTTGGGTTGTCCAGAATTTCATAAATACTATAACTCAACGGGATGGGGTAGAGAGTGTCAGCGTCTGGATATTCGCATTGGCACTAGAAAAAGGGAAACCCCTGTAGTGTATGAGATTGATCGCACACTTGAGTATGAATGCTTTAGCAAATGTAGTGGCCAGTATGATATGGGAGAATTCCAAGGTAATTGTGTAGTTACTTGGCATCTAGATAAAAACACTTTCTATCAGAAGGGTTATTTACGCAAAACTGTATATCATGCCACGGCAACAGTGATGGAGTTTTCCAGTTATCACTTTGCCTAACTGCACACATCAGACCCTAACATTCCCGCTGATATCCCTGTATGAGGAGCAGACAGCAGCAGTGGCAGATTATTTTTGGTTGTGTGGAGGTAGGCGTTTGAGGGCTACCTTGCCTAAAGAATGGACAGGGATATGTGCTAGGGTAAGATTGATTCAAGAGATAACTATGATGCACTGGGACCCTAAGAACACTGCTGAGCAAAAATCACATAGAGTGAAAAGGGCTTATGCACCAGATCCCCAAGTGACTATAGATTCTATAGGGCAACCAAGGGGTATACCCAATGAATTTAAGGCTAGAAATGAAGTAAAATCAGGATTTGAGTCTATATTAGTCTGGATAGCTCCTGACAAGAACACAGAATGGATCAACTACATTTATTACAACCAGCAGAGATTTATTAACTACACAGACAATGCCCTGTCAGTCTTGGGTGAGCAGTTGAGTGCAACGAGTAAAATGACATGGCAAAACAGACAAGCTCTAGACTGGTTATTAGCAGAGAAGGGAGGTGTCTGTGTGATGTTTGGGGATCAGTGTTGCACCTTCATTCCTAATAATACTGCACCTAATGGAACATTCACTGAGGCTATGAACAAATTGAAAAAGCTACGCCAAGAGGTGACAGAGAATGCGAGAAGGGACATGCATTCTTGGGATTGGTTTGAGTCTACTTTTGGAAAGTGGGGAGCATGGCTCTCAAAAATGGAAATAATGTTGGGTGCAGTAATCATTATTGGAGGACTATTGTTTTGCTGTGTTTTTCCTGTCTTAAAGTCTTTTGTGATTAATGCTACTGTCAAACAGATGTCTCTTGTGAAGGGAGTAACTATGGACAAAAGAGATCCCTATGATCCTTATCCAGACTGGCCTCCTAAGCCAGACTGGATTCCGGACCAACCTCAGGATGATACGGACTCTGATTCTGTGAGTTTGAAAACACCCCTTTATTCTGTGGCCACTATGTCCAGCTCCTCAATGAGGACGAAGAAGCAGTGTGATGAGCCATACCCTGGGTGTAAGTGCTAGCCTAACCTCTCCCCAAGGGTGACCCTCTACGATACGCAAAGTATCTGGGTTGAAGAAAGACATCGCTCCGCTGGATAACCATCCATCAGTCAACTGAGAGACTCAGTTAGATTGTAACCCAGTGCACTGACATATATCCTGCTGAATTTTCACTATTGATTGTAACCGAACACACTGGATTAGTATTAAGACTACTACTGATTATGGTTTATTGATTATGAGACTTGATTACCATTACACATTATTTTAAGCAAATCATTAATGTATTCTACACAGCCGTGACGACCACGGGCAAGAGCTGAACCATTTACACGCACATGCTTATAACACTATGTTGATTTTGAGTGTTAGGTTTAGGGAGATGGGATCTTTTACTCCTTCTTAGTCAAGTGTGGGGGGAGATGTTTGGTCCCGTTCTCCACAAGAGTGCAGTTTCAGAATTTGATCATTGCTAGATCTGAAGGGGTGATCGCCCAGATCACTAGTTAGTGTAAGTGAGAGGATTGAGTTGTGAGGCTGCTCTCTTGAAGTAGGTGGGACTTACTAAAGTCCCAAAGGGAGGGATTTATAGTGTATTTTCATATATTAAGCCAGTATTTAACCAACCATTGTCATGTACAGGTGCATCTCAATAAATTAGAATGTCATGGAAAAGTTCGTTTATTTCAGTAATTCAACTCAAATTGTGAAACTCGTGTATTAAATAAATTCAATGCACACAGACTGAAGTAGTTTAAGTCTTTGGTTCTTTTAATTGTGATGATTTTGGCTCACATTTAACAAAAACCCACCAATTCACTATCTCAACAAATTAGAATACTTCATAAGACCAATAAAAAAAACATTTTTAGTGAATTGTTGGCCTTCTGGAAAGTATGTTCATTTACTGTACATGTACTCAATACTTGGTAGGGGCTCCTTTTGCTTTAATTACTGCCTCAATTCGGCGTGGCATGGAGGTGATCAGTTTGTGGCACTGCTGAGGTGGTATGGAAGCCCAGGTTTCTTTGACAGTGGCCTTCAGCTCATCTGCATTTTTTGGTCTCTTGTTTCTCATTTTCCTCTTGACAATATCCCATAGATTCTCTATGGGGTTCAGGTGTGGTGAGTTTGTTGGCCAGTCAAGCACACCAACACCATGGTCATTTAACCAACTTTTGGTGCTTTTGGCAGTGTGGGCAGGTGCCAAATCCTGCTGGAAAATGAAATCAGCATCTTCAAAATGCTGGTCAGCTGAAGGAAGCATGAAGTGCTCCAAAATTTCTTGGTAAACGGGTGCAGTGACTTTGGTTTTCAAAAAACACAATGGACCAACACCAGCAGATGACATTGCACCCCAAATCATCACAGACTGTGGAAACTTAACACTGGACTTCAAGCAACTTGCGCTATGAGCTTCTCCACCCTTCCTCCAGACTCTAGGACCTTGGTTTCCAAATGAAATACAAAACTTGCTCCCATCTGAAAAGAGGATATTGGACCACTGGTCAACAGTCCAGTTCTTCTTCTCGTTAGCCCAGGTAAGACGCCTCTGACATTGTCTGTGGTTCAGGAGTAGCTTAACAAGAGGAATACGACAACTGTAGCCAAATTCCTTGGCACGTCTGTGTGTGGTGGCTCTTGATGCCTTGACCCCAACCTCAGTCCATTCCTTGTGAAGTTCACTCAAATTCTTGAATCGATTTTGCTTGACAATCCTCATAAGGCTGCGGTTCTCTCGGTTGGTTGTGCATCTTTTTCTTCCACAATTTTTCCTTCCACTCAACTTTCTGTTAACATGCTTGGATACAGCACTCTGTGAACAGCCAGCTTCTTTGGCAATGAATGTTTGTGGCTTACCTAGTGAACCAAACTGAGAGACCATTTTGAAGTCTCAGGAAACCTTTGCAGGTGTTTTGAGTTGATTAGCTGATTGGCATGTCACCATATTCTAATTTGTTGAGATAGTGAATTGGTGGGTTTTTGTTAAATGTGAGCCAAAATCATCACAATTAAAAGAACCAAAGACTTAAACTACTTCAGTCTGTGTGCATTGAATTTATTTAATACACAAGTTTCACAATTTGAGTTGAATTACTGAAATAAATGAACTTTTCCATGACATTCTAATTTATTGAGATGCACCTGTATTAACCAGTAAATCAATTTTGATGTAATCAACCACTGGATAAAATTAATCAGGAGATGAAACCTTTAGTATAAGGTAAAAAGCAGGCCAGGTTAGTATATGATCTCAGTGTGAAACTCACTATCTGCATAGTTGAAACCACTTAAGGCCTTGAAACTTTTGGCCGTCGAAACCAATTAAGGCCTTGAGACTTTTGGCCGTCGAAACCAATTAAGGCCTTGAGACTTTTAGCCTTGAAACTTTTTAAAAAATACACTGGTGGACCTCACGCCACGGCTGTTTATGAGATCCATAGAAAGACACATAATTGTGGCAAGCTGTCAGAGATGTGATTAAAGAAAAAATGGGGAAACCCCGCCTGAATGAGATCATTGCATTAGAAATGTATAAAAACTGATGTATTGACTGTATTTGTCAGATGGTCTGCAGTCATCTCGGCTTTATGGTTTTTCAATAAAGTCTGATTTTTGACATCTTAAACCCCGGACTCTCGAATACTTTTTTTTATAGAATAACCAGGACATTTTCTCCAGTAACTGCATATCAATGGCTCAGGTCTCCGTTCTAAAATGTGCAATAAATATTCCTCACATATACAAATAGCTGCTGTGCCAAGGAGTTCTAATACACGTTACACTGCCATCTACTAGTCATTTATGATTCGGCAATATTGATGGATCCACTCCGTTCAACCTCTGACCACCCAACATTTAAAATGCAAAAATGAAAGTTTTATTTTCTGAAATTCTATTTATTTTTCATTCATATTGTAGGTGGACATTATAGTTGCAGTTAAGATTTTGTTTATTTGGAAACTCATTTCATTTTTATTTCAGTTAACGAAAACGTTTTTTCACTGATAGTTTTTGTGATAGTTTTCGTTAACGATAATAACCTTGAATCACAGGTTTCAAAATGATTAACAAATGCATGCACAATTATCCATGAACTTGATAAATGTTGCAAATGCATCATACTATCCACAAACAAATGCCTTACAATTCTAGTCTGCTAAATTCAGTATTAAATAAATGTGCAGCGATTTGAGACACAATTTGTGAATACAAATGTACTATTTAGTATCTTAATGTATCTTAATTTGTGCATGCAAAAACGAAGATGTGCATTTGTGGATCAGGTGACGCTCATGCATTTATTGACATCTTTTCTAAGTCGATCCTGTATGGTTCATTTGAATTTTGAAACTTTCTTTCAGTGGTTTACCTTGCACGACACACACACAATTATCTCCCGATCCACACACACACACACACACACACACACACACACACACACACACACACACACACACACACACACACACACACACACCTGTGCCTAAGAAAAGCAGCTACCACTACATGGCAGTCTCAGCTTTACAAAGTTGGTGGCCCCTGCCTACTTGTGCTTGATTTGAGACTCTCCCCCGTCCCAAATGGCACACCGCCCTTGTGGCCCTCCTCCAAGTCCACACTTTGGTGACGTCAGCTAATGCAGACCCATAGACATATATAGACGCCGCTTTGGCCCGTTGCTGCGATAAGTCAACGCGTCCGCCATATTGATCCATATTGAAATTATTCATTGGAAGGAATTGTGACAACTCACGCGTTTCAAGCATAGATTTGGCTTATTTTTCTTGGTTAATAAATACTGACACTTCCTCAGTGTAATATAATTTAATGTACATGAAATGTGCATAAAGTTTTTTTCATTGTGGAAATGGCTTTTTCTGTCTTCAGCCTCATTTTTTTTAGCTTTTCTTATGCTCTTTAAGTACTAATAATTGACCATCATTGTACCAAAATGGAACAAAATCCGCAAATACAAATCAAATAGTGGGACACTGGCAGTCAGTCTGCTTTCTATATTCTATTAGCAATACAAGGATAGATATACTCCAAAACAGACACTTACAAAGATAATTATAAGATAATCATTTAAGGTAAAACATTTACAGTTACAGTGGTAAAAACATGTGATGATAATAATAACAAATATGTGATGATAACTACGAGCCATGATTTGATGACAAGCTATTAAATCATTATAGCCTATCGATACACCTACTGTTTGGAGATGAGTGGGGAAACTGAAGACAGGTGGTTTATCTCCATCTCTAACCCTGACAGTCTGACCTGTCCTGTCAAAGTCCTCCAGCTTGAAGTTCTCACGGAGGACTCACTTGCGGAAACACCTTCCCTTCTTACAGCTACTTCCCACTGCCTCAACTGTTTCTCTTTGGGAAACCTTCAGAGCGTGAGAAACGTTAGCTAGCCAAATAACTACAGTAAGATTCACAATATGTCAGTCGCTCAGCCGAAACCAGGAGCTTGTCATAAAAGTCCGTTTGGAGAAAAACGGCAGTATAATGAAAATCTCGATTATGGGCAATTTAGTTTATAATATAAACTATAATATAAGCTAGGACTTATTACTGTTGCCCGGACCAATATGGTAGCGAAGTTGACACACAATCCAGCGGCCAATGCGTCGTCTATTTATACAGTGGGGGAAAAAAGTATTTGATCCCCTGCTGATTTTGTACGTTTGCCCACTGACAAAGAAATGATCAGTCTATAATTTTAATGGTAGGTGTATTTTAACAGTGAGAGACAGAATAACAACAAAAAAATCCAGAAAAACACATTTCAAAAAAGTTATAAATTGATTTGCATTTTAATGAGTGAAATAAGTATTTGACCCCTTCGACTTAGTAATTGGTGGCAAAACCCTTGTTGGCAATCACAGAGGTCAGACGTTTCTTATAGTTGGCTACCAGGTTTGCACACTTCCCAGGAGGAATTTTGTCCCACTCCTCTTTGCAGATCCTCTCCAAGTCATTAAGGTCATTTTCAATGCCCTGGCTGAGGGAAGGAGGTTCTCACCCAAGATTGGACGGTACATGGCCCTGTCCATCATCCTTTTGATGCGGTGCAGTTGTCCTGTCCCCTTAGCAGAAAAACACCCCCAAAGCATAATGTTCCCACCTCCATGTTTGATGGTGGGGATGGTGTTATGACTTGGGGTTATAGGCAGCATTCCTCCTCCTCTAAACATGGCGAGTTGAGTTGATGTCAACTTCAGATGGGCCTGTACATGTGCTTTCTTGAGCAGGGGGACCTTGCGGGCGCTGCAGGATTTCAGTCCTTCACGGCGTAATGTGTTACCTATTGTTTTCTTGGTGACTATGGTCCCAGCTGCCTTGAGATCATTAACAAGATCCTCCCGTGTAGTTCTGGGCTGATTCCTCACCATTCTTATGATCACTGAAACTCCATGAGGTGAGATCTTGCATGGAGCCCCAGACCGAGGGAGACTGACAGTTTCTTCCATTTGCGAATAATCGCACCAACTGTTGTCACCTTCTCACCAAGCTACTTGGTGATGGTCTTGTAGCCCATTCCAGCCTTGTGTAGGTCTACAATCTTGTCCCTGACATCCTTGGACAGCTCTTTGGTCTTGGCCATGGTGGAGAGTTTGGAATCTGATTGATTGATTGCTTCTGTGGACAGGTGTCTTTTTACAGGTAACAAACTGAGATTAGGAGCACTCCCTTTAAGAGAGTGCTCCTAATCTCAGCTCATTACCTGTGTAAAAGACACCTGGGAGCCAGAAATCTTGCTGATTGATAGGCGATCAAATATTTATTTCCCTCATTAAAATGCAAATCAATTTATAACTTTTTTGAAATGCGTTTTCTGGATTTTTTGTTGTTATTCTGTCTCTCACTGGTAAAATACACCTACCATTAAAATTATAGACTGATCATTTCTATGTCAGTGGGCAAACGTACAAAATCAGCAGGGGATCAAATACTTTTTTCCCCCACTGTATGTCTATTATGCAGACCTACGGGGCACTAAGGCCCGAGTCCACAAGGGTGATGGGGCTATTAATAGCCGGAAAAAGGAAGATGTTTCTGGTTGTTGTTGTGTTTTCACTGTGGTGCTAGCCAGATGGCTTGCTATGCAGAGACATCAGCTTGCTATTTGAAGACATCGCAGAAGGCAGGATTACTGCACATTCGTGCACATTCTTATGGCATACATGGAGCAAGAGGTAAAGATTGTTATTCACAAAGTTTTTTAAAACCTGCTTTGTAGCTTATCACAAACAGTTGGTATTAACAACCAACATTTTTTTACAGGTCATTCGATTGGTCCGATATACAGGCTTAAATCGTTCTATGCCTGTGATCCAACTTTATTTATTTAGACGATAAATGGATTATTGAGATTCTGCTGCAAATGACACCGTATGGCCATGGATGGGGTTGGTGTTTGGAGGTGCTTATTTTTGTTTACTGCCTTGCCCATGCATTGTCCTACAGAGTCACATCACAGACTTTCTCTGTCCCAAAATCAACCGTATGCCGAGTTGTACATAAAATTGCTTGTCAGATCAAGGACGTGGTGGCAGAAGGTCATGTAATTTGTTATCCTCGCAGAGATCACCTTGATGACGTTGGCCATGGATTTGCGCAACTGGCACAGCATCCTGCATTTGAAAAGGCTGTTGTTGTGATTGATGGCTGCCACATCAGGATCAAGCCACCAGGCTGCAACAAAGAAGACTGCTTTAATTAAAAGCAATTATATAGCATACAGATGCAGGCCATTTGTGATTCTGATGGATGTTTTATAAACATCTTTGTTGGATACCCCGGATCTGTGCATGATACCCATGTTTTTAAAAACAGTCCTATTTATGCTCGAGTATCCTCCACCTGGATATTTCCTGTTAGGTGATGATGGTTATCTATGTATCAATAAACCCATTTGAGTGCTAACACCATTTAAGGTGCCCTAACAAGGACCAGTCAAGGAAAGATTCAACCGGTGCCATTCACGAGGTCGCATGATTGTAGAACAGGCTTTTGGAATGATGAAGGCGTGATGGAGAAGGACATTGTTCTCAGCCTTGGAGGTTAAAGTTTGCTTTTGCAATGAAGTGGTGATAGATGTATTCCTGCATAATGTATGTTTAACACATGGTGATGTGTTCGAGCCTGAAGACGCAGAGGCTGACGCTGACCCACCAACATCTGGTTCAGCAGTACCTCAGGATTGGAGTGGTACTCAGTTCAGGGACAGACTGGCTGCAGTGGTTTCTGCTCCTGTTGGTGTTCAGCTTCCTCTGATGGACCATGACTACACTCAGTAATTGTGCAAAAGAAAGTATTATTTTATGCATCTACCTCATATTTATATCTTTATAACTTGTCTCAAGTTGTGAGTTTGCACTGTTGTAAGACTTATATGCATCTACCTCACTTTGTAGTATAGTGACTATTGCTTAATTATTATTATTTTTTTATATTATATTTGTAATGTAAAAAAAAATGTTTGCTATGCATGTACCTTACTTTATTTTGCACCTTTGCTTTACAACTGTTAGGTCGCGCGAAAAGCGCGACTTCAATTACCAGAACCCTCACTCACACACTCCACACTACATTTCCCAGCAAGCTCGGCGGCCTACAAACATGGCCGCCAGGGACTACAACACCCAAAAACACCCACACACTACCACGGTCACAATCACTTTCCTTTTAATCCCGCACACCTGTCCTCAATCTGACGAGCACTGTATTTAAGGACTTTTGTGTTACTGGTTGGGCGCGAAGTATTGTTTGTTTTTCCCAAATCTTACCTTACTGAGCAACTGAATTCTGGACTGATTCTCACGGCATTGACCTCTAAGCTAAGTACCTTGGATTCCGACTTCCTCTCAAGCCCTCTTTCTATTTACACATCTCGGTGATAATTTTACGTGCATTTGTGTCTGATTATCTGTTAGCGCTGTGTAGTTAACACACTTTACGTTGTGACCACATTTTATGTGAAGGGTGTTTATTTCTGGATGCTGTTTTTCCTTGCTGTTGTTAAATGTGTGTTTTTCTTACTGCTAGCGCTAACGATTTTGAGAGTGTGTATAAACTTTGCCACGATATCCCGCGAAGTCTCGAAGCCTTCTAAAAAGCCTTTGTGTTACCCTGTGTCCTTTCCACATGTGTGCTGAATAAAGTGACGAAGCTTTTTACCGCAACTGTGTCCAGCCTTCTCCTGGTGACATAACAGAATACTTCGCCTCTAAATGGATGCAGCGGGGAAAGTAAGGGCACGCCGCGCCATGCCACACCACGCCATGCCACGCCACGCCACATTTAAAATGCCTGCAAACAATTCAATTTTTTTCCCCCAATGGACGTTTATTTATCCCCCCGATGAGTTTGATGGCTTTTCCACCTGGCCACAGTGCTTCTGTTTGCAGGCACAGATTTATTTCCTGAGTTTGGAGGACCCCAAGCCCGACGAGGAACAGTGGGTGAGGTTCCTCCTCTCTCGTTTGGTCGGCTCTGCTCGCCAATGGGCAGAGCTTCACCTTGCCAGTGGATCCATGAAGTTCAAAACAGTTTTGGGCTTTGTGGATCTACTGGTTCAGGTGTTCGGAAGCCCAGACTTCCAACCCGACCTCAGGACCTTTTTGGGGAAGGACCGTCTGGGCGACCAACCTAACCACTCATTCCTGGAATATTATGGGGGTAAGCGGGCTAACGTGGCGGCCTGCTCCTCAGACCCCCAAAACCAGGAGTGTTCCACCGAGGGATGCACCCGCCCGGCCGTCCTGCAGTGCCCCACCTGCAGGAACCAGGGATTAAGGAGCAGCTTCTTCTGCTCCCAAAACTGTTTCAAGGGCAGCTGGCGGGTGCATAAGCGGCTCCACCAGCGGGCACCCTCAGAGCTCCAGCAGGAGACCAAGCAGGAGGTCTTCTCAGCGGAGCTACAACTGGAGGTTAACCAGGCAACCTCCAGCCCCGAGCTCCAGCCGGAGACCCAGCAGGAAGTCTCCACAGCGGAGCTGCAACTGGAGGTTAACATGCCGACCTCCAGCTCCGAGCTCCAGCAGGAGACCCAGCAGGAGGTCTTCTCAGCGGAGCTGCAACTGGAGGTTAACCTGGCGACCTCCAGCCCCGAGCTCCAGCAGGAGACCCAGCAGGAGGTCTTCTCAGCGGAGCTGCAACTGGAGGTTAACCTGGCGACCTCCAGCCCCGAGCTCCAGCAGGAGACCCGGCAGGAGGTCTTCTCAGCGGAGCTGCAACTGGAGGTTAACCTGGCGACCTCCAGCTCTGAGCTCCAGCCGGAGACCCAGCAGGAAGTCTCCACAGCGGAGCTGCAACTGGAGGTTAACATGGTGACCTCCAGCCCCGAGCTCCAGCCGGAGACCCAGCAGGAAGTCTCCACAGCGGAGCTGCAACTGGAGGTTAACATGGCGACCTCCAGCCCCGAGCTCCAGCAGGAGACCCAGCAGGAGGTCTTCTCAGCGGAGCTGCAACTGGAGGTTAACCTGGCGAGCTCCAGCAGGAGACCCAGCAGGAGGTCTTCTCAGCGGAGCTGCAACTGGAGGTTAACATGGCGAGCTCCAGCCGGAGACCCAGCAGGAAGTCTCCACAGCGGAGCTGCAACTGGAGGTTAACATGGCGACCTCCAGCCCCGAGCTCCAGCCGGAGACCCAGCAGGAAGTCTCCACAGCGGAGCTGCAACTGGAGGTTAACCAGGCGACCTCCAGCCCCAAGCAGCAGCCAGCGAATAAAGAGGAAACCTCTCCTGGCCTGCTCGTCTCAAAGGTTCTAGAAGAAACCTCCACTCCAAGCCCATGTCCAGTTCTCAGTCCTGCTTCCAATCCAGTTCTCAGTCCTGCTTCCAATCCAGTTCTCAGTCCTGCTTCCAATCCAGTTCTCAGTCCTGCTTCCAATCCAGTTCTCAGTCCTGCTTCCAATCCAGTTCTCAGTCCTGCTTCCAATCCAGTTCTCAGTCCTGGTTCCTACTCTGGTTCTCAGTCCGGTTCCTACTCTGGTTCCCAGTCCGGTTCCCACTCCGGTTCCTACTCCGGTTCTCGATCCGGTTCCCGATCCAGTTCCCAGTCCGGTTCCCGATCCTGTTCCCAGTCCGGTTCCCGATCCTGTTCCCAATCCTGTTCTCAGTCCTGCTCCCAATCCAGTTCTCACCCTGGTTCCCAGTCCGGTTCCTACTCCGGTTCCCAATCCAGTTCTCAGTCCTGCTCCCAATCCAGTTCTCAGTCCTGCTCCCAATCCAGTTCTCAGTCCTGCTCCCAATCCGGTTCCTACTCCGGTTCTCAATCCTGCTTCCAATCCAGTTCTCAGTCCTGGTTCTCAGTCCAGTTCCTACTCTGGTTCTCAGTCCGGTTCCTACTCTGGTTCCTACTCCGGTTCCCGATCCTGTTCCCACTCCGGTTCCCGATCCTGTTCCCAATCCTGTTCTCAGTCCGGCTCCAAGCCCCGTTCTCAGTCCGGCTCCAAGCCCCGTTCTCAGTCCGGCTCCAAGCCCCGTTCTCAATCATTTCCCAAGTCCAGTTTCTGATTTTTATGAGGGCTACATGGGTTTAATTTCGGGATGGGTGTTAGCCCTCCTCCTCAGTGCAGAGGGTGTTTTCACTCCCAGCTCCACTCATAACCCAGCTCACTCCTCAGTCTCCAGCCCTGTCTCCTCCTCAGTCTCCAGCCCTGTCTCCTCCTCTGTCTCCAACCCAACTCACTCCACTGTCTCTAATCCAGGAGCTGAAGCAGGTTCCAGGCAGAGCACCAGGTCACGCGCAACCCCGAGACCCAGGCCGAGCATCAGGTCACGCGCTACTCCACGATCCAGGCCGAGCATCAGGTCACGCGCTACTCCACGATCCAGGCCGAGCATCAGGTCACGCGCTACTCCACGATCCAGGCCGAGCATCAGGTCACGCGCTACTCCACGATCCAGGCCGAGCATCAGGTCACGCGCTACTCCACGATCCAGTCCTCGTCCAAGTCCTCGTCCAAGTCCTCGTCCAAGTCCTCGTCCAAGTCCTCGTCCAAGTCCTCGTCCAAGTCCTCGTCCAAGTCCTCGTCCAAGTCCTCGTCCAAGTCCTCGTCGACTCTGGCGGCGGGACATTAAATTGCACCAGCCTCGGTTCCAGGGGGGCAGATGTGCTAATCTTGCCCAGGGGTCCGGGTCCGCCAGAACGGACAAAACTTGCGGCGCGTCGGGAGCCGCGCCTTTGGGGGGGGGCTCTGTTAGGTCGCGCGAAAAGCGCGACTTCAATTACCAGAACCCTCACTCACACACTCCACACTACATTTCCCAGCAAGCTCGGCGGCCTACAAACATGGCCACCAGGGACTACAACACCCAAAAACACCCACACACTACCACGGTCACAATCACTTTCCTTTTAATCCCGCACACCTGTCCTCAATCTGACGAGCACTGTATTTAAGGACTTTTGTGTTACTGGTTGGGCGTGAAGTATTGTTTGTTTTTCCCAAATCTTACCTTACTGAGCAACTGAATTCTGGACTGATTCTCACGGCATTGACCTCTAAGCTAAGTACCTTGGATTCCGACTTCCTCTCAAGCCCTCTTTCTATTTACACATCTCTGTGATAATTTTACGTGCATTTGTGTCTGATTATCTGTTAGCGCTGTGTAGTTAACACACTTTACGTAGTGACCACATTTTATGTGAAGGGTGTTTATTTCTGGATGCTGTTTTTCCTTGCTGTTGTTAAATGTGTGTTTTTCTTACTGCTAGCGCTAACGATTTTGAGAGTGTGTATAAACTTTGCCACGATATCCCGCGAAGTCTCGAAGCCTTCTAAAAAGCCTTTGTGTTACCCTGTGTCCTTTCCACATGTGTGCTGAATAAAGTGACGAAGCTTTTTACCGCAACTGTGTCCAGCATTCTCCTGGTGACATAACAACAACTTTAATTTCGTTTTTTATTGTAAAATTGGATTTGTTATAAACTATTCAAAATTGAAAAAGGGACAAGCCTTCAAGTAACATTATATACTCTTTAAAGTATATAATTTGACCAAGTAAAAATGAAGTCACATGAGTAAAAAAAAAAACAAGGTCCAAAAAATAATAATAATAATTAAAAAAAAAAAATCAATCTATAATCATAGAACAATGAAAATGTCTGCTATAAAATATATGAATCAAAATAAGTGTATGCATGTGAATAGATTTATCAAGGATGATTAACATTTGAACATTAACATTTATTTGTAACACAATAAAGTGAAAATATTTCAAGTATATTTTCAAATATTTCAAGAAATATTTCAAGTGATCAACAAGCATCACGTAATCCCGTTAACTGCAAATCACCCAGCAGCCAGCAGAGTGCATCATTGTTCCTTTTCTAGATATTGAAACTAAAGAAACATAATTACAATAAGAGAACAATTTAAACAAAAAACTGTAATAAATACACACAAACAAAAAATAACTGAACTATTGCAAAAAGATAATAAAAAATAATTTACTGTTTAGTTACAAGGTCAACAAGTTTGCTTAAGATCGATAGCATCTGGTCCATTTGTCTCTCTGCCCTCTGTGAACAGTCTTCTTCCTTTGCTCCATTTGATACCGGTCCTGTGTTTCAGCTTTTTCCCTTCTGACTTCAAGGGAAGCCATCTCACTTCACCTTTTCCTTTTTCTGGAGCTTTTCCCCTACTGTAAGCTTGCTCTGGAAGACGGTCCGGGAATCTCTTCTGCTGCTGAGGGCACTGTAGCTTGCTCTTCTCCTCTACTAGTACAGACCCTGGTCTGACTACACCCTGTAGTTCTGCTGGCTCTGACTCAGGTGGGAGAGAGGTTGGTGCCAGGTCCTCTGCAGGCTCAGCAATAGAGGGACCTGCCATACTTCCTGAGGGGGTAACCTGGGCACTGTGACCTGATGAGAAGGTTGCAACAGGCTGTACACTTGGCCTTTGGCCAATAGCCACATGCATGGCCTCAAAAAATGGCCATGAAGCAGTCGTAATCTCCCCTTCGTCTGTTCTAGTGCCCGTCTTGGGCAGACACAAATCCTATAATATAGTGTTATAAGAAAATGAACAAAATTTATTTATGGTACATTTCTGTGTAACAACTAAAGTCTGCACTCTTCTTCTAATTTGCATCATATCAATTACTATTAACAAGAAGTTTTTTAGTGAAGGGTCTAAAATACCTTATATTTTCTTTTTAAATTCTCCCAGTTTTTTTTTTTTTGGCTTGCTGTGGTGTGAGTATACCCCACAGGCCCATTGCTTTAATAATGTCCCTAAAATTAAATATAAGTATTAAATATAGGTATTAGGTGTTTAAAATATTAACATGCTGAAAACACACTTTGTACTTACTCAAACCCATGAGCGGAGGAGTTCCTCATCCCTGTAAAAGTATCATCCATCTCAACATGGAGCCGAATGAACTCCAGTGTCTTTTCTTCACTCCCTTAAACAAGGAACATATAAGATAAGATAACCATGATAATAACAAAGATAATCATGTTCTATTGACAAGTTAACAATAAAAAATTGCCAAAAACTCAAACTTAAGAAAATAGAATTAAATATTTTTAGATTACTCTCTTATTTTCTATATTAATGTTGACTTTCTTTAAGCTTATCAAACAATAATTGGCAAATGGATTAAAATTGTGCATTATTAATAATAACTGTGTACAACTGGGTGATTCAGTAAAGTATCAGCCTGACATGTAGATTCCACATTTATAATAGCTTTATAAAGGATATTCTGAAAGTCTTCTTTTCCTTTCGGCTGTTCCCTTCAGGGGTCGCCACAGCGAATCATCTGCCTCCATCTAGCCCTATCCCCTGCATCCTCTTCTCTCAGACCAACTACCTTCATGTCCTCCTTCACTACATCCATAAACCTTCTCTTTGGTCTTCCTCTCGGCCTCCTGCCTGGCAGCTCTAACCTCAGCATCCTTTTACTGATATATTCACTCTCCCTCCTCTGAACATGCCCAAACCATCTCAACCTGGCCTCTCTAACTTTGTCTCCAAAACATCTCTCATGTGCTGTCCCTCTGATGTACTCATTCCTGATCCTATCCATCCTCGTCACTCCCAAAGAGAACCTCAACATCTTCAGCTCTGCTACCTCTAACTCTTCCTCCTGTCTATTCCTCAGTGCAACTGTCTCCAAACCAAACAACATCGCTGGTCTCACTACTGTCCTGTACACCTTTCCTTTCATTCTTGCTGGTACTCTTTTATCACACAACAGACCTGACACTTTTCTCCACCCATTCCAACCTGCCTGCACACGCTTCTTCACCTCTTTTCCACACTCCCCATTGTTCTGGACTGTTGACCCTAAGTACTTAAAATCCTGCACCTTCTTTATCTCTTCTCCCTGTAACCTCACTGTTCCACTTGGATCCCTCTCATTCACACACATGTATTCTGTCTTGCTGTGACTAACCTTCATTCCTCTTCTCTCCAGAGCAAACCTCCACCTCTCTAGAGTTTCCTCCACCTGCTCCCTGCTCTCACTACAGATCACAATGTCATCCGCAAACATCATAGTCCATGGAGATTCCTGTCTGACCTCATCTGTCAGCCTGTCCATCACCACCGCAAACAAGAAGGGGCTCAGAGCCGATCCTTGATGCAGTCCCACCTTCACCGTGAACTCCTCTGTCACACCTACCGCACTCCTTACCATTGTCCTACTGCTCTCATACATATCCTGCACCACTCTAACATACTTCTCTGCCACTCCAGACCTCCTCATACAATACCACAGCTCCTCTCTTGGCACCCTGTCATACGCTTTCTCTAAATCTACAAAGACACAGTGCAGCTCTTTCTGACCCTCTGTGTACTTCTCCATCAACATTCTCAAAGCAAATATTGCATCTGTAGTGCTCTTTCTTGGCATGAAACCATACTGCTGCTCACAAATGCTCACTTCTCCCCTTAGCCTTGCTTCCACTACTCTTTCCCACAACTTCATTGTATGGCTCATCAGCTTAATACCCCTGTAGTTTCCACAACTCTGCACATCTCCCTTGTTCTTAAAAATCGGCACCAAAACACTTCTCCTCCATTCCTCAGGCATCCTCTCACGCTCTAAGACCTCGTTGAACAACCTAGTTAAAAACTCTACTGCCATCTCTCCTAGACACTTCCATACCTCCACTGGTATGTCATCAGGACCAACTGCCTTTCCTCTCTTCATCCTCTTCAAAGCTCTCCTAACTTCACCCTTGCTAATCCTTTCTACTTCCTGCTCAACAATATTTGCCTCTACTACTCTTCTCTCTCTGTCATTTTCCCCATTCATCAGTTCCTCAAAGTACTCCTTCTATCTTTCCCTCACCCTCCTGTCACCTGTCAACACATTTCCATCTCTATCTTTAATCACTCTAACCTGCTGCACATCCTTACCATCTCTATCCCTCTGCCTCGCCAACCGATACAAATCCCTCTCACCTTCCTTACTATCTAACCTTGCATACATGTCCTCATAAGCTTTCTGTTTGGCCTTTGCCACCTTTATCTTAACCTCACGCTGCATCTCCCTATATTCCTGTCTACTTTCCTCCGTCCTCTCACTGTCCCACTTCTTCCTAGCTAACCTCTTCCTCTGGATACTCTCCTGAACTTCCTCATTCCACCACCAAGTCTCCTTGTCTTCTTTCCTCCTTCCAGAAGACACACCTAGCACCTTCCTACCTGTCTCCCTGATCACTTTGGCTGTAGTAGTCCAGTCATCTGGAAGCACCTCCTGACCACCTAAAGTCTGTCTCAACTCCTCCCTGAAAACCACACAGCACTCTTCCTTTTCCAACTTCCACCACTTTGTCTTCTGCTCTGCCTTTGCTCTCTTCATCTTCCTCACCACCAGAGTCATCTTACACACCACCATCCTATGCTGTCTAGCTACACTCTCTCCTACCACTACTTTGCAATCGCTAATCTCCACCAGATTACAGTGTCTACATAAGATATAGTCCACGTGTGTGCTCCTGCCACCACTCTTATGTCACCCTGTGTTCCTGCCTCTTCTGAAAGTACGTGTTCACCACAGCCATCTCCATACTTTTAGCAAAGTCTACCAACCTCTGTCCGTCTGGGTTCCTTACCTGAAGACCAAACCTGCCCACCACTTCCTCATCCCCACTATTCCCTTCACCAACATGTCCATTAAAGTCTGCCCCTATCACCACTCTCTCACCTCTGGGAACACTCTGCATCACTTCCTCATGCTCGCTCCAGAATCTGTCTTTCTCCTCTTGCTCACAACCTACTTGTGGATCGTAAGCACTAACAACATTCAACATCACACCTTCAATTTCCAGCTTCAGACTCATCAACCTATCTGACACTCTCTTTACCTCCAGAACATTCTTCACAAACTCCTCCTTCAGGATCACTCCTACTCCATTTCTCTTCCTGTCCACACCATGATAAAACAGTTTAAACCCTGCTCCAATGCTTCTAGCCTTGCTCCCTTTCCACCTGGTCTCCTGGACACACAGAATGTTGACTTTCCTCCTCTGCATCATATCTACCAGCTCTCTGCCTTTGCCTGTCATTGTACCAACATTCAAAGTCCCTACTTTCAGTCCTAAACTCCTGCCTTTCCTCTTCTCTCTCTGCCTACGGACACGCCTTTCTCCTCTTACACACCTTCCTCCTCTCCTTCTTTGATCAACAGTAGCCCAATTTCCACCAGTGCCCTGTAGGTCAACGGCACCGATGGCGGTCGTTGTTAACCCGGGCCCCGACCGATCCGGTATGGAAGTCATGTTAGTGATTCGCATATTGAATTTGGCAAAAGTTTTACGTCGGATGCCCTTCCTGACACAACCCTCTCTATTTATCCGGGCTTGGGACCGGCACAAAAAGTACACTGGCTTGTGACCTCCTGTGGCTAGATTTGTAAAATGACTGTCGAATTACTGAAATATTTGAAGAAAACAATTGAGATTGAACTGTTGATGCACGATGCCTTCTTGCTCAAATCAGCCTACAATTCATTGGTCTTTTAGTGACCTTCACCCAATTTTCTGGTGACACAAGATGTCTCTCTGACATGCTTCAGTCGCTATTAAAATAAAATAATATCGGCATATATCCATTTTATCCATTTTTCCTCACACTGACTGTGAGCTAGTGTTTGGGAGAATTGAGGCTGACAGCCAATAAGACACGAGTATTTCCAGGTGTTTTCCTGTAAACCCTGTCTTATGGGTCTCACCTCCGTTCACTGAAGATATAAAATTACAGACCGTCTTCTTTTACTGACTCAGTTCCGTAGTGACAAACCGCTCCAAGTGGAGAATTATTCGGGGCTGTAGAAAAAATGTTCGGGGCTACAGCCCCTAATGCCCAGGCCAGTTTACACCCCTGCACATGATGTGGACTTGACTGTACTCGGGAGAATTTCCAAGTCCAAAATTTCCCAGTCCATGTCAAGTTCGAGTACAAATTTACCCGAGTGCGTGACAAGTCCGAGTTCGTTCATAATTGGACTCGAGTCCGAGTCTGGGATCGAGTACCCCAACTCTAGTAATTTATCACTCATACTGTTATCTACTGCACATAATCACTGCCCATAACCTTGTTATATATTTATTTACTGTGTATATGTAGCAGGAATATGTTGTTACACCAGATTATACATTTTATTTATACATTAATTTTATTTGTATTTTATTTTATTTTTATTATTATTTGTTATGGGGCATTTTTCTTTTTTGAAAGAAGGTCTGGCGATGCCATTAGAGAGCAGAGGTACGCTTTCATGAGCTCTGTTCACCTGATGTAAAATTAGGTTTTATAAGGTGTTCATTTCATGTTTAAATGATCAAATATGAGAAAGTATTTCATGTGATGTTATAGTTAACCACGAGTTTGAGTTATCAGTGTGTTAAATGAAGTTTATTTGAGTGCTGTTAACAGATGAATAGTATACTGCGTGACATGGCGGCGCAAAGTGTGTGCATCGCGTGTGAGAAATGTGTTAGCGGCTAATAACATGATTAATTATATTGCGATTTATATATACGGATAGATAATGATATATATTTTCGAGTTATGAATATGATGGATGTTATATTCAAGAAATGAGATGTTGTGTGTTCTATGATTAACTACCTGGTGTATTTAAACTATTTTGTGGTTAACAGGCAATGCAGAGCATCGCATAGCACATAACTGCCTGTTTGTTTATGTTTTACTACTCAGGTATGTTAATTGGTATTTAAGAAACACTGTAATGCTGTTATGAATTAATTGAATGTAGAAATATGTTTGAATTACACTTAAAATTATTATTATATTACTAATATTGTTTATACTATTAATATTATTACATATAATGTGTATTGTGGACTGTGTTCGCTCTTTCTCGTGATGCCATTAGAGAACAGAGGCAATGCAGAGCATCGCAGATAACTGCCTGTTTGTTTGTGTTTTACTACTCAGGCACTGAATTTAAATCACCCTTGATAAAAACCAGCTTTGTGTGGAAAGTTCTTCTTCTTTTTTTTTTTTTACATCACAAAAATCAACACAACGCAGAGGAACAACTGCTACACATGCTTCAGTCGCTATCTCTTGTTTTGGGTTCAGCTGTGGATCTACAGTAGTTGAAGCCATTATGCATCGTTTTCATGATTACAGGGATGAATCCTACCTTGGAGGACTCTGGAAAGATGCCTTAAATACTGCTGAATAATGCAATGTTGAGACTGAACCAAGTCCAAAATGAAAGTCAAAATCTAGCATAAAGCTCCAAGGATACAGCACAATGGTTTATTAGGTGAGTGTTCTGAGATTACAAAGTACACTTTTCACACCGGTATATTCTACCCTGTTCTCGATAATATGCCGAGTGAGCTAAACCAACGAATCTCAAAACAAAATTGTGAAATTATGATGGGAATCCAAGTGTTAAATCCCAAAAGTGCCATTTTCTGCCAAGAGGAAGCACTCTTTCAATTTGCCTCTACTAATGAATGCAACACTGAAGACCTCAGACATGAAATTCATCAAATGAAATGAATTGTGGAGAGGAAAGTGCAAGCTGGCATACAGAAAAACACTAGTGTAGTAGAAAGAAGTATTCCATGGGCTTGTTGTGCAACATTGCAGTTGCCATACCTGTGAGTACAGCTGCATGTTAACACAGCTTCTCCACTCTCAAGCTGGTTAAAACTTACCTGCGTTCAAACATGGATGATGATAGACTGAGCAACCTTGGTGTCCTAAGTGTAGAGTCATAGCAAGCAAAGTCCTTGATCCTAGATGAGTTTGTGAATATATTTGCTTTAAACCACAACAATCACAGAATCCAGTTGTAAGTGATAATAGCTTAATTTGTTCTGATGACAAATTGTAAGTCAGACTTTCACTTAAAATAAATTCTCATTTGAAATCAGTACAGAGTTGCCAGGCTTTTGTGGTCCTTTTTAAATGATGTTTTTGCAGCTTTGGGAGATATTACATTTACTCTGAAACCAGAAATCATATTAAAGATTTGACTGATTAAATATATTATGATGTTGACTTTCAGATCCTATGTAGTTATTTGCTCTAACAGCACCATAAGTTAACGTGAACATTTTCAACATAATGACTTTCTTTCATGAAACACAAAAGGATATGTTAGGCATAATGTTAATCTCACGTCACCATGACTGAGGTTAACGTTCTGCCTTAGATCTCCTTGGGTTTGAAGGAAGTAACTCATACAGGCTTGGAACAATATGAAAATGGTGTAAATGGTGATATAATTTTCATTTGTGTGTGAAGAAACAGACCAATTAATTATTGATGCTTGTACTGGGCACCTAAAATAGCCTAGTATTTTAAGGTTGAACACAATTTTTGTTTGTATAATCACATTTTCAGTGCCACCTGACTGGCCCCTGTTGGCCCCTGACTGGCCCCCCCGCAAAAAACATTCCTGGCTCTGCCACTGGCTGCAGTAAGCTACAGACTGTAATATCGCCTGCGTGCTGTTTATATTATGGGTATGCACTGCAAAATATAGTATGAATATTGTAGTTTGTCAAGTAGAAGAGCACGACGAAATAATAATACACATATTTTACTTGAAATAGCCGCTCTGTGTGCTGCCAGTGTCCGGTGTAAAGTCACTTTGATTACCATGACAGCAGGTTGGATTGCGTTCTGGTGTAAAATGGGCTTAAGAGGAGCTCCAGATTGAATGAAGGCTAATGAAAATTTGTAGAATAATAATAATAATAATAATAATAATATGGTATCTTTAATTATTATTAAATATTCCATAAATGAAGTTTCCATGTAGAGACCCCAATCCGCATCTCAGGTGAATCCCACGTGGGGTCGCGACCCCCAGTTCGAGAATTTGTGCGTTAAATCTTGTGCGTCATCTGCGTGTTCGTCATTCGTCTTAAAATTGTTTGTGTTTAAACTGTCTCCATGGTGATAAATGCGCTCCATCGAATTTTTTAAACCAAAACACAGCATTGAGTGTCTGCTTCGCTACGGATCAACATCAACTCTCGCAACTCAACAAAAAGTGACGTCTGACGAAGAAAACCATGGATTTCAAAGGATTTCTGCCGGATCTGAAGAACTGGAGCCTGGGTGAGATCGCCTGTGCTGCGGGGCTGGTCGTGCTCTCTGCCGGTGCGGGTTACTGTGTTTACCGCCGCTTGCGGAGAGGAAGCGCTCCTCCTGACCACACTCAGCCTCCTCAAGGTAGGAGGAGCTTCAGTCGGTCATATGACTTTACTGCCTCACTGCTTTTACAATAAATCATGTTTAAGTCACACTGTGTTACAGTCTAATGTTCTCCACCTTACAAGTGATCTTGTTTGTCGGGGTGAATTAGCTTAATGCTAGTTACCGTGCTAGCGAACTTGGCTAGTGGTTTATATTACACACTACAATTAGCTTGGTTTAAGAATTTAGTTTATTTCCATAGTATAATGTTTACCCAATTAGTAGGTCACTTTTTTCAACCCTGGCTACTGGCTTTACACTAAATTGTGCTTAGCTAACACTAAATAGTGATTTTAGCCTGTTAGCATGGTAAAGCTTGTTACGGAAGTGTGTTGTCTACTTAGCGATCTCAGCTAATCATTTATACAGTGTCATAATGAGTATAAAGGTAGTTCGCTTGCTGAACTCGGTTAAAGGCTTGTGTAATAATTACACATTATAATATTTATATACATTTGGGAGATGGACAGGAGGTTTTAGAGAGTTTAATCATGTCACCTGTACAGTGAATTTACACAAGCCGACTACTAATGCTGTGGTTTGTCTGCTTCTTTACAACGAGAAGTTAACTAGCTAACTCTCAAACTTTAGGGGTTGTTAACGTTTAACCATTAATAGGAAAGGAGAGAAAAATTACCAGCTTTTCTCTCTCTAGTTTTTTTTTTTTAACCTCTCTCTCTCTCTCGTTCAGACCTGTGTTCATTTAGGACTGGTAAATAAAATGTGTTTTGGTTGAAAAAAGAAAAAAAACCTCCACTTGCCAACACTAAAGTATCATCTCTGTGTGTGGGGAAACACTGGTCTAATATTCGCTACACTGATAACAAACCTGTCTACTTAGCTTGGTAGCTTACATTAAGATAAAAATTGAGCAGAGCTAAACATTACAATGAGTAGCTGGTAAAATATTCTCCTTTCTTATTAATGCTTAAACATGAATTATACCATTTAATAGTTACCTGAATGCTGGTGCACTTGAAAACATGGCTACCCATTTTAAGGTCTCAGCACAATACAATATTTATCCTAATGTTACTAACTAATAAACTTGGCTGTTGGTTTTAAATGTACAATAGAAAATATTAGTTGTAAATGAAGTTGTAATTCTGAGTCACATAAAAGTAATTTATTGCAGAGCCTGAGGATGTGCTGGAAGAATCATTAGATCCTCCCTCTGTCCTCCAGGTATGTGTCAGTTAGAAAGTTATATTTTAACTACATTTGAGATGTGTAGGCTACTTCTGTCTAAATGTGTGTATATATGTGCGTGTGTGTGTGTGTGCGTGCGTGCGTGTGTGTGTGTATGTGTGTGTTAAGGTCATTGAGCCAAACCTGCAGTTGCTGCCCACCGAACCTCAGCTTGTACCTTCAGCTGTCGTTCAGGTATACAAACCTTCCATTTATTTACTAAAGTCCATCACTGAAGTTTCCAAGCAACAGAATGTTAGATGTGTTAGTATGAAACTGCTATGATATGAAGTACTTATGATCTTCGTGCTCTACTTTTCACAGCCTCTCAGTGCTGGTGAGCTGAGCATCGTCTGGCGCAACGTTCAGTTCCTCTCTGCAGACTCCTTCAGCTTCCAGTCTGGGGTATTCTACAGTCCTGCAGCTTAGATACAAACAGGTCCCCTCCTTTACAAGCTCTAATGTTTAGATTTGTTTCTCTGTTTCTAGTCAGTGGACATCCTCGGAATGATAAGGGGTCCAGGGAGTCGGCTCTGCTGGTTTGAAACCACAGAGACCCACCACCTGAATCACGAGGTAATCACAGTCTTTATTACTCTGATGAAGAGACTTGACATTAATGATTATTAGAAGAGTGCTTTTGTGAAATGTAGTTGTAGATCTTGAGTCTAATCTAATTGTTATTTGCAGGAATTCCCTTATTATAGCAACACCGAGGACTGTTTCACTGGCATACAGGTAAGGGATTATTCGTTGTGGCATCACAAAACTTTGTTAATTGCTGTGACTAATTGTGTGTGTGTGTGTGTGTGTGTGTGTTAAGGTCGTTGAGCCAAACCTGCAGCTGCTGCCCACTGAACCTCACCATGAACCTGCAGCTGTCGTTCTGGTAACCAAATGTTTAATTTATTTACTAAAGATATTCACAAAATTTTCCAAGGTTGTTTTTACTTTAAGGAAAACAACAGAATGTTAGATGTGTTAGTATGAAACTGCTATTATATGAAGCACTTATGATCTTCGTGCTCTACTTTTCACAGCCTCTCAGTGCTGGTGAGCTGAATAGCGCCTGGTGCAACGTTCAGTTCCTCTCTGCAGACTCCTTCAGCTTCCTGTCTGGGGTATTCTACAGTCCTGCAGTTAAGATACACACACTCTCTCCTCTTTAAAAGCTCTAATTTTTGGTTTTGTTTTTTTATTTCTAGTCAGTGGACATTAGGAGATACTTCCTCGGAATGATGAGGGGTCGAGAGAGTCGGCTCTCCTGGTTTAAAACCACCAAGACCCGGCACTTGGATCAGGAGGTAATCACAATCTTTATAACTCTGATGAAGAGAATTGACATTAATGATTATTAGATGAGCATTTATGTGAAATAGATCTTGAGTTTCAGCTAATTGTCATTTGCAGGGATTCCCTTATTACACTGAAACTGAGGACTGTTTCACTGGCATACAGGTAAGAGATTATTCGTTGTAGCATCACAAAACCTTTGTTGATTGAAGTGACATCAATTGATTTTGTTCACGTTAAATTGTTCTCTTCAGGGTGTATCTGGGAGGGTTACAGAATTGATTTCCTGTAACCGCGTGGAGTCTGTCACTCTGCCACTTGAGGATTATGTGGTAAAATTATTACACTGTCATGGTGTATATGTAGATAGTAACTTATGGAATTTTGTCTGTTGTGTCAATATTTGTTTTTGTCTTTTTTTAATTAACAGCAACCCTTGAAAAAGGTGACCTGCACGTACCTGTATGTGGGTCCAGATGGTCAGGTGGACACCTCCACTTGGGTGGAGGAAAACAGTGATAACTCTCCCCACAGTGATTCAGAGAGTGAACCAGACTCTGAGGTAATTCTGTGTTTTAGACCTGATGTGTATCTATGCTGCTATTCCCCTGAATGGGACTCTGTAAAATTTACTGTGGGCGATTTAATGATTTATTGCTAATGTGGCTTGCAGGAGAGTGAGGAGAGCCTTGACTTTTTGGAGTTGGAGGTGCCCTTTATTAGGTACGATCCTCTTCACTGTTTTTATTGATGTAATGGTGTAATACAGGTTTAACTAAGCATTTACACCTCTTGTTTCTTAGCTACCATCTTTCAGACAGAGAGGTTCCTGATATTGGACTGAAGCTGCGTGCTCTCCGTCAGGCGTTCTCTGTGAGTAAAACCTTTGTTGAGCTGCTGTTGTTACTCAGGTAAATTGCACTCTGCTTTAACTTATATTGTGTGCTGTCTTATATTCAGACTCTGCTTGCCAGCATCCACAACCAGAACTTTTTGTTTGTGGTTGGAAAGAAGATTGTGATGCGTCTGGCAGCAGCTAACAACCAGGTGACTTCAGAATGATGATAGACTGTTTCATTTTTGTGCAAAATACTTTTAGTTACTGCTCCCCACAGTGTTGTAGTGATTAAATTGAGGGGGGAAAAACAGGCAACGATGTAATGAAGACTATTTAAATAACTAGCATCAATACCTAATGTTCTGTTTAATAACAATCACAGCCTGCACATTCTTAGGTTAAATATTAAAATAAAATGTCCAGGATGAAGATGGCTCTGGGAAATGCAGTAGTTGGAAATTTGGCCCATGTAGTAAATTATCTGTGCATCTTTAGTGATCTTTTGTGGAGTACTGGATAGAGGTTTTGCTGATTAATTGTTCAGTTTGGATGTATATCTTTTATTTACTTTAATATTTATTAATAGTTAATATATATTAATATTTATATATTTATTTCATTTTAAAAAGTACAGTACATTTTCATAGTACAGTCAGTACTCTTTATTTTTGTAATAAAGTTCAGTAATATTTTACTTTGAGTGTTATGTTTTCATTCAGTATCAATTAAAAAATTTCGGTTGATTAATCGGTTATCGGCAGGTACTGCACAACTTAGTTATCGGTATCAGTAAAATCCACTATCGGCCGACCTCCTGTACTGGACATGGTTAGGCTTACATACTGCTTCGTTTTACGGTTTAAAATGAGTAGCCAAAGTGAGTTATAGAGATTGGTTTTGTTTGTTTTAACAGGATGTGGTTGGTGTGCAGCTGGCCTATGAGTCTCTGATTCGATTCCTGAGAAGGCCTTCCAATCAGGAGTCGATTGTAACAGAGCTCTTCGGGGCCCAGGTAAGCTTGCAAATGGCCGTGTAAAATGACAGATTTGTAAATCTAAAAGATTTTGATTATATTGAAAACACGACTCCAATATGTAAAGCGTATTTCTTTTTGTAACTTTTCTCCTCTGTGCAGCTCCACCATTTCAATTTCATGGACGTGTTTTATGAGCTGCTTCTCTTCGGCTACTTTGTGAACGGCTCAACACCTGAGGCAGTAAGTGTCTTATCAGGAGATTTAAAAGTGATGCTTGAATGTAGTTTCAGAACATGGTCTAGTATATCTCATTTTGTTTTCCCATAATTTAACCCTGCTGTGACACGGCTGTTTGTTGACTTTGTTTCCTAAAGTTTGAGGGAGGATTCTTGGAGCGCATGTTTGCACTCATCAGCATGTGGGACGTGGACGTGTGGGAGCCTGCAGCAGAGCTGTACTTCGCAGTGCTTATTGTAAGTGTTGAATATCTTCTTATACCACAATGCACGATACAATTCTCAGCATTGTATATTTAACCCAGTGACACTGTGCTGGATTTTTGTGTGTGTGTTTGTAATTTGTCAATAGGATCAGCTTACGGCGTTTTCTGAAGTACTGTTTTCTCAGCCCCTGGAGCTCTACAGTGACCCAGCAGCCTTATCCAGTGCAGTTTTGCATCTCCTCAGGCAACATGTCCAGCTGATGATGGACACTTTGGAGAGGCTCTGAGCAATGCCATTCCCTTAGCCCCATTCCCCCACTCCCCTCTCACACAAACACACACACACGCACACATACCACAACAATTTGCAAACTATTACAATTCTTTAATTTATTCATGAATGCAACGTCATACTTTTAACTCTTTATACACTTAATAGGAAGATCTGTATACCTGCACATTTTTGTAATTATCCCATCAGCCAATCATGTGGCAGCAGCACAATGCATAAAATCATGCAGATACAGGTCAAGAGCTTCAGTTAATGTTCACATCTAACATCAGAATGGAGAAGAAATGTGATCTCTATAACGTTAACCATGGCATGGTTGTTGGTACCACGTACCAGGCTGATTTGAGTATTTCAGAAACTACTGATCTCATGGGACTTTCACACACAACAGTCTCTAGAGTTTACAGAAGGTTGCAAAAAACAAAAAACACTGAGTGAGTGACAGTTCTGTGGGCGGAAACACCTTTTTGATAAGAGAGATCAGAGGAAAATGGCCAGATTGGTTCAATTTCTTGCAGCCAAGAACAGGAATCTGAGGCTATCATGGGCACAGGCCTTCCCAAACTGGACAGTTGGAGGTTAGAAAAAAAAATCACCTGGTCTGTTTCTAGTCTTCAACTGTCCAGTTTGGGTGAGTCTATGCCCATGATAGCCTCAGATTGTTCTTGGCTGACAGGAGTGGAACCTGATGTGGTCTTCTGTTGTAGCCCGTCCACCTCAAGCTTTGATGTTCGAAGACGCTTTTCTGCTCACCATGGTTGTAAAGAGTGCTTATTTGAGTTACTGTAGATTTCCTGTCAGCTCAGACCAGTCTAGTCGTTCTAGTCATTCGTCTCTGATCTCTCTCATCAACGAGGTGTTTCAGCCTGCAGACCCTCCACTCACAGGATGCTTTTTTTTTTTTGTTTTTCACACCATTCTGTGTAAACTCTAGAGACTGTTGTGTGTGAAAATCCCAGGAGATCAGCAGTTTCTGAAATACTCAAACCAGCCCATCTGGCACCAACAACTATGCCACAGTTAAAGTCACAGAGATCACACTTTTTCCCCAGTCTGATGTTTGATGTGAACATTAACTGAAGCTCTTGACCTGTATCTGCATGATGTAATGCATTGTGCTGCTGCCACATGATTGGCTGATTGGATAACTGCATAAATGAGCAGGTGTACAGGTGTTCCTTTTAAAGTGGATGGTGAGTGTAAGTTACACTTAATGTGGAACTTTCACAAGACAGGTTTGTTCCCTTTTCGTCCGTTGTTACATTTCATATTTCTTTTCCATCACTACATTGCTCATGCTCTCCACAGGTAAGTATAAATGAATTTTGTTATATTTCAATTAAGGCAGTATTAAAAAAAAAAAAAATCTCTTTTCTTGTCTTCATTAACAGGTCTGGACAAAGAACCCAGGACTTGAGGACCAGAACCGCATAATCATTTGTAGCCTGTGTAGCATTTTTATAATTTTTCATCATAATTGTAAAGATTGCTTTATAATTGGATTTCTAGGTTTAGTGTAAATGATGTGTCTGTGTTTGCCTTCCCTCTATGAATCCCCCCAATCACCCCTCATCCCTCTATGTAGAGCCTAAAGATTATATTATGAATAGATCACAGCTGTTAATAGGATTAACTTTTAGTACAGTGCTTATATATTTTAATAAAGTTTAATAAAAGATTTCATTTGCTCCTATTGCAGCCTCATTCTGATCATTTCTATGTATCAATATTTTATATATATATAAACTTCTCACTGATATGTCGTTTCGAGTGCAGGACAATAAATACACAGACCAGAACAACAGATACTCAGGACAGTAAATACACAGAACATGGGCTATAAACTGTAAGCTATTTTGTAGTGTAGCAGCAATGAGTATATCACTGCATATTGGCAGCAAAAAATAGTTCCATAATAAATTGACTGAGGTGTGCTGTGTTTTGTATTGACAAATGCAGAAATGACCTCATTATAGTATAGCATGTATATGAAGCCATCACTCTATTACTTTTTAAGAATAAATATGTTTTAATCAGCACTCTTTAAGGTGTTTTCCAAAACAACGTTTCATGTATGAAAAAATAAAAATAAAAAAATGGTTACAAAAATGCTTAAGTTGGTGAGAAGATAAATGTTTACAATTCAGAGTGCATAAAATACGGCTATAAAATAGAAACCAAATAAAACAACCAAAAAAAGGGTTGTTATATTTCATCAAACTAATTTTGCCAAGTGTAAGTAATTAGACACATGAAACCACCATTCTCTAACACACACACACAATTTTATAACCAAGTTTCCCCGCATATTGAAAGGTCATCATGATTAAATGTAATCTCTTCGAGCTCAAACGAGACAGCAGGAGTCGAAAGAGCGCACAAGAAACAGCTGGAGCCGAAAGAGCACACACGAAACAGCTAGACCAAAAAGGGAGAAAAAGAAAAAGGAAGAGCAAAAACAGTGCACATGTGACCACAAGTGTCGAAAGCGCGCACACGAAAAAGCTGGACCCAGAAGAAGGCACTCTAAACAAATGGAGACGAAGGATCGCACACAAACAGCAGGAACCTAAAGAGCAATGACGAAACAGCGAGAGCCTAAAGAGCACACACGAAACAGCTGGAGCCTAAAGAGCGCACTGGAGCTGGGGAAACAGCTGGAGTCGAAAGAGCTCACACGAAACAGCTGGACCAAAAAGAGCACGCACAAAACAGCTGGAGCCTAAAGAGCGCGCACGAAAAAGCTGGACCCTAAAGAGTGCAGACGAAACAGCTGGACCAAAAAGAGCGCACACAAAACAGCTGGAGTCGAAAGAGCGCACACGAAACAGCTGGACAAAGGAGAACGCACTCTAAACAGCTGGAGCCAAAAGAGTGCACACAAAACAGCACATGTAACCACAGGTGTTGAAAGAGCGCACCCGAAACAGCTGGACCAAAAGAGCACACAGGAAACAGCTGGACCAAAAAGAGCGCACACGAAACAGCTGGACCCGAAAGAGCACACACGAAACACCAGGAGTCGAAAGAGCACCCACGAAATAGATGGCGTCAAAAGAGCGCACACAAAAAAGCGGGAGACGAAACAGCTGGACAAAAAGAGCGCGCACGAAACAGCTGGACCAAAAAGAGCGCAGACGAAACAGTAGAAGAATAAAGAGCGCACACAAAACAGCTGGACCAAAAAGAGCGCACACGAAACACCAGGAGTCGAAAGAGCGCACACGAAACACCAGGAGTCGAAAGAGCGCACACGAAACAGCTGGACCAAAAAGAGCGCACACGAAACAGCTGGACCAAAAAGAGCGCACACGAAACAGTAGAAGAATAAAGAGCGGACACAAAACAGCACACGAAACAGCTGGACCAAAAAGAGCGCACACGAAACTGCAGAAACTGAAACAGCTGGACCAAAAGAGCGCACACAAAACAGCTGGAGCCAAAAGAGCGCACAAGAAACAACTGGAGCCGAAAGAGCGCACATGAAACAGCAGGAGTAGAAAGAGTGCACGAAACAGCAGGAGTCGAAAGAGCGGACTTGAAACAGCAGCAGCCAAAACAGCTGGACCAAAAAGAGCGCACACGAAACAGCTGGACCAAAAAGAGCACACAGGAAACAGACGGAGTCGAAAGAGCTCAAACGAAACAGCAGGACCCGACAGATTGCACAGGAAACAGCTGGAGCTGAAACAGTGCACACAAAACAGCGGGAGTCAAAAGAGTGCACTCGAAACAGCAGGAGCTGAGACAGCTGGACCAAAAAGAGCACCCACGAAACTGCGGGAGCCGAAACAGTGCACATGTATCCGTAGGTGTCAAAAGACGGCAAACGAAATAGCTGGACCCAGACGAACGCACTCAAGAGCTCAAACGAAACAGCGGGAGTCGAAAGAGCACACACGAAACAGCTGGACGAAAAAGAGCGCCCACGAAACAGCTGGAGTCTAAAGAGCGGACTTGAAACAGCAGGAGCCGAAACAGCTGGACCAAAAAGAGCGCACATGAAACAGCTGGAGCCGAAAGAGCTCAGAAGAAACGGCAGGAGCCGAAAGAGAGCACAAAAAAAAACAGCTGGAGCCCAAAGAGCGGACACGAAACAGCGAGAGTCGAAAGAGCTGGACCAAAAAGAGCGCAAACAAAACAGCAATAGTGGAACGAGCGCACAAGAAATGGCTGGAGCTGAAAGCGGGCACACAAAAAAGCAGGAGCCAAAAGAGCCTCCACAAAACTCCGGGAGCCGAAACAGTGCAGACGAAACAGTTGGAGTCGAAAGAGTGCACAAGAAACAGCGGGAGTCAAAAGAGTGCACTCGAAACAGCTGGAGCCTAAAGAGCGCACACGAAACAGATGGAGTCGAAAGAGTGCACAAGAAACAGCTGGACCAAAAAGAGCGCCCACGAAACAGCTGGAGGATAGAGAGCGCACACAAAACAGCTGGAGTCGAAAGAGAGCACACGAAACAGCTGGAGTCTAAAGAGCGCACACGAAACAGCTGGAGTCTAAAGAGCGCACACGAAACAACAGAAGTCGAAAGAGCGCCCATGAAAAAGCTGGAGTCAAAACAGCCCACAAGAAACAGCTGGAGTCGAAAGATATCACACGAAACAGCGGGAGTCGAAAGAGCGCACACGAAACAGCTGGAGTCGAAAGAGCGCACACTTAACAGCTGGACCAAAAAGAGCGCCCACGAAACAGTTGGAGCCGAAACAGCTGCAGCCGAAAGAGCTGCAACCTAAAGAGCACACAAAAAACGGCTGGAGCCGAAACAGCTGGACCAAAAAGAGCGCCCATGAATCAGCAGGAGTCAAAAGAGCGAACACAAACTGTGGGAGTCGAAAGAGCACACACGAAACAGCAGGAGCAAAAAGAGCACCCATGAAAAAGCAGGAGCAGAAATAGAGCACACAAAATAGCAGGAGCCAAAACAGTGCAGACGAAACAGCCGGACCAAAAAGGGAGGAAAAGAAAAAGGAGGAGCAAAAACAGTGCACATGTAACCACAGGTGCCGAAAGCGCGCACACGAAAAAGCTGGACCCAGAAGAACGCACTCTAAACAACTGGAGCCGAAGGATCGCACACAAACAGCAGGAACCTAAAGAGCACACATGAAACATCTGGAGCCTAAAAAGCGCACTCTAAACAGCTGGAGCCTAAAGAGCACACTGGAGCTGGGGAAACAGCTGGAGTCGAAAGAGCTCACATGAAAGAGCAGGAGTCAAAAGAGCGCACACGAAACAGCTGGACAAAAAAGAGCACGCACAAAACAGCAGGAGTCGAAGAGAGCAGACGAAACAGCTGGACCAAAAAGAGCGCACACAAAACAGCTGGACCAAAAAGAGCGCACACGAAACAGCTGGACCAAAAAGAGCGCACACGAAACAGTAGAAGAATAAAGAGCGCACACGAAACAGCTGGACCCGAAAGAGCGCACACGAAACAGCAGGAGTCGAAAGAGCGCGCACAAAAAAGCGGGAGACAAAACAGCTGGACAAAAAGAGCGGACACGAAACTGCAGAAGCTGAAACAGCTGGACCAAAAGAGCGGACACAAAACAACAGGAGCCGAAACATTGCACATGTAACCGCAGGTGTCCAAAGAGCACACACGAAACAGCTGGACCCTAAAGAGTGCACACGAAACAGCAGGAGTCGAAGAGCACCCACGAAACAGCTGGACCAAAAAGGGCACCAATGAAACAGCTGTACCAAAAAGAGCACCCACGAAAAAGCGGGAGCCGAAATAGTGCATACGAAACAGCGCACATGAAAGAGCAGGAGTCAAAAGAACGCACAAGAAACGGCTGGACCAAAAAGAGCTCACACGAAACAGTAGGAGTCGAAAGCGCTCACAGGAAACAGCGGGAGCCGAAACAACGCAGAAGAAACAGTGCACATGAAACCGCAGGTGTCGAAAGAGCAGGAGTGGAAACAGCTGGACCAAAAAGAGTGCCCAAGAAACAGCAGAAGCCTAAAGAGCGCACCCGAAACAGCTGGAACAAAAAGAGCTCACATGAAACAGCTGGAGCTGAAAGGGCGCACACATGAAACAGCAGGAGCCTAAAGAGAGCACACGAAACAGCAGGAGTCGAAACAGCTGGACCAACAAAAGTGCACACGAAAAAGCAGGATCTAAAACAGCTGGACCAAAAAGAGCGCCCAAGAAACAACAAAAGCCTAAAGAGCGCACACAAAACAGATGGACCAAAAAGAGCACAAGAAACAGATGGAGCCGAAAGAGAGCACAAGAAACAGCTGGAGCCGAAAGAGAGCACACGAAACAGCTGGACCCGAAAGAGCGCACACGAAACAGCTGGACCCGAAAGAGCGCACACAAAACAGCTGGACCCGAAAGAGCGCACACGAAACAGCTGGACCAAAAAGAGCGCACACGAAACAGCTGGACCAAAAAGAGCGCACACGAAACAGCAGAACCAAAAAAAGCGCACACGAAACAGCAGAACCAAAAAAAGCGCACACGAAAAAGCTGGACCAAAAAGAGCGCACACGAAACAGAAGGAGTCGAAATAGCGGACATGAAACAGCAGGAGTCGAAAGAGCGCGCACGAAACAGCTGGACTAAAAAGAGCGCACACCAAACAGCTGGACCAACAAGAGAGCACATGAAACAGCTGGACCAAAAAGAGCGCACACAAAACAGCAGGAGTCGAAAGAGCGCACATGAAACAGCAGGAGTCGAAAGAGCGCGCACGAAACAGTAGAAAAATAAAGAGCGCACACGAAACAGCTGGACTAAAAAGAGCGCACACAAAACTGCAGGAGTCGAAAGAGCGCACACAAAACAGCACATGTAAACACAGGTGTTGAAAGAGCGCACCCGAAACAGCTGGACCAAAAGAGCACACAGGAAACAGATGGACCAAAAACAGCGCACACGAAACAGCTGGACCAAAAAGAGCGCACACGAAACAGTTGGACCAAAAAGAGCGCACACGAAACAGTAGAAAAATAAAGAGCGCACACGAAACAGCTGGACCAAAAAGAACGCCCACGAAACAGCGCACACGAAACAGCTGGACGCAGGAGAACGCACTCTAAACAGCTGGAGCCAAAAGAGTGGACACAAAACAGCACATGTAACCAGAGGTGTTGAAAGAGCGCATCCGAAACAGCTGGACCAAAAGAGCACACAGGAAACAGCTGGACCAAAAAGAGCGCACACGAAACAGTAGAAGAATAAAGAGCGCACACGAAACAGCTGGACCAAAAAGAGTGCACACAAAACAGGACATGTAACCACAGGTGTTGAAAGAGCGCACCCGAAACAGCTGGACCAAAAGAGCACACAGGAAACAGATGGACCAAAAAGAGCGCATACGAAAGAGCTGGACCAAGAAGAGCGCACACGAAACAGTTGGACCAAAAAGAGCGCACACGAAACAGTAGAAGAATAAAGAGCGGACACGAAACAGCTGGACCAACAAGAGCGCACACGAAACAGCTGGACCAAAAAAGAGCGCACAGGAAACAGCTGGACCAAAAAGAGCGCACACGAAACAGCAGGAGTCGAAAGAGCGCACATGAAACAGCAGGAGTCGAAAGAGCGCGCACGAAACAGCTGGACCAACAAGAGCGCACACAAACCTGCAGGAGTCGAAAAGACCACCCACGAAAAAGATGGCGTCAAAAGAGCGTACACAAAAAAGCGGGAGACAAAACAGCTGGACAAAAAGAGCAGACACGAAACTGCAGAAGCTGAAACAGCTGGACCAAAAGAGCGCACACAAAACAGCAGGAGCCGAAACATTACACATGTAACCGCAGGTGTCCAAAGAGCGCACACGAAACAGCTGGAGCCTAAAGAGCGCACAGGAAACAGCTAGAGCCTAAAGAGCACACACGAAACAGCTGGAGCCTAAAGAGCGCACATAAAACAGTTGGAGTCGAAAGAGCCCACACGAACCAGTAGGACACGAAAGAGCCCACACGAAACAGCTGGACCAAAAAGAGCGACCAAGAAACAGCAGGAGGCGAAAGAGGGGACAAAACAGCTGGACCAAAAGAGCACACAGAAAACAGCTGGACCAAAAAGAGCACACACGAAACAGTAGAAGAATAAAGAGCGCACACGAAACAGCTGGACCAAAAAGAGCGCACACGAAACAGCTGGACCAAAAAGAGCGCACACGAAACAGCAGGAGTCGAAAGAGGGCACATGAAACAGCAGGAGTCGAAAGAGCGCGCACGAAACAGCTGGACCAAAAGGAGCGCACACAAAACTGCAGGAGTCGAAAAGAGCACCCATGAAAAAGATGGCGTCAAAAGATCGCACACAAAAAAGCGGGAGACAAAACATTGCACATGTAACCGCAGGTGTCCAAAGAGCGCACACGAAACAGCGGGAGTCGAAAGAGCGCACACGAAACAGCTGGAGCCTAAAGAGCGCACATAAAACAGTTGGAGTCGAAAGAACGCACACGAACCAGTAGGAGCCGAAAGAGCCCCCACGAAACAGCTGGACCAAAAAGAGCGCCGAAGAAACAGCAGGAGGCGAAAGAGTGGACAAAACAGCTGGACCAAAAAGAACGCCCATGAAACAGCTGGAGTTGAAAGAGCGCACCCGAAACAGCTGGACCAAAAGAGCACACAGGAAACAGCTAGACTAAAAAGAGCGCACACGAAACAGTAGAAGAATAAAGAGCGCACACGAAACAGCTGGACCAACAAGAGCGCACAGGAAACAGCTGGACCAAAAAGAGCGCACACGAAACAGCTGGACCAAAAAGAGCGCACACGAAACAGCAGGAGGCGAAAGAACGGACAAAACAGCTGGACCAAAAAGAACGCCCATGAAACAGCTGGAGTCGAAAGAGCGCACACGAAACAGCTGGACCCAGGAGAACGCACTCTAAACAGCTGGAGCCAAAAGAGTGAACACAAAACAGGACATGTAACCACAGGTGTTGAAAGAGCGCACAAGAAACAGCTGGAGCCTAAACATTGCACATGTAACCGCAGGTGTCCAAAGAGCGCCCACGAAACAGCGGGAGTCGAAAGAGCGCACACGAAACAGTTGGAGCCTAAAGAGCGCACACGAAACAGCTGGAGCCTAAAGAGCGCACATAAAACAGTTGGAGTCGAAAGAGCGCACACCAACCAGTAGGACCCGAAAGAGCCCACACGAAACAGCTGGACCAAAAAGAGCGCCGAAGAAACAGCAGGAGGCGAAAGAGGGGACAAAACAGCTGGACCAAAAAGAACGCCCACGAAACAGCTGGAGTCGAAAGAGCGCACACGAAACAGCTGGACCCAGAAGAACGCACTCTAAACAGCTGGAGCCAAAAGAGTGCACACAAAACAGCACATGTAACCACAGGTGTTGAAAGAGCGCACCCGAAACAGCTGGACCAAAAGAGCACACAGGAAACAGCTGGACCAAAAAGAGCGCACACGAAACAGCTGGACCAAAAAGAGCACACACGAAACAGTTGGACCAAAAAGAGCGCACACGAAACAGCTGGACCAAAAAGAGTGCACACGAAACAGCTGGACCAAAAAGAGTGCACACGAGACAGCAGGAGTCAAAAGAGCGCACATGAAACAGCAGGAGTCGAAAGAGCGCGCACGAAACAGCTGGACCAAAAAGAGCGCACACAAAACTGCAGGAGTCGAAAAGAGCACCCACGAAAAAGATGGCGTCAAAAGAACGCACACAAAAAAGCGGGAGACGAAACAGCTGGACCAAAAGAGTGGACACGAAACTGCAGAACTGAAACAGCTGGACCAAAAGAGCGCACGCAAAACAGCTGGAGCAAAAAGAGCACACAGGAAACAGCTGGACCAAATAGAGCGCACACGAAACAGCTGGACCAAAAAGAGCACACACGAAACAGTTGGACCAAAAAGAGAGCACACGAAACAGTAGAAGAATAAAGAGCGCACGCAAAACAGCTGGAGCAAAAAGAGCGCACACGAAACAGCTGGACCAAAAAGAGTGCACACGAAACAGCTGGACCAAAAAGAGTGCACACGAGACAGCAGGAGTCAAAAGAGCGCACATGAAACAGCAGGAGTCGAAAGAGCGCGCACGAAACAGCTGGACCAAAAAGAGCGCACACAAAACTGCAGGAGTCGAAAAGAGCACCCACGAAAAAGATGGCGTCAAAAGAACGCACACAAAAAAGCGGGAGACGAAACAGCTGGACCAAAAGAGTGGACACGAAACTGCAGAACTGAAACAGCTGGACCAAAAGAGCGCACGCAAAACAGCTGGAGCAAAAAGAGCACACAGGAAACAGCTGGACCAAATAGAGCGCACACGAAACAGCTGGACCAAAAAGAGCACACACGAAACAGTTGGACCAAAAAGAGAGCACACGAAACAGTAGAAGAATAAAGAGCGCACGCAAAACAGCTGGAGCAAAAAGAGCGCACACGAAACAGCTGGACCAAAAAAGAGCGCACACGAAAAAGCTGGACCAAAAAGAGCGCGCACGAAACAGCTGGACCAAAAAGAGCGCACACGAAACAGCAGAAGTCGAAAGAGCGCGCACGAAACAGCTGGACCAAAAAGAGCGCACACAAAACTGCAGGAGTCGAAAAGAGCACCCACGAAAAAGATGGCGTCAAAAGAGCGCACACAAAAAAGCGGGAGACAAAACAGCTGGACCAAAAGAGCGCACAAAAAACAGCAGGAGCCGAAACATTGCACATGTAACCGCAGGTGTCCAAAGAGCGCACATAAAACAGTTGGAGTCGAAAGAGCGCACACGAAACAGCTGGACCAAAAAGAGCGACCAGGAAACAGCTGGAGTCGAAAGAGCTGGACGCAGGAGAACGCACTCTAAACAGCTGGAGCCAAAAGAGTGCACACAAAACAGCACATGTAACCACAGGTGTTGAAAGAGCGCACAAGAAATAGCTGGAGCCTAAACATTGCACATGTAACCGCAGGTGTCCAAAGAGCGCCCACGAAACAGCGGGAGTCGAAAGAGCGCACACGAAACAGCTGGAGCCTAAAGAGCGCACACGAAACAGTTGGAGCCTAAAGAGCGCACATAAAACAGTTGGAGCCTAAAGAGCGCACACGAAACAGCTGGAGCCTAAAGAGTGCACATAAAACAGTTGAAGTCGAAAGAGCGCACACCAACCAGTAGGACCCGAAAGAGGCCACACGAAACAGCTGGACCAAAAAGAGCGCCCAAGAAACAGCAGGAGGCGAAAGAGGGGACAAAACAGCTGGACCAAAAAGAGCGCACACGAAACAGTAGAAGAATAAAGAGCGCACACGAAACAGCTGGACCAACAAGAGAGCACACGAAACAGCTGGACCAAAAAAGAGTGCACACGAAAAAGCTGGAGCAAAAAGAGCGCACACGAAACAGCTGGACCAAAAAGAGCGCACACGAAACAGCAGGAGTCGAAAGAGTGCGCACGAAACAGCTGGACCAAAAAGAGCGCACACAAAACTGCAGGAGTTGAAAAGAGCACCCACGAAAAAGATGGTGTCAAAAGAGTGCACACAAAAAAGCGGGAAACAAAACAGCTGGACCAAAAGAGCGCACACAAAACAGCTGGAGCCTAAAGAGCGCACACGAACCAGTAGGAGCCGAAAGAGCCCCCACGAAACAGCTGGACCAAAAAGAGCGCCGAAGAAACAGCAGGAGGCGAAAGAGTGGACACGAAACAGCAGGAGATTAAAGAGCGCACACATAGCAGCAGGAGTCGAAACAGCGCACACGAAACAGCTGGACCCAGGAGAACGCACTCTAAAAAGCTGGAGCCAAAAGAGTGCACACAAAACAGCACATGTAACTACAGGTGTTGAAAGAGCGCACCCGAAACAGCTGGACCAAAAAGAGCACACACGAAACAGCTGGACCAAAAAGAGCGCACACGAAACAGCTGGACCAAAAAGAGCGCACACGAAACAGCTGGACCGAAAAGAGCGCACACAAAACTGCAGGAGCCGAAACATTGCACATGTAACCGCAGGTGTCAAAAGAGCGCACACGAAACTGCAGGAGTCGAAAGAGCACCCACGAAACAGCTGGAGCCTAAAGAGCGCACACGAAACAGCTGGAGCCTAAAGAGCGCACATAAAACAGTTGGAGTCGAAAGAGCGCACCCGAAACAGCTGGACCAAAAGAGCACACAGGAAACAGCAGGAGCCTAAACAGCGCACACGAAACAGCTGGAGCCTAAAGAGCGCCCACGAAACAGCAAGAGTCGAAAGAGCGCACATGTAACCACAGGTGTCAAAAGAGCGCACACGAAACAGCTCGACCATGAAGAACGCACTCTAAACAGCTGGAGTCTAAATAGCGCACTATAAACAACTGGAGCCGAAAGAGTGCACACATAACCGCAGGTGTCGAAAGAGCTGGACCAAAAAGAGCGCCCATGAAACAGCTGGAGCCTAAAGAGCTCACACGAAACAGCTGGAGCCTAAAAGAACACACAAGAAACAGCTGGAGCCTAAAGAGCGCACATGAAACAGCTGGAGCCAAAAAGATCGCACAAGAAACAGCTGGAGCCAAAAGAGAGCACACGAAACAGCTGGACCAAAAAGAGCGCCCACGAAACAGTAGGAGCCTAAAGAGCGGACACTAAAAAGCTGGAGCCGAAAAAGAGCATTCGAAACAGCGGGAGTCGAAAGAGCACACATGAAACCGCAGGAGAATAAAGAGCGCACACGAAACAACTGGAGCAAAAAGAGCACCCACAAAACAGCGGGAGTCGAAAGAGCAGACATGAAACAGCAAGAGTCCAAACAGCGCACAAGAAACAGCTGGAGCCGAAAGAGAGCACACGAAACAGCAGGAGTCGAAAGAGCGCACACGAAACAGCTGGACCAAAAAGAGCGCCCACGAAACAGCAGGAGTCGAAACAGCTGGACCAAAAAGAGCACACAAGAAACAGCTGGAGCCAAAAGAGCGCACACGAAAAAGATGAAGTTGAAAGAGCGCACACGAAACAGCTGGAGCCTAAAGAGCGCACACGAAACAGTTGGAGCCTAAAGAGCGCACATAAAACAGTTGGAGTCGAAAGAGCGCACACCAACCAGTAGGACCCGAAAGAGCCCACACGAAACAGCTGGACCAAAAAGAGCGCCCAAGAAACAGCAGGAGGCGAAAGAGTGGACAAAACAGCTGGACCAAAAAGAACGCCCATGAAACAGCTGGAGTCGAAAGAGCGCACCCGAAACAGCTGGACCAAAAGAGCACACAGGAAACAGCTAGACCAAAAAGAGCGCACACGAAACAGTAGAAGAATAAAGAGTGCACACGAAACAGCTGGACCAACAAGAGCGCACAGGAAACAGCTGGACCAAAAAGAGGGCACACGAAACAGCTGGACGAAAAAGAGCGCACACGAAACAGCAGGAGGCGAAAGAGCGCACACGAAACAGCTGGACCCAGAAGAACGCACTCTAAACAGCTGGAGCCAAAAGAGTGCACACAAAACAGCACATGTAACCACAGGTGTTGAAAGAGCGCACAAGAAACAGCTGGAGCCTAAACATTGCACATGTAACCGCAGGTGTCCAAAGAGCGCCCACGAAACAGCGGGAGTCGAAAGAGCGCACACGAAACAGCTGGAGCCTAAAGAGCGCACACGAAACAGTTGGAGCCTAAAGAGCACACAGGAAACAGCTGGACCAAAAGAGCACACAGGAAACAGCTGGACCAAAAAGAGCGCACACGAAACAGCTGGACCAAAAAGAGCGCACACGAAACAGCTGGACCAAAAAGAGCGCACACGAAACAGCTGGACCAAAAAGAGCGCACACGAAACAGCTGGACCAAAAAGAGCGCACACAAAACTGCAGGAGTCGAAAAGAGCACCCACGAAAAAGATGGCGTCAAAAGAGCGCACACAAAAAAGCGGGAGACGAAACAGCTGGACCAAAAGAGTGGACACGAACCTGCAGAACTGAAACAGCTGGACCAAAAGAGCGCACGCAAAACAGCTGGAGCCGAAACATTGCACATGTAACCGCAGGTGTCCAAAGAGCGCACACGAAACAGCGGGAGTCGAAAGAGCGCACACGAAACAGCTGGAGCCGAAACATTGCACATGTAACCGCAGGTGTCCAAAGAGCGCACACGAAACAGCTGGAGCCTAAAGAGCGCACATAAAACAGTTGGAGTCGAAAGAGCGCACACGAACCAGTAGGAGCCGAAAGAGCCCACACGAAACAGCTGGACCAAAAAGAGCGCCCAAGAAACAGCAGGAGGCGAAAGAGGGAACAAAACAGCTGGACCAAAAAGAACGCCCACGAAACAGCTGGAGTCGAAAGAGCGCACACGAAACAGCTGGACACAGGAGAACGCAATCTAAACAGCTGGAGCCAAAAGAGTGCACACAAAACAGCACATGTAACCACAGGTGTTGAAAGAGCGCACCCGAAACAGCTGGACCAAAAGAGCACACAGGAAACAGCAGGAGCCTGAACAGCGCACACGAAACAGCTGGAGCCTAAAGAGCACACATGTAACCACAAGTGTCAAAAGAGCGCACACGAAACAGATGGAGCCCAAAGATAGCACATGTAACCACAGGTGTCAAAAGATCGCACACAAAACAGCTGGACCAAAAACAGCATCCACGAAACAGCAGAAGCCTAAAGACTGTACACGAAACAGCAGGAGCCTAAAGAGCGTACACGAAACAGCTGGAGCCTAAAGAGCGTACACGAAACAGCTGGAGCCTAAAGAGCGTACACGAAACAGCAGGAGCCTAAAGCGCGCACACGTAACAGCAGGAGTCTAAAGAGGGCACACGAAACAGCTGGACCAAAAAGAGCGCACACAAAACTGCAGGAGTCGAAAGAGCGCACATGAAACAGCTGGACCACAAAGAGCGCACACAAAACTGCAGAAGTCGAAAAGAGCACCCACGAAAAAGATGGCGTCAAAAGAGCGCACAGAAAAAAGCGGAACACGAAACAGCTCGAGCCTAAACATTGCACATGTAACCCCAGGTGTCCAAAGAGCGCACACGAAACAGCTGGAGCCTAAAGAGCGCACACGAAACAGCTGGAGCCTAAAGAGCGCACATAAAACAGTTGGAGTAGAAAGAGCCCACACGAAACAGCTGGACCAAAAAGAGTGCACACGAAACAGCAGGAGGCTAAAGAACGGACAAAACAGCTGGACCAAAAAGAACGCCCACGAAACAGCTGGAGTCGAAAGAGCGCACACGAAACAGCTGGACCCAGGAGAACGCACTCTAAACAGCTGGAGCCAAAAGAGTGCACACAAAACAGCACATGTAACCACAGGTGTTGAAAGAGCGCACCCGAAACAGCTGGACCAAAAGAGCACACAGGAAACAGCAGGAGCCTAAAGAGCGTACACGAAACAGCTGGAGCCTAAAGAGCGTACACGAAACAGCTGGAGCCTAAAGAGCGTACACGAAACAGCTGGAGCCTAAAGCGCGCACATCAAACAGCTGGAGGCTAAAGAGCACACACGAAACAGCAGAAGCCTAAAGAGCACACACGAAACAGCAGAAGCCTAAAGAGCGCACACGAAACAGCTGGAGCCTAAAGAGCACACACGTAACAGCAGGAGTCTAAAGAGGGCACACGAAACAGCTGGACCAAAAAGAGCGCACACAAAACTGCAGGAGTCGAAAAGAGCACACACGAAAAAGCGGGAGACGAAACAGCTGGACCAACAAGAGCGCACAGGAAACAGCTGGAGCAAAAAGAGCGCACAGGAAACAGCAGGAGTCGAAAGAGCGCACATGAAACAGCAGGAGTCGAAAGAGCGCACATGAAACAGCAGGAGTCGAAAAAGCGCGCACGAAACAGCTGGACCAAAAAGAGCGCACACAAAACTGCAGGAGTCGAAAAGAGCGCACACAAAAAAGCCGGAGACGAAACAGCTGGACCAAAAGAGCGCACACGAAACAGCTGGACCAAAAAGAGCGCACACGAAACAGTAGAAGAATAAAGAGCGCACACGAAACAGCTGGACCAAAAAGAGCGCACACGAAACAGTAGAAGAATAAAGAGCGCACACGAAACAGCTGGACCCAAAAGAGCGCACACGAAACAGCAGAACCAAAAAGAGCGCACACGAAACAGCAGGAGTCGAAAGAGCGCACACGAAACAGCTGGACCAAAAAGAGCGCACACAAAACTGCAGGAGTCGAAAGAGCGCACATGAAACAACAGAAGTCGAAAGAGCGCACACGAAACAGCTGGACCAAAAAGAGCGCACACAAAACAGCAGGAGTCGAAAGAGCGCACACGAAACAGCTGGACCCAGGAGAACGCACTCTAAAAAGCTGGAGCCAAAAGAGTGCACACAAAACAGCACATGTAACCACAGGTGTTGAAAGAGCGCACCCGAAACAGCTGGACCAAAAAGAGCACACCCGAAACAGCTGGACCAAAAAGAGCACACACGAAACAGCTGGACCAAAAAGAGCGCACACGAAACAGCTGGACCAAAAGAGCGCACACGAAACAGCAGGAGTCAAAAGAGCGCACACGAAACAGCTGGAGCCTAAAGAGCGCACACGAAACAGCTGGAGCCTAAAGAGCGCACATAAAACAGTTGGAGTCGAAAGAGCGCACCCGAAACAGCTGGACCAAAAGAGCACACAGGAAACAGCAGGAGCCTAAACAGCGCACACGAAACAGCTGGAGCCTAAAGAGCGCCCACGAAACAGCAAGAGTCGAAAGAGCGCACATGTAACCACAGGTGTTGAAAGAGCGCATCCGAAACAGCTGGACCAAAAGAGCACACAGGAAACAGCTGGACCAAAAACAGCGCACACGAAACAGCTGGACCAAAAAGAGCGCACACGAAACAGCTGGACCAAAAAGAGCGCACACGAAACAGTAGAAAAATAAAGAGAGCACACGAAACAGCAGGACCAAAAAGAGCGCACACGAAACAGATGGACCAAAAAGAGCGCACATGAAACAGCTGGACCAAAAAGAGCGCACACGAAACAGCAGGAGTCGAAAGAGCGCGCACGAAACAGCTGGACCAAAAAGAGCTCACACAAAACTGCAGGAGTCGAAAAGAGCACACACGAAAAAGATGGCGTCAAAAGAGAGCACACAAAAAAGCGGGAGACGAAACAGCTGGACAAAAAGAGCGGACACGAAACTGCAGAAGCTGAAACAGCTGGACCAAAAGAGCGCACACGAAACAGCGAGAGTCGAAAGACCGCACACGAAACAGCTGGAGACTAAAGAGCGCACACGAAACAGCTGGACCAACAAGAGCGCACACGAAACAGAAGAAGAATAAAGAGCGCACACGAAACAGCTGGACCAAAAAGAGCGCACACGAAACAGAAGGAGTCGAAAGAGCGCACACGAAACAGCTGGACCAAAAAGAGCGCACACAAAACTGCAGGAGTCGAAAGAGCGCACATGAAACAACAGAAGTCGAAAGAGCGCACACGAAACAGCTGGACCAAAAAGAGCGCACACAAAACTGCAGGAGTCGAAAAGAGCACCCACGAAAAAGATGGCGTCAAAAGAGCGCACACAAAAAAGCGGGAGAGGAAACAGCTGGACCAAAAGAGCGCACACGAAAGAGCAGGAGCCGAAACATTGCACATGTAACCGCAGGTGTCCAAAGAGCGCACACGAAACAGCTAGAGCCTAAAGAGCGCACATAAAACAGTTTGAGTCGAAAGAGCGCACACGAAACAGCTGGACCAAAAAGAGCACACACGAAACAGCTGGACCAAAAAGAGCGCACACGAAACAGCAGGAGGCGAAAGAGCGGACAAAACAGCTGGACCAAAAAGAACGCCCACGAAACAGCTGGAGTCGAAAGAGCGCACACGAAACAGCTGGACCCAGGAGAACGCACTCTAAAAAGCTGGAGCCAAAAGAGTGCACACAAAACAGCACATGTAACCACAGGTGTTGAAAGAGCGCACCCGAAACAGCTGGACCAAAAGAGCGCACAGGAAACAGCTGGACCAAAAAGAGCGCACACGAACAGCTGGACCATGAAGAACGCACTCTAAACAGCTGGAGTCTAAATAGCGCACTCTAAACAACTGGAGCCGAAAGAGCACACACGACAAAGCTGGACAAAAAAGAGCGCCGACGGACAGCAGGAATTGAAAGAGCACAGAAGAAACAGCTGGACCAAATAGAGCGGACACGAAACAGCAGGAGCCGAAACAGCTGGAACAAAAAGAGGGCACACGAAACAGCTGGAGCCGAAAGAGCACACATGTAACCACAAGTGTCAAAAGAGCGCACACGAAACAGATGGACCTAGAAGAACGCACTCTAAACTGCGGGAGTCGAAAGAGCACACACGAAACAGCTGGAGCCGAAAGATTGCACATGTAAACACAGGTGTCAAAAGATCGCACACAAAACAGCTGGACCAAAAACAGCATCCACGAAACATCAGAAGCCTAAAGAGCGTACACGAAACAGCAGAAGCCTAAAGAGCGTACACGAAACAGCAGGAGCCTAAAGAGCGTACACGAAACAGCTGGAGCCTAAAGAGCGTACACGAAACAGCTGGAGCCTAAAGCGCGCACATCAAACAGCTGGAGGCTAAAGAGCGCACACGAAACAGCAGAAGCCTAAAGAGCGCACACGAAACAGCTGGAGCCTAAAGAGCACACACGAAACAGCTGGACCAAAAAGAGCGCACACGAAACAGCTGGACCAAAAAGAGCGCACATGAAACAAAAGGAGTCAAAAGAGCTCACAAGAAACGGCTGGAGCTGAAAGAGCGCGCATGAAACAGCTGGAACTCAAACAGCTGGACCAAAAAGAGCACCCAAGAAACAGCTGGAGCATAAAGAGCTCACACGAAAGAGCAGGAGTTGAAAGAGCGCGCATGAAACAGCTGGACCAAAAAGAGCGCCAACGAAACAGCTGGACCAAAAGAGCGTACACGAAACAGTGTGAGTCGAAAGAGCACACACGAAAAAACTGGAGCCAAAAGAGCGAACACGAAACAGCTGGACCAAAAAGAGCGCACACAAAACTGCAGGAGTCGAAAAGAGCGCACAAGAAACAGCTGGAGCCTAAAGACAGCACACGAAAAATCGGGAGCCGACACAGTGCACACGAAACAGCGGGAGTCGAAAGAGCGCACACGAAACAGCTGGACAAAAAAGAGCGCACACGAAACAGCTGGAGCCGAAACAGAGCACGCGAAACAGCTGGAGCCGAAACAGCGCACACGAAATAGCTGGAGCCGAAACAGCGCACGCGAAACAGCTGGAGCCGAAACAGCGCACACGAAACAGCTGGAGCTGAAACAGTGCATACATAACCGCAGGTGTCGAAAGAGCGTACACGAAACAGTAGGAGTCGAAAGAGTGAAGACGAAACAGCAGGAGCCTAAAGAGCGCACACAAAACAGCAGGAGTCGAAAGAGCACACAAGAAACGACTGGAGTCGAAACAGCTGGACCAAAAAGACCGCCCACGAAACAACAGGATTCGAAAGAGCTGGACCAAAAAGAGCGCCCATGAAACAGCTGGAGCCTAAAGAGCGCACACGAAACAGCTGGAGCCTAAAAGATCGCACACGAAACAGCTGGAGCCAAAAAGATCGCACAAGAAACAGCTGGAGCCAAAAAGATCGCACAAGAAACAGCTGGAGCCAAAAGAGAGCACACGAAACAGCTGGACCAAAAAGAGCGCCCACGAAACAGTAGGAGCCTGAAGAGCGGACACTAAAAAGCTGGAGCCGAAAAAGAGCATTCGAAACAGCGGGAGTCGAAAGAGCACACACGAAAAAGCGGGATCCGAAATAACGCAGACGAAACAGCTGGAGCCGAAACAGTGCACATGAAACCGCAGGTGTCGAAACAGCTGGAGCTGAAAGGGCGCCCACGAAAGAGCTGGAGCCTATAGAGCTGGACCAAAAAGCGCGCCCAAGTAACAGCAGGAGTGGAAAGAGCTCACACGAAAGAGGAGGAGTCGAAAGAGTGCACAAGAAACGGTTGGAGCTGAAAGAGCACAAACAAACAACTGGACCAAAAAGAGTGCCCACGAAACAGCTGGAGCTCAAACAGTACATGCGTAACCGTGGCCGTAAGCGTAAGCGCACAAGAAACAGCAGGAGTCGAAACAGCTGGACCAAAAAGAGCGCAAAAGAAACAGCGGGAGTCGAAAGAGTGGACACGAAACGGCTGGAGTCGAAAGAGCGCACAAGAAACGGCTGGAGCTGAAAGAGAGCACACGAAACAGCAGGAGTTGAAAGAGCACACAGGAAACAGCTGGAGCCAAAAGACCTCACAAGAAACAGCTGGAGCCGAAAGAGCACAAACGATACAGATAGAGCCAAAAGACTGCACAAGAAACAACTGGAGCCAAAAGAGCGCACACGATACAGCTGGAGCCGAAAGAGCGCACATGAAACAGCTGGACCAAAAAGAGCGCCCACGAAACAGCTGGCGCCTAAAGAGCGCACACGAAACAGCTGGACCAAAAAGAGCACCCACGACACAGCATGAGTCGAAAGAGCGCACAGGAAACAGCTGGAGCCAAAAGAGCGCACAAGAAACAGCTGCACTGAAAGAGCGCACACAGAACAGCAGGAACCTAAAGAGCTCACACGAAACGGCTGGACAAAAAAGAGCGCACACGAAACAGCTGGAGCTAAAACAGCGCACACATAACTGCAGGTGTCAAAAGAGCGAAGACGAAATGGCTGGAGTCGAAACAGCTGGACCAAAGAGAGCGCCCAAGAAACAGCTAGAGCCTAAAGAGTGCCGACGAAACACCAGGAGCCTAAAGACCACACACGAAACAGAAGGAGCGGAAACAGCTGGAGCCGAAAGATCGCACAAGAAACAGCTGGAGCCAAAAGAGCGCACACGAAACAGCTGGACCAAAAAGAGCAAACACGACACAGCATGAGTCGAACGAGCGCACAGGAAACAGCTGGAGCCAAAAGAGTGCACAAGAAACAGCTGGACTAAAAGAGCGCACACAAAACAGCAGGAGCCTAAAGAGCACCCATGAAACAGCAGGAGCGGAAACAGCTGGGCCAAAAAGAGCGCACAAGAAACAGCTGGAGCCAAAAGAGAGCGCACGAAACAGCGGGAGTCGAAAGAGCGCACACGAAACAGCTGGACCAAAAAGAGCGCCCACGAAACAGCTGGAGCCTAAAGAGCGCACACGAAACAGCAGGAATTGAAAGAGCTCACACGAAAAAGATGGAGTCAAAACAGTGCAGACGAAACAGCTGGAGTCGAAAGAGCACAAAGGAAACAGTTGGAGCCAAAAGAGAGCACAAGAAACAGCTGGAGCTGAAAGAGCGCACACGAAACAGCAGGAATGTAAAGAGCGCACACAACACAGCTGGACCAAAAAGAGCACCCACGAAACAGCAGGAGTCGAAAGAGCGCACATGAAACAGCAGGCACCTAAAGAGCGCCCACGAAGTAGCAGGAGCCGAAACAGCTGGACTAAAAGACCGCACACGAAACAGCAGGAGCCTAAAGAGAGCAAACAAAACACCTGGACCAAAAAGAGCACCGTCAAAACAGCAGAAGCCGAAACAGCTGGACCAAAAAGAGCAGCCACGAAAAAGCAGGAGTTGAAAGAGCGCACACGAAACAGCGGGACCAAAAAGAGCGCCCACGAAACAGCTGTACCAAAAAGAGCGCACATGAAACAGCAGGACCCGAAACAGCGCACACAAAACAGCGGAAGTCGAAAGAGCGCACAAGAAACACCTGGAGCAAAAAGAGCGCAAACGAAAAAGCAGGAGTCGAAACAGCTGGACCAAAAGAGTGCACACAACAAACAGGAGTCAATAGAGTGCACACGAAACAGCTGGAGCCTAAAGAGCGCACACGAAACAGCAGGAGTTGAAAGAGCTCACACGAAAAAGATGGAGTCAAAACAGTGCAGACGAAACAGCTGGACCGAAAAGAGCATGCATGAAACAGCAGGAGTCGAAAGAGAGCACATGAAACAGCAGGAGTTGAAAGAGCGCCCACGGAACAGCAGGAGCCGAAACAACTGGACTAAAAGACCGCACACGAAACAGCAGGAGCCTAAAGAGAGCACACAAAACACCTGGACCAAAAAGAGCGCACACGAAAGAGCAGGAGTCGAAACAGCTGGACCAAAAAGAGCGCACGCGAAACGGTGGGAGTCGAAAGAGTGGACAAGAAACAGCAGTGTAACGAATCAAAGGCATTACTAGCATTATTCTTTTCCACCAGAATAATGTAATGGATCAACTTTAAACATGAAAAACGAAACAGAAGCACACACTTGGATTCAACGCACCTTTTTAAAGGAGACGAGTTTTAAAGCGTGCCCACGTTATCTACCAGAATATGTTGTAACTCGGATGAATCTGCAACGTTTAAAATAATATTCTCCACCAGTTACAGTTTATGTAACAAATTAAAAGATGTTTAACACGTTTAAATGTATTCTCCAATTTATGTAAGGAATTAGCTCGAATGGCATGAAATATATCTATATATCTAATCAACGCGTGTTGTGACCAGTTATAAATATACATCAGCCATGAAAGGGAATTCATGTAGGTGCACATATACATATAGATAATTAACTACAACGGATTATAATGAATTATGACTATGTATGTGGCCTAGATCAGCTTTATGAACTCTAAAGAGTGGGTTTATCCTTCTGGCCAGGAAGAATTAACTCACGAAGTTTGTTATTAAAGATTAGAGTGGGTAATCGAGATCTTATGTAGCGTATAATTGACTCATCACGTGACCAAAACAGAGAAAATCAAGCGTGGGATAATAGATTTTAATAGCTAGATGTAACTATGGATACACACGACTAACTCTAAGCAAAACATACATATATACACATCTATATACAGGGAGAGAAAAGGGATAGAGAGAAAGTAATGAAAGAAAGGGAAGCAGACAAAAACACAACTATTTAGCCTTTTTCAGAACCAGCACGAACTTAATTGTCCTGTAACACAGGGGTCCAATCTTAAACGCAGATATAGGTCATTAACTATACTTGCATAGCCTCGGGGTTGACAGTTTGCGCGAGGTCGTGTAGAGTTCGCTGTGTCCTTTGTAAAGGCGTGAGGTAGTAGTTGCATCTTGTGTCCGGAGAGAGAGAGATCCTGGCTTCCTCTTCCCGGGGCACGTGGCTCCGGGGGAGAGAAAGCGGAAGGAGTGTAGAAGTGAACTCTAACTCGAGTTGAAGTGAGTGTGGTGTTGTTTTAAAGACAACACCAACGCACACGCCTCTTTGGGCTATGGGCCAATCAGGAAGTTGGGTTTGCATGTCCGGATGAACTCTCTTTGTCTGGTCTCGGACCCTAATTTACATGTCCAGGGAGGAGCCGGTCTATACCGTGTTATGAATGAAATTAAGAGAAAACATGAAATAATGTGTCCCATTGCAATATGATATGCATAATCAATCCGGGTATCTCGAGACGATTAACTACATACCAAATTCGATGGACTTGTAAAGAATATTACAAATAAAACCTGGTTACAGACATTTAAAATGATATGCTAGATTAAACTATCTAAAGTCATTAAGGTTAGTTACATAAACACACAATATATGTAAACAAGATAACATCACACTATTTAGGGAGACCTTAGGGAGGACATTTTCTCCTCTGGCTTTCTGACTTTGAGGCTAATCTGTGGTCGTAAACCAAGATTAGATCAGAAATTTACAGGCCCTTGGTCGGAGTTTTGGTGGACCCCTGCTGACGAACTAATCGTGAAGTTTCCCAGACGTTCAGTCATCAAAGGTTTGTGTTATTGCAGGGGTAAGTCCTGTGTGGGTTCCAAAGAGTCTTTTGCATCCCAAGGGTGCATCTGGTGAAAGGAGGCCTCTCGGGGATACTCTAGGTCACCTGAGTGGTGAAACTTTCTGTTTCGTTTGGGTTAATTTAGAAATCAGTTTGGGCATAGTCATACGCTACAGCAGGAATCGAAAGATCCCACACGAAACAGCAGGAGCCGAAACAGCTGGGTGAAAAAGAGCGAACATGAAACGGCGGGAGTTGAAAGAGAGGACACGAAACAGCAAGAGTCGAAACAGCTGGACCAAAAAGAGCGCACGCGAAACGGCGGGAGTCGAAAGAGTGGACAAGAAACAGCAGGAATCGAAAGATCTCACACGAAACAGCAGGAGCCGAAACAGCTGGACCAAAAAGAGCGCACGCGAAACGGCGGGAGTCGAAAGAGCGGACATGAAACAGCTGGAATCGAAAGATCGCAGACAAAACAGCAGGAGCCGAAACAGCTGGACCAAAAAGAGCTCACACAAAACAGCTGGACCAAAAAGAGCACCCACGAAACAGCAGGAGTCGAAAGGGCGCACACGAAACAGCAGGAGTCGAAAGAGAGCACAAAAAACAGCTGGAGCCAAAAGAGCTCACACGAAACAGCAGGAGTCGAAACAGTGCAGACGAAACAACTGGACGCGAAACAGCTGGACCAAAAAGAGCTCACACGAAACAGTAGAAGTCGAAAGAGCTCACACGAAACAGAAGGAGTTGAAAGAGGTCAGAAGAAAAGGCTGGGGCTGAAGGAGCGCACACGAAACAGCTGGAGCCTAAAGAGCGCACACGAAACAGCTGGAGCCTAAAGAGCGTACACGAAACAGCAGGAGCCGAAACAGCTGGACCAAAAAGAGCGCACACAAAACGGCAGGAGTCGAAACAGCTGGAACAAAATAGCGCACAAAAATCAGCACGAGCCGAAACAACTGGAACAAAAAGAGCTCACACGAAACAGCAGGAGCCGAAACAGCTGGACCAAAAAGAGCTCACACAAAACAGCTGGACCAATAAGAGCACCCACGAAACAGCAGGAGTCGAAAGGGCTCACACGAAACAGCAGGAGTCGAAAGAGAGCACAAAAAACAGCTGTAGCCAAAAGAGCTCACACGAAACAGCAGGAGTCGAAACAGTGCAGACGAAACAACTGGACGCGAAACAGCTGGACCAAAAAGAGCGCCCACAAAACAGCTGGAGTCGAAAGAGCACACACGAAATAGCTGGACCAAAAAGAGCGCCCACGAAACAGCTGGAGCCTAAAGAGCGCACACGAAAAAGTTGCACCAAAAAGAGCGCACAAGGAACAGCTGGAGCGTAAAGAGCGCACACAAAACAGCTGAAGCCGAAACAGCTGGAGCGAAACAGCTGGACCAAAAAGAGCGCCCACGAAACAGCAGGAGCCTAAAGAGCGCACACGAAACAGCAGGAGCCTAAAGAGTGCACACAAAACAGTAGGAGTCGAAGGAGCGCACACGAAACAGCTGGACCAAAAAGAGCACCCACGAAACAGCTGGAGTCAAAAGAGTTTACACAAAACAGCTGGACCCAGAAGAAAGCAATCTAAACAGCTGGAGCCGAAAGAGCGCACAAGAAAAGGTTGGACCAAAAGAGCGAACACAAAACTGCAGGAGTCGAAAGAGCGCACACAAAACAGCTGGCCCAAAAAAAGTGCACACAAAACAGCAGGAGACGAAACAGCTGGACCAAAAGAGCGCCCACGAAACAGAAGGAGACGAAACAGTGCACATAAAACCACAGGTGTTGAAAGAGCTGGAGCAAAAAGCGTGCCCAAGAAACAGCAGGAGTGGAAAGAGCTCACACGAAAGAGGAGGAGTCGAAAGAGTGCATAAGAAACAGCTGGAGCACAAACAGTACACACGTAACCGCAGGTGTCGAAAGAGCTCACACAAAACAGCTGGACCAAAAAGACCTCACACGAAACGGCAGGAGTCGAAAGAGCACCAACGAAACAGCTGGACCCGGACGAACGCACAAGAAACGGCTGGAGCCAAAACAACATGAACCAAAAAGAGAGCCAACAAAACAGCAGGATTCGAAAGAGAGCACAAAAAAACAGCTGGACCAAAAAGAGTGCACACGAAACAGAAGGAGCGGAAACAGCTGGACCAAAAAGAGCGCACACGAAACACAAGCAGTCGAAAGAGCGCAAATGAAACAGCTGGACCCAGAAGAACGCACTTGAAAGAGCGCACACGAAAAACGGGAGCCGAAACAGAGCAGACAAACAGCTGGAGCCTAAAGACCTCACAAGAAACAGCTGGAGCTGAAAGAGCGCACACGAAACAGCGGGAGTCGAAAGCGGGCACACGGAACAGCAGGAGTCGAAACAGTGCACATGTAACCACAGGTGTCGAAAGAGCTCACAAAAAACAGGAGGAGTCGAAAGAGCGAAGACGAAACAGCAAGAGCCAAAACAACTGGACTAAAAAGAGCGCACAAGAAACAGCAGGAGCCTAAAGAGCACCCACAAAACAGCAGGAGCCGAAACAGTGCACATGTAAACGCAGGTGTCCAAAGAGAGCACACGAAACAGCTGGAGTCGAAAGAGCGCACACAAAACAGCTGGACCAAAAAGAGCACCCACGAAAAAGATTGCGTCAAAAGAGCGCACACAAAAAAGCGGGAGACGAAACAGCTGGACCAAAAGAGCGCACACAAAATAGCGCAAAAGAAAAAGCTGGACCATGAAGAACGCACTCTAAACAGCTGGACCAAAAAGAGCACCCAAGAAACAGCAGAAGGCGAAAGAGCGGACAAAACAGCTGGACCAAAAAGAATGCCCACGAAACAGCTGGAGTCAAAAGAACGCACATGAAACAGATGGAGTCGAAAGAGCGCACACGAAAGAGCAGGAGTAAAACGAGCACACACAAAACAGCTGGACCGAAAGAGTGCACACGAAAGAGCATGAGTCAAAAGAGCGCACACGAAACAGCTGGAGCCTAAAGAGAGCCCAAGAAACAGCAGGAGGCGAAAGAGCGGACAAAACAGCTGGACCAAAAAGAACGCCCACGAAACAGCTGGAGTCAAAAGAGCGCACACGAAACAGCTGGACCAAAAAGAGCGCACACGAAACAGCAGCAACCTAAAGAGTGCCCAAGAAACAGCTGGAGCCGAAAGAGCGCCGACGAAACAACAGGAGTTGAAAGAGCACACACAAACAGATGAAACCAAAAGCGCACAGACGAAACAGCTGGACCAAAAACAGAGCCCAAGAAACAGCTGGACCAAAAACAGTGCCCAAGAAACAGCTGGACCAAAAAGAGCGCCCAAGAAACAGCTGGACCAAAAAGAACGCACACGAAACAGCAGGAGTCGAAAGAGCTCACAAGAAACGGCTGGAGCTTAATTTTAAAAAAGGTTACTATATTTATACATTTATATTTAGGTGATGATTTAGTTAGGATAAGACAATTTGCACATTTCTTAAACTTTACCTGCTCCTTCGACATGTCCTCTGTAGAAAGTCCATAGACTACAGTACCGCTCTTTCTCTTCACAGACTTCCCTGTGCCTTTCTGTTTTGGAGGCTGAAACAGTAATGTGTTATTAGTTTAGCCTTAACTCCATATTTAAAACTTAAACATACATTTAACAACAAAAGACTAGACTAGGCTCTAAATGTTGTTTAGCTAACTAGTGGTTTGTAAAATAGGTAAGCTGTATTGATTATCGAAAGTTAGCCTTTTAGCTATTAAAAACATTTAACCCTTTAAACTGATCAAATATTTCATTTGTTCAAAGTACATTCATATTCACCATGATGTTGTTTTAATTGGATAATTAGCTTTACTGTTATTGTTAAGCACCAGTACACCAAGACAAATTCCTTGTACATGTAAACCACTTATCTATATCTGTCTCTATATATCTATATAACATTGACGTAAACCCACAGTACTTGGCAATAAAGGTGATTCTAAATCTGATTCTGATTCTGATTCTAAATCTGATTCTGATTCTAAATCTCGTCACTGCATGTAAAGACGCGCTGTATCTGAAACCGCTCCCTATCTCCTATTATAGTGCACTACTTATTCTTCTTCTTTGGATTTTAACGGCAGCTTGCATCCTTGATGTCGCACTACTGCCATCTTCTGGACTTAATTAACTCCTATACAGAGCGCCATGTCATATTCTCGTCATTAGTCCAGTTTTTATTAGAAAGCAGATGAAGTATTTCCTTCCTTGTTCACTCCCACTGCATTCCAATATATTCTTTACTCCATGTCCTGTTAATCCTATTCTTTCCACGTCTGTTATCATGTCCATCCTCTGTATTTCATATTTCCTACTAATAACAAGCACATGTTCTACAGTCTCTGGTATTTGACAACGTTCACAAAATCCAGTTGGATGTTTCCCTATAACATGAAGTGCACTATTAAACTTATTGTGTCCTGCCCTTAGTCGGGACATAATTGTCTCCTCTCTCCTGTTTTTTCCCTTCTTTCCACAGTGTCAACTCTTCTTTTTAATGAATATAGATGTCTTCCTTTTAATTCCTGATCCCATTGTTGCTGCCATTCTTTAATAATTCTTTCCCATACAATGCTCTTTCTTTCTGATCTTGAAAGATTGATGTCCGTGTCTATAATCTCTTTTTTTCAACGCTTGCTTGGTTATTTTGTCTACCCTTTCATTTCCCATAATGCCAATATGCGCTGGGATCCACATGAATATAACCTCATTATCTTGCTTCTTTAATCTTGAGTGGATAATCATTATTTCATAGAATAGCTCCTGATGATTTCTGGTCAAACCTGATTTGAGACTCCAGAGGACAGATACTGAATCACTATAAATTAAAGCTTTACCTGGTATATTTTGTTTAATCCATTCAAACGCTATCAAGATGGCATATAGTTCAACAGCACATACACTTAAGTTATTGGAGGTCTGCCTGTATATCTCATTCCTCTGACTGGGAACTACTACTGCAGAGCCTGTATCTCCTGTAATAGGATCTTTTGATCCATCTCTAAAAATGTGTTTAAAATATTTGTACTTATCTTTCACATATCTATTAAATTCACTCACCAAATCAGTCTGTTCATTCATTGCCTTGGTTTGTAGTAGTTCCAAATCTACTACCAAAATATCTAACATCTACATAGGGATTCAATTCAATTCAGTTTAATTTGTATAGCGCTTTTAACAATGGAAATTGTCACAAAGCGGCTTTACAAAAACATATAAATTCAGGATATAGGTTTTAAATTAAGGAAATTATCCCCAATGAGCAAGCCAGAGGCAACGGCGATGGTGACGAGTAAAAACTCCATGAAATGAGGATGAAACCTTGAGAGAAACCAGGCTCAAGGGGAACCCATCCTCATCTGGGTGACACCGGATAGTGTAATTATAAATAAATCCCTTCTATAAATGTACCAATACTACATGGTCAAATAGTGCAGTTGTGTAACCAGAAGATTCATTCCAGTTTTTACATGGAGTCTGTTTTGATCATCATGGCATAGCTGTACATATGAATTGAGGTTCAAAGCCATCTTTATGGTTTTTAGGTGGTACCATCCTCAGTAATCACAGTTATCTTTAGGTTGCATCGTCTGGGGTCATCCTCAGCAGCAGCACTTGATTTGATGAGAGCTCCAACCAGAAGTAGGGCATCAGATGGATCAGGCAGGTCCGGAGAGCAGAAGTGGAGAGGCGGGATCGCTGGTATCTCAGGAGTATCATGTGTAGCTCGACAGAAAGAGAGAGAGAGAGAGAGAGAGAGAGAGAGAGAGAGAGAGAGAGAGAGAGAGAGAGATTATTAGGCATGGTTATTGTCCCATAATGGTTAAGGACAATGCACTTTGCGTGAGTGCAGGCAGGGACTCTGGCAAGACTAGCTATGTCAGCATAAAAAAAGGGAGAGCCAGAAGGTGACACAGACATGAGGGCTCCTCAGCGGAGCTCCACCTGGAGGTTAACCTGGCAACCTCCAGCCCCAAGCTCCAGCCGGAGACCCAGCAGGAGGTCTCCTCAGCGGAGCTCAGACCAGAGCTCCAGCCCTGTTCCTGCCGGAGGTCCACGGGATGACGTCCTCCCAAGTTAAGTCCATGCCGGAGGTCCATGGGATGACCTCCTTTCCATGTCCTAGTCCTAGTCCTAGAGTACAGTAGTTGAAGCCCTTATGCATCGTTTTCATGATTACAGGGATGAATCCTACTTTGGAGGACTCTGGAAAGATGCCTTAAATACTGCTGAATAATGCAATGTTGAGACTGAACCAAGTCCAAAATGAAAGTCAAAATCTAGCATAAAGCTCCAAGGATACAGCACAATGGTTTATTAGGTGAGTGTTCTGAGATTACAAAGTACACTTTTCACACCGGTATATTCTACCCTGTTCTCGATAATATGCCGAGTGAGCTAAACCAATGAATCTCAAAACAAAACTGTGAAATTATGATGGGAATCCAAGTGTTAAATCCCAAAAGTGCCATTTTCTGCCAAGAGGAAGCAATATTTCCATTTGCCTGTACTTATGAATGCAACACTGAAGACCTCAGACATGAAATTCATCAAATGAAATGAATTGTGGAGAGGAAAGTGCAAGCTGGCATACAGAAAAACACTAGTGTAGTAGAAAGAAGTATTCCATGGGCTTGTTGTGCAACATTGCAGTTGCCATACCTGTGAGTACAGCTGCATGTTAACACAGCTTCTCCACTCTCAAGCTGGTTAAAACTTACCTGCGTTCAAACATGGATGATGATAGACTGAGCAACCTTGGTGTACTAAGTGTAGAGTCATAGCAAGCAAAGTCCTTGATCCTAGATGAGTTTGTGAATATATTTGCTTTAAACCACAACAATCACAGAATCCAGTTGTAAGTGATAATACCTTAATTTGTTTTGATGACAAATTGTAAGTCAGACTTTCACTTAAAATAAATTCTCATTTGAAATCAGTACAGAGTTGCCAGGCTTTTGTGGTCCTTTTTAAATGATGTTTTTGCAGCTTTGGGAGATATTACATTTACTCTGAAACCAGAAATCATATTAAAGATTTGACTGATTAAATATATTATGATGTTGACTTTCAGATCCTATGTAGTTATTTGCTCTAACAGCACCATAAGTTAACGTGAACATTTTCAACATAATGACTTTCTTTCATGAAACACAAAAGGATATGTTAGGCATAATATTAATCTCAAGTCACCATGACTGAGGTTAACGTTCTGCCTTAGATCTCCTTGGGTTCGAAGGAAGTAACTCATACAGGCTTGGAACAATATGAAAATGGTGTAAATGGTGATATAAATTTCATTTGTGTGTGAACAAACAGACCAATTAATTACTGATGCTTGAACTGGGCACCTAAAATAGCCTAGTATTTTAGTATTTTATTTGAAATAGCCGCTCTGTGTGCTGCCAGTGTCCGGTGTAAAGTCACTTTGATTAACATGACAGCAGGTTGGACTGCGTTCTGGTGTAAAATGGGCTTAAGAGGAGATCCAGATTGAATGAAGGCTAATGAAAATTTGTAGAATAATAATAATAATAATAATAATAATAATAATAATAATAATAATAATAATAATAATAATAATAATATGGTATCTTTAATTATTATTAAATATTCCATAAATGAAGTTTCCATGCAGAGACCCCAATCCGCATCTCAGGTGAATCCCACGTGGGGTCGCGACCCCCAGTTCGAGAATTTGTGCGTTAAATCTTGTGCGTCATCTGCGTGTTCGTCATTCGTCTTAAAATTGTTTGTGTTTAAACTGTCTCCATGGTGATAAATGCGCTCCATCGAATCTTTTAAACCAAAACACAGCATTGAGTTTCTGCTTCGCTACGGATCAACATCAACTCTCGCAACTCAACAAAAAGTGACGTCTGACGAAGAAAACCATGGATTTCAAAGGATTTCTGCCGGATCTGAAGAACTGGAGCCTGGGTGAGATCGCCTGTGCTGCGGGGCTGGTCGTGCTCTCTGCCGGGGCGGGTTACTGTGTTTACCGCCGCTTGCGGAGAGGAAGCGCTCCTCTTGACCACACTCAGCCTCCTCAAGGTAGGAGGAGCTTCAGTCGGTCATATGACTTTACTGCCTCACTGCTTTTACAATAAATCATGTTTAAGTTACACTGTGTTACAGTCTGATGTTCTCCACCTTACAAGTGATCTTGTTTGTCGGGGTGAATTAGCTTAATGCTAGTTTTATTTTGATATTTTATTTTTACAAGAGTGCCATTTGAGTTCTGGGGAAGACGAGAGGGAATTTTCAAGGGGGTGGGACTTGGGGCCTGCCGTTTGGGGGGAAGGGGATGGGAGGGGGGATGGGGTGGGAATATTGTTTAGATCTTTTGATTGGGTGGTGGATTCGGTGGTGTCGGTGGTGCCGGGGAGGGTATTGTGTGTAGATGGGAGGTGGAGGGGGCAGAGCTACAGGGCCATAGGGGTCTACGCATCATGTAGGCGGGGGCAGAGGCAGGGGTTTTTCCGCCTGCTGGAGCCCCTCCTCTACACCAATAGGCTAATTTTAGTCGGGGGGGATTTTAACGTTGATATAGACACCGAGGGAGGGAGGGAGCTGGCCCAAGTGATGGCAGGGGCAGGCCTGGTTGACTTGTTTAGGGAGGTCGAGCCGCAAGCTTCCGGGCATTTCGTCGCGGCTGGACCTCCTGTTTGTGGCGGGTAGAGTGACGGTGCAGTCGTGCCTTCTGAGGCCCTTCTGGGCCTCCGACCACTGCATGGTAATCGGCAGCATCCATGTAGACGGGAAGCAAAGGGGAAGGGGGTCATGGAGGTTGAATGCGTCCATCATCCAGGACCTCCACTTTGTCGAGGTCTTCCGCCAACTTTATGTTGGGTGGAGGCGCCTTAGGATGCTGTACGGTTCGCAAACGGAGTGCTGGGAGGACCTGAAAAAGAGGATTGCCATCTTATGTCGCTGGTGGGGACAGGAGATGGCAAAAAGGAAGAGGGAAAGGCCAGGCAGTGGTCCTGGCAATTACAAAGGGCCTGGCAAGATGGCGATCAGGGGCGGCTCAGGGAAGCTAGTGAGGCCCTACGGGCCCACTACGAGGCTGAGGCCCATAGCTACTTTGTCCAGGCAGGCAGGCAGGCGCTCGAGCAGGACGAGCGCCCCACACGCTACTTCTTTAGTAGCGTCAAAAGCCGTCAGCGGGGGTCCTACATTGAGGGCCTGAGGGAAGGTGCCCTTGTCCAGACGTCGATAGACAAGATGCTGGGCGTGGCTAGGGCCTTCTATAGCGACCTCTTCCAGCGAAGAGAGTCGAGGGAGGACCTCGCAGCTGGGTTTCTGGAGGTCATCGCCGGCCGGTTGCCGGATGGCGATGCCTCCGAGTTGGAGGGACAGGTGTCCCTGGAGGAGGTGGAGGGAGCTATGCTCTCCCTGAAAACCGGAGTGGCTCCCGGTTGCGATGGGTTGCCCGTCGAGTGGTACAGGACTTTCTGGCCACTGGTGGGCCCAGATCTGCTGGCCGTTTACAGGGAGGCGGTGGTGAAGGGGCTCCTTCCTCCGTCCGCGAGAGTGGGGCACATCGCCCTGCTGCATAAGAAGGGCAACCGGGCGGACTTGGCGAACTGGAGGCCGATCACTCTGTTGACGGCCGATTATAAGATCTTCGCCAAGATGCTGGTTCACCGCCTTAGGAGGGTGATTGCCTCGGCTGTTCACCCTGACCAGACCTGTGGGGTGCCCGGGCGCATGTGCAGCATGAACCTGGCGTTGGTCAGAGATGCCCTGGTCTGGGCTGAACAACGCCGCGTGCCATTGGCCCTGTTGAGTCTGGACCAAGAGAAGGCTTTTGATCACGTCTCACACGCGTTCCTGTTCACGCTGTTGGAGCGGATGGGCTTTGGTCCAGATTTTGTGGCCATGGTACGGCTGCTCTATGCAGGGGCGGGCAGCCATGTCGCCATTAACGGGTTCCTCTCCGAGCTGATCGTGCAGCGAGGGGGGGTCAGGCAGGGGTGCCCACTGTCGCCAATGCTCTATGTGTTGTACCTAGAGCCTTTGGTGGAACGGCTGAGAAGGGAGCCTGCTTTTCAGGGACTTCATATCCCTGGGGCAGGCGGAGTCAGAGCCAAGGTCTCGGCGTACGCCGATGACGTGACGCTCTTTATGGGGCGGGACGAGGACTTTTGTGCGGTCGGGCGGGTTCTGGAGGCATTCTCGAATGCCACCGGGGCACGTGTTAACCGCGGTAAGTCCTCAGTCTTGTGCGCGGGAGCGTGGGCCGGTCGGACAGAGGTCCCGGGGGGTTTCTCCCTGTGCCAGGATGGACTGAAGATTCTGGGTGTTGTCTTCTGGAGAGAGGGCAGCGCCCAGAAGAATTGGGACACCGCCCTCAGAAAGCTGCAGGCAAGGGCCGAGAGCTGGGGCAGGAGAGATCTCTCCCTTACCGGGAGAGTGGTTGCGGTGAATGCCGACCTGCTGGCGGGCCTCAACCATTTGGCCTATGTCTTCCCCGTCCCGTTCGTGACGGGGAGGCGCTTGGAGCGCCTCATATTTACTTTCATTTGGGGGGGGAGGAACGAGCAGGTCGCCCGCGTCAGGATGTACATGGAGCGGGAGGAAGGCGGGAGGGGAGTGGCGTGTGCCCCCCTCAAGACTATGGCTATGTACGTGGCCTTCCTGGCGAGGTTGGTCAGGGGATCAGAGGGACACATGGCGTCCCTGTTCGCAAAGTTCTGGTTGGGCTTTTCGCTGCGGGAAGTGATCCCCTGGAGAGGTACAGCGCCATGGTCAACCGACCGCCCATGGCATTACCAGAAGGTGGCCGAGTTCCTTAGGGACCGGCCGTGGTGCCTGGTGGATGGCCTTGTGCTAGACCACCGAAAACTCTATAAGAAATGGAGGGACTGCTGTGCGGCACAAACCAGTGTGGCCCCACCCCGTATGCCGGGCATCGACTGGGCAGCGTTACAGCCCAAGTGGCTGGACGGGGCCAGCAAAGATCTGCACTGGTTGGGGGCTCTGGGACGTCTCCCGGTGAGGGAACGCTTGCATCGGCATGGCGTGTGTCGTTCGCCTCTGTGTCCGGTCGGATGCGGAGGCGAGGAGACGATCGAGCATGCGATGTGGTCGTGCCCCGTCGCGACCCGTTTCTGGAGACGCGTGTCAGAGTGGTTGGCAGCTGGAGGGGGAGCGGACATTCACCGTGACCTCGTGCTGTACGGCAGTGGGTTGAAGTGCATGGGGCCTGAGAGGGCCAGGCCGCTGTGGCAAGCCGTCTCGGTGGCGAAGTGCGTGTTGTGGGGCACGAGGTGCGAGTGCATCCGGATCCTATCTCCACGGGTCAACCAGGGGAGCCTGTTCCGGGCATTCAGGGCCAGACTCCGAAAGGTAGGACAGGGGGAGGATGGTGGACAGGGATTTGTGAGGGTAGGAGTGGGAGGGGTAGAGGCGGGGGGCTTCTCAGGGGTGACAGTAGTGGGAGATCCCTGGTGGCCTCAGCAATGAGGGATAGTGGGAGAGAGCAGGAGGTCGGGATTTTCTGTTTTTGTTTCTTTTTCTTGTTTTTTGTCCTTCTTTTCCTTGTTGAGAGGGTGGTGGGATTGGGGGAGAGAAAAAAAAAAAATTAGTAGGTCAATTTATCAACCCTGGCTACTGGTTTTACACTAAATTGTGCTTAGCTAACACTAAATAGTGATTTTAGCCTGTTAGCATGGTAAAGCTTGTTACGGAAGTTTGTTGTCTACTTAGCGATCTCAGCTAATCATTTATACAGTGTCATAATGAGTATAAAGGTAGTTCGCTTGCTGAACTCGGTTAAAGGCTTGTGTAATAATTACACATTATAATATTTATATATATTTGGGAGATGGACAGGAGGTTTTAGGGAGTTTAATCATGTCACCTGTACAGTGAATTTACACAAGCTGACTACTAATGCTGTGGTTTGTCTGCTTCTTTACAACGAGAAGTTAACTAGCTAACTCTCAAACTTTCAGGGTTGTTAACGTTTAACCATTAATAGGAAAGGAGAGAAAAATTACCAGCTTTTCTCTCTCTCTAGTTTTTTTTTTATTAACTGGTAAATAAAATGTGTTTTAGTTGAAAAAAGAAAAAAAAAAAACTACTTGCCAACACTAAAGTATCATCTCTGTGTGTGGGGAAACACTGGTCTAATATTCGCTACACTGATAACAAACCTGTCTACTTAGCTTGGTAGCTTACATTAAGATGAAAATTGAGCAGAGCTAAACATTACAATGAGTAGCTGGTAAAATATTCTCCTTTCTTATTAATGCTTAAACATGAATTATACCATTTAATAGTTACCTGAATGCTGGTGCACTTGAAAACATGGCTACCCATTTTAAGGTCTCAGCACAATACAATATTTATCCTAATGTTACTAACTAATAAACTTGGCTGTTGGTTTTAAATGTACAATAGAAAATATTAGTTGTAAATGAAGTTGTAATTCTGAGTCACATAAAAGTAATTTATTGCAGAGCCTGAGGATGTGCTGGAAGAATCATTAGATCCTCCCTCTGTCCTCCAGGTACGTGTCAGTTAGAAAGTTATATTTTAACTACATTTGAGATGTGTAGGCTACTTCTGTCTAAGTGTGTGTATATATGTGTGTGTGTGTGTGTGTGCGTGTGTGTGTATATACGTGTGTGTGTGTGTGTGTGTGTGTGTGTGTGTGTGTGTGTGTGTTAAGGTCATTGAGCCAAACCTGCAGTTGCTGCCCACCGAACCTCAGCTTGTACCTTCAGCTGTCGTTCAGGTATACAAACCTTCCATTTATTTACTAAAGTCCATCACTGAAGTTTCCAAGCAACAGAATGTTAGATGTGTTAGTATGAAACTGCTATGATATGAAGTACTTATGATCTTCGTGCTCTACTTTTCACAGCCTCTCAGTGCTGGTGAGCTGAGCATCGTCTGGCGCAACGTTCAGTTCCTCTCTGCAGACTCCTTCAGCTTCCAGTCTGGGGTATTCTACAGTCCTGCAGCTTAGATACAAACAGGTCCCCTCCTTTACAAGCTCTAATGTTTAGATTTGTTTCTCTGTTTCTAGTCAGTGGACATCCTCGGAATGATAAGGGGTCCAGAGAGTCGGCTCTGCTGGTTTGAAACCACAGAGACCCACCACCTGAATCACGAGGTAATCACAGTCTTTATTACTCTGATGAAGAGACTTGACATTAATGATTATTAGAAGAGTGCCTTTGTGAAATGTAGTTGTAGATCTTGAGTCTAATCTAATTGTTATTTGCAGGAATTCCCTTATTATAGCAACACCGAGGACTGTTTCACTGGCATACAGGTAAGGGATTATTCGTTGTGGCATCACAAAACTTTGTTAATTGCTGTGACTAATTGTGTGTGTGTGTGTGTGAGTGTGTGTGTGTGTGTGTGTGTATGTGTGTGTTAAGGTCGTTGAGCCAAACCTGCAGCTGCTGCCCACTGAACCTCACCATGAACCTGCAGCTGTCGTTCTGGTAACCAAATGTTTAATTTATTTACTAAAGATATTCACAAAATTTTCCAAGGTTGTTTTTACTTTAAGGAAAACAACAGAATGCTAGATGTTTTAGTATGAAACTGCTATTATATGAAGCACTTATGATCTTCGTGCTCTACTTTTCACAGCCTCTCAGTGCTGGTGAGCTGAATAGCGCCTGGTGCAACGTTCAGTTCCTCTCTGCAGACTCCTTCAGCTTCCTGTCTGGGGTATTCTACAGTCCTGCAGCTTAGATACACACACTCTCTCCTCTTTACAAGCTCTAATTTTTGGTTTTGTTTTTATTTCTAGTCAGTGGACATTAGGAGATACTTCCTCGGAATGAGGAGGGAGCGAGAGAGTCGGCTCTCCTGGTTTAAAACCACCAAGACCCGGCACTTGGATCAGGAGGTAATCACAATCTTTATAACTCTGATGAAGAGAATTGACATTAATGATTATTAGATGAGCATTTATGTGAAATAGATCTTGAGTTTCAGCTAATTGTCATTTGCAGGGATTCCCTTATTACACTGAAACTGAGGACTGTTTCACTGGCATACAGGTAAGAGATTATTCGTTGTAGCATCACAAAACCTTTGTTGATTGAAGTGACATCAATTGATTTTGTTCACGTTAAATTGTTCTCTTCAGGGTATATCTGGGAGGGTTACAGAATTGATTTCCTGTAACCGCGTGGAGTCTGTCACTCTGCCACTTGAGGATTATGTGGTAAAATTATTACACTGTCATGGTGTATATGTAGATAGTAACTTATGGAATTTTGTCTGTCGTACATTTGTCTGTGGTGTCAATATTTGTTTTTGTCCTTTTTTAATGAACAGCAACCCTTGAAAAAGGTGACCTGCATGTACCTGTATGTGGGTCCAGATGGTCAGGTGGACACCTCCACTTGGGTGGAGGAAAACAGTGATAACTCTCCCCACAGTGATTCAGAGAGTGAACCAGACTCTGAGGTAATTCTGTGTTTTAGACCTGATGTGTATCTATGCTGCTATTCCCCTGAATGGGACTCTGTAAAATTTACTGTGGGCGATTAAATGATTTATTGCTAATGTGGCTTGCAGGAGAGTGAGGAGAGCCTTGACTTTTTGGAGTTGGAGGTGCCCTTTATTAGGTACGATCCTCTTCACTGTTTTTATTGATGTAATGGTGTAATACAGGTTTAACTAAGCATTTACACCTCTTGTTTCTTAGCTACCATCTTTCAGACAGAGAGGTTCCTGATATTGGACTGAAGCTGCGTGCTCTCCGTCAGGCGTTCTCTGTGAGTAAAACCTTTGTTGAGCTGCTGTTGTTACTCAGGTAAATTGCACTCTGCTTTAACTTATATTGTGTGCTGTCTTATATTCAGACTCTGCTTGCCAGCAACCACAACCAGAACTTTTTGTTTGTGGTTGGAAAGAAGATTGTGATGCGTCTGGCAGCAGCTAACAACCAGGTGACTTCAGAATGATGATAGACTGTTTCATTTTTGTGCAAAATACTTTTAGTTACTGCTCCCCACAATGTTGAAGTGATTAAATTGAGGGGGAAAAAACAGGCAATGATGTAATGAAGACTATTTAACTAACTAGCATCAATACCTAATGTTCTGTTTAATAACAATCACAGCCTGCACATTCTTAGGTTAAATATGAAAATAAAATGTCCAGGATGAAGATGGCTCTAGGAAATGCAGTAGTTGGAAATTTGGCCCATGTAGTAAATTATCTGTGCATCTTTAGTGATCTTTTGTGGAGTACTGGATAGAGGTTTTGCTGATTAATTGTTCAGTTTGGATGTATATCTTTTATTTACTTTAATATTTATTAATAGTTAATATATATTAATATTTATATATTATTTCATTTTAAAAAGTACAGTACATTTTCATAGTACAGTCAGTACTCTTTATTTTTGTAATAAAGTTCAGTAATATTTTACTTTGAGTGTTATGTTTTCATTCAGTATCAATTAAAAATTTTATCGGTTGATTAATCGGTTATCGGCAGGTACTGCACAACTTAGTTATCGGTATCAGTAAAATCCACTATCGGCCGATCTCCTGTACTGGACATGGTTGAGGCTTACGTACTGCTTCATTTTAGGGTTTAAAATGAGTAGCCAAAGTGAGTTATAGAGATTGGTTTTGTTTGTTTTAACAGGATGTGGTTGGTGTGCAGCTGGCCTATGAGTCTCTGATTCGATTCCTGAGAAGGCCTTCCAATCAGGAGTCGATTGTAACAAACTCTTGAGGCCCAGGTAAGCTTGCAAATGGTCGTGTAAAATGACAGATTTGTAAATCTAAAAGATTTTGATTATATTGAAAACCACGACTCCAATATGTAAAGCGTATTTCTTTTTGTAACTTTTTCTCCTCTGTGCAGCTCCACCATTTCAACTTCATGGGCGTGTTTTATGAGCTGCTTCTCTTGACTACTTCGTGAGCGGCTCAACACCTGAGGCAGTAAGTGTCTTATCAGGAGATTTAAAAGTGATGCTTGAATGTAGTTTCAGAACATGGTCTAGTTTATCTCATTTTGTTTTCCCATAATTTAACCCTGCTGTGACACGGCTGTTTGTTGACTTTGTTTCCTAAAGTTTGAGCGAGGATTCTTGGGCGCATGTTTGCACTCATCAGCATGTGGGGCGTGGGCGTGTGGGAGCCTGCACCAGAGCTGTACTTCGCAGTGCTTATTGTAAGTGTTGAATATCTTCTTATATCACAATGCACGATACAATTCTCAGCATTGTATATTTAACTCAGTGACACTGTGTTGGATTTTTGTGTGTGTGTTTGTAATTTGTCAATAGGATCAGCTTACGGCGTTTTCTGAAGTACTGTTTTCTCAGCCCCTGGAGCTCTACAGTGACCCAGCAGCCTTATCCAGTGCAGTTTTGCATCTCCTCAGGCAACATGTCCAGCTGGTGATGGACACTTTGGAAGGCTCTGAGCAATGCCATTCCCTTAGCCCCATTCCCCACTCCTCTCACACAAACACACACACACGCACACATACCACAACAATTTGCAAACTATTACAATTCTTTAATTTATTCATGAATGCAACGTCATACTTTTAACTCTTTATACACTTAATAGGAAGATCTGTATATCTGCACATTTTTGTAATTATCCCATCAGCCAATCATGTGGCAGCAGCACAATGCATAAAATCATGCAGATACAGGTCAAGAGCTTAATGTTCACATCTAACATCAGAATGGAGAAAAATGTGATCTCTATAACGTTAACCATGGCATGGTTATTGGTACCACATACCAGGCTGATTTGAGTATTTCAGAAACTACTGATCTCATGGGACTTTCACACACAACAGTCTGTAGAGTTTACAGAAGGTTGCAAAAAACACTGAGTGAGTGACAGTTCTGTGGGTGGAAACACCTTTTTGATAAGAGAGATCAGAGGAAAATGGCCAGATTGGTTCAATTTCTTGCAGCCAAGAACAGGAATCTGAGGCTGTCATGGGCACAGGCTTACCCAAACTGGACAGTTGGAGGTTAGAAAAAATTCACCTGGTCTGTTTCTAGTCTTCAACTGTCCAGTTTGGGTGAGTCTATGCCCATGATAGCCTCAGATTGTTCTTGGCTGACAGGAGTGGAACCTGATGTGGTCTTCTGTTGTAGCCCATCCACCTCAAGCTTTGATGTTCGAAGGCAGCTTTTCTGCTCACCATGGTTGTAAAGAGTGCTTATTTGAGTTACTGTAGATTTCCTGTCAGCTCAGACCAGTCTAGTCGTTCTAGTCATTCGTCTCTGATCTCTCTCATCAACAAGGTGTTTCAGCCTGCAGACCCTCCACTCACAGGGTGCTTTTTTTGGTTTTCACACCATTCTGTGTAAACTCTAGAGACTGTTGTGTGTGAAAATCCCAGGAGATCAGCAGTTTCTGAAATACTCAAACCAGCCCATCTGGCACCAACCACTATGCCACAGTTAAAGTCACAGAGATCACACTTTTTCCCCATTCTGATGTTTGATGTGAACATTAACTGAAGCTCTTGACCTGTATCTGCATGATGTAATGCATTGTGCTGCTGCCACATGATTGGCTGATTGGATAACTGCATAAATGAGCAGGTGTACAGGTGTTCCTTTTAAAGTGGATGGTGAGTGTAAGTTACACTTAATGTGGAACTTTCACAAGACAGGTTTGTTCCCTTTTCGTCCGTTGTTACATTTCATATTTCTTTTCCATCACTACATTGCTCATGCTCTCCACAGGTAAGTATAAATGAATTTTGTTATATTTCAATTAAGGCAGTATTAAAAAAAAAAATCTCTTTTCTTGTCTTCATTAACAGGTCTGGACAAAGAACCCAGGACTTGAGGACCAGAACCGCATAATCATTTGTAGCCTGTGTAGCATTTTTATAATTTTTCATCATAATTGTAAAGATTGCTTTATAATTGGATTTCTAGGTTTAGTGTAAATGATGTGTCTGTGTTTGCCTTCCCACTATGAATGTAGAGCCTAAAGATTATATTATGAATAGATCACAGCTGTTAATAGGATTAACTTTTAGTACAGTGCTTATATATTTTAATAAAGTTTAATAAAAGATTTCATTTGCTCCTATTGCAGCCTCATTCTGATCATTTCTATGTATCAATATTTTATATATATATATATATATATATATATATATATATATATATATATATATATATATATATATATATATATAAACTTCTCACTGATATGTCGTTTCGAGTGCAGGACAATAAATACACAGACCAGAACAACAGATACTCAGGACAGTAAATACACAGAACATGGGCTATAAACTGTAAGCTATTTTGTAGTGTAGCAGCAATGAGTATATCACTGCATATTGGCAGCAAAAAATAGTTCCATAATAAATTGACTGAGGTGTGCTGTGTTTTGTATTGACAAAAGCAGAAATGACCTCATTATAGTATAGCATGTATAACAAGCCATCACTCTATTACTTTTTAAGAATAAATATGTTTTAATCAGCACTCTTCAAGGTGTTTTCCAAAACAGCGTTTCATGTATGAAAAAATAAAAATTAAAAATGGTTACAAAAATGCTTAAGTTGGTGAGAAGATAAATGTTTACAAATCAGAGTGCATAAAATACGGCTATAAAATAGAAACCAAATAAAACAACCAAAAAGGGTTGTTATATTTCATCAAACTAATTTTGCCAAGTGTAAGTAATTAGACACATGAAACCACCATTCTCTAACACACACACACAATTTTATAACCAAGTTTCCCGCATATTGAAAGGTCATCATGATTAAATGTAATCTCTTGAGCTCAAGCGAGACAGCAGGAGTCGAAAGAGCGCTGCGAAACAGCTAGACCAAAATGAGGACCCACGACACAGCATGAGTTGAAAGAGCGCCCGGCGAAACAGCAGGAGCCTAAACAGCTGGACCAAAAAGAGTGCACACGAAAAAGATGGAGCTGAAAGAGCGCACATGAAACAGCAGGAGTCGAAAGAGTGCATGAAACAGCAGGAGTCGAAAGAGTGCGAAACAGCAGGAGTCGAAAGAGCACACAAGAAACAGCTGGGCGAAAAAGAGCGCACAGGAAACAGGCGGTCGAAAGAGCACACACAAAACAGCTGGAGTCGAAAGAGCTCAAGCGAAACAGCAGGACCCGACAGAGTGCACAGGAAACAGCTGGAGCTGAAACAGTGCACACAAAACAGCGGGAGTCAAAGAGTGCACTCGAAACAGCAGGAGCTGAGACAGCTGGACCAAAGAGCACCCACGAAACTGCGGGAGCGAGCAGTGCACATGTATCCGTGGGTGTCAAAAGGCGGCAAGCGAAATAGATGGACCCAGGCGAGCGCACTCTAAACAGCTGGGCCGAATCCGGACAGCAGGGCCGAAAGAGCGAACACGAAACAGCAGGAGTCAAAAAGACCGCCCGAGAAACAGCTGGAGCCTAAAGAGGGCACGAAACAGCTGGAGTCGGCGCGCGAAACAGCGGAGTCGAAAGAGCACACCGAACCAGCGCGCCCACAAAACAGCTGGAGTCGAAAGAGCGGACTTGAAACAGCAGGAGCCGAAACAGCTGGACCAAAAGCGCACATGAAACAGCTGGAGCCGAAAGAGCTCAGAAGAAAGCGGCAGGAGCCGAAAGAGAGCACAAGAAACAGCTGGAGCCCAAAGCGGACCACGAAACAGCGGAGTCGAAAGAGCTGGACCAAAGAGCGCCAAACAAAACAGCAATAGTGGAATGAGCGCACAAGAAATGGCTGGAGCTGAAAGCGGGCACACAAAAAAGCAGGAGCCAAAAGAGCGTCCACGAAACTCCGGGAGCTGAAACAGTGCAGACGAAACAGCTGGAGCCGAAACAGTGCACATGTAACCGCAGGTGTCGAAAGACGGCAAACGAAAAAGCTGGAGCCAGACGAACGCACTCTAAACAGCTGGAGCTGAAACCGGACAGCAGGAGCCAAAAGAGCGAACACGAAGGAGCAGGAGTTGAAAGAGCTCACACGAAACGGCTGAACCGAAATAACCTCACACGAAAACAGCAGGAGCCTAAAGAGCGCACACAAAACAGGAGGAGCCGAAACAGTGCACATGTAACCACAGGTTTCGAAAGAGAGCACTCTAAACAGTTGGAGCCGAAAGAGCGCACACGAAACAGCGGGAGTCGAAAGAGTGCACAAGAAACAGCGGGAGTCAAAAGAGTGCACTCGAAACAGCTGGAGCCTAAAGAGCGCCCACGAAACAGCTGGAGCATAGAGGGCACACACAAAACAGCTGGAGTCGAAAGAGCGCACACAAAACAGTAGGAGCCGAAATAGCGCACACGAAACAGTAGGAGCGAGAAATAGCGCTGCGAAACAACAGGAGTCGAAAGAGCGCACACTTAACAGCTGCACCAAGAGGGCCCACAAAACAGTTCGGCGAAAGAGTGCACACGAAACAGCTGGACCAAAAAGCGCCCACAAAACAGTTCGAGGCGAAAGAGTGCACACGAAACAGCTGGACCAAAGCGCCCACAAAACAGCTGGAGCGAAACAGCTGCAGACTAAAGGCGCACAAGAAAAGGCTGGAGCTTAAAGGCGCACAAGAAAGGCTGGAGCTGAAAGCGCCCACGAATCAGCAGGAGTCAAGAAGCGAACACAAACTGTGGGGGTCGGCGCCCATGAAACAGCTGGAGTCGAAAGAGCGCACACGAAACAGCAGGAGCAAAGAGCACCCATGAAAAAGCAGGAGCAGAAATTGAGCACACAAAGAGCAGGAGCCAAAACAGTGCAGGCGAAACAGCTGGAGACTAAAGCGCACACAAAACAGCTGGACCAAATAGGCGCCAAAAGAAACAGCGGGAGCGAAACAGTGCACATGTAACCACAGGTGTCGAAAGAGCGCCTGCGAAACAGCTGGAGCGAAAGAGTGCACACGAAACAAGCGGGACCAAGAAGAACGCCCACGAAACAGCTGGAGCCTAAAGAGCACACACAAAACTGCGGGAGTCGAAAGAGCGCTGCGAAACAGCTGGACCAAAAAAGGGAGGAAGCGAAAAAGGATGAGCAAAAACAGTGCACATGTAACCACAAGTGTCGAAAGCGCACTGAAAAAGCTGGACCCAGAAGAACGCACTCTAAACAACTGGAGCCGAAGGATCGCACACAAACAGCAGGAACCTAAAGAGCAAACACGAAACAGCTGGAGCCTAAAGAGTGCACACGAAACAGCAGGAGCCTAAAGAGCTCACACAAAACAGCTGGACCAAGAAGAATGCACTCTAAACAGCTGGAGCCGAAGGATCGCACACAAACAGCAGGAACCTAAAGAGCAAACACGAAACAGCTGGAGCCTAAAGAGCGCACTCTAAACAGCTGGAGCCTCAAGAGCGTACACGAAAAAGCAGGAGTCGAAAGAGCAACGACGAAACAGCGAGAGCCTAAAGAGCACACACAAAACAGCAGTAACCTAAAGAGTGCCCAGGAAACAGCTGGAGCCTAAAAAGCGCACTCTAAACAGCTGGAGCCTAAAGAGCGCACTCTAAACAGCTGGAGCCGAAAGATCGCACAAGAAACAGCTGGAGTCGAAAGAGCTCACATGAAAGAGCAGGAGTCAAAAGAGCACACACGAAACAGCTGGACCAAAAAGAGCACGCACGAAACAGCTGGAGCCTAAAGAGCGCACACGAAAAAGCTGGACCCTAAAGAGTGCACAAGAAACAGCAGGAGTCGAAGAGCACCCACGAAACAGCTGGACCAAAAAGGGCACCAACGAAACAGCTGGAGCCGAAGGATCGCACACAAACAGCAGGAACCTAAAGAGCAAACACGGAAACAGCTGGAGCCTAAGAGCGCACTCTAAACAGCTGGAGCCTCAGGCGTGCACGAAAAAGCAGGAGTCAAAGAGTTCACACGAAACAGCTGGAACCTAAAGGCGTACATGAAACAGCAGGAGTCGAAACAATGCAGACAAAACAGCTGTACCAAAGAGCACCCACAAAAAAGCGGGAGCGAAACAGTGCATCTGAAACAGCGCACATGAAAGAGCAGGAGTCAAAAGCGCACAAGCGGCTGGAGCCTAAGAGCGGACACAAAACAGCTGGACCAAAAAGAGCTCACACGAAACAGTAGGAGTCAGCGCTCACAGGAAACAGCGGGAGCGAAACAGCGCCAGAAGAAACAGTGCACATGAAACCGCAGGTGTCGAAAGAGCAGGAGGCGGAAACAGCTGGACCAAAAGAGTGCACAAGAAAGCGGCAGGAGTGGAAAGAGCTCACACGAAATAGCAGGAGTCGAAACAGTGCACAAGCGGCTGGAGTTGAAGAAGGCGCACCGAAACAGGAGAAGAAACAGCTGGACCAAAGAGCACCCAAGAAACAGAAGGAGCCTAAAGGCGCACCGAAACAGCTGGACCAAAGAGTGCACATGAACAAAGCGGGATCCAAAACAATGCAGATGAAACAGCTGGACCAAAAAGCGCACATGCGAAACAGCTGGAGCTGAGAGAGCCCACTGCGTAACGCCGCGTGTTGAAAGAAGCGCACACAAAACAGCTGGACAAAAAGAGCACCCACGAAACAGCTGGAGCTCAAACAGTGCACACTTGAAACAGCAGGAGCCGAAAGAGAGCACAAAAATAGCTGGACCAAAAGAGCGCCCACGAAACAGCAGGAGCCTAAAGAGCACTCATGAAACAGATTGAGCGAAAGAGCTCACCGAAAGAGCAGGAGTTGAAAGGTGCACATGAAACAGATGGAGTCGAAACTCGCGCACATGAAACAGCTGGAGCTGAAACAGTGCACCACGTAAAAGCTGTTGTCCAGCGAGCGGCGGCAAGCGAAATAGCTGGACCCAGGCGAGCGCACGTTAAACAGCTGGAGCCGAAAGAGCGCCCACGAAACAGCTGGAGTCGAAAGAGCTCACAAGAAAAAGCTGGGGCCAAAGAGCGAACCACGAAAAACCAGGAGTCGAAAACAGCGACCACGAAACAGCGGGAGTCGAAAGAGCAGACATGAAACAGCAAGAGTCCAAACAGCGCTGCGAAACAGCTGGACCAAAGAGCACACAAGAAACAGCTGGAGCGGCGCACACGAAAAAGATGAAGTTGAAAGAGTGCTACGAAACAGCTGGACCCAGAAGAAAGCAGTCTAAACAACTGGAGCGGACACAGCGCACACGAAACAGCTGGAGCCTAAAGAAGCGCACACGAAACAGCTGGAGCCTAAAGGCGCACATAAAACAGTTGGAGTCGAAAGAGCGCACACGAACCAGTAGGAGCGAAAGAGCCCACACGAAACAGCTGGACCAAAAAGAGCGCACCACGAAACAGCTGGACCAAGAGAGCGCGCAAACAGCAAGAGTCGAAAAAGCGCACATGTAACCACAGGTGTCAAAGAGCGCACACAAAACAGCTGGACCATGAAGAACGCACTCTAAACAGCTGGAGTCTAAATAGCGCACTCTAAACAACTGGAGCCGGGAAGAGCACACACG
>CM042538.1:12222632-12232799 GCA_023630585.1 Cranoglanis bouderius | reverse complement strand
CTCTTTCAGCTCCAGCCTTTTCGTGGGCGCTCTTTCAGCTCCAGCCTTTTCTTGTGCGCTCTTTAGTCTGCAGCTGTTTCGGCTCCAGCTGTTTTGTGGGCGCTCTTTTTGGTCCAGCTGTTTCGTGTGCACTCTTTCGCCTCGAACTGTTTTGTGGGCGCTCTTTTTGGTCCAGCTGTTTCGTGTGCACTCTTTCGCCTCGAACTGTTTTGTGGGCCCTCTTTTTGGTGCAGCTGTTAAGTGTGCGCTCTTTCGACTCCTGTTGTTTCGTGTGCGCTATTTCGGCTCCTACTGTTTCGTGTGCGCTCTTTCGACTCCAGCTGTTTCGTGTGCTCTCTTTCGACTCCAGCTGTTTTGTGTGTGCCCTCTATGCTCCAGCTGTTTCGTGGGCACTCTTTTTGGTCCAGCTGTTTCTTGTGCACTCTTTCGATTCCATCTGTTTCGTGTGCGATCTTTAGGCTCCAGCTGTTTCCAGTGCACTCTTTTGACTCCCGCTGCTTCTTGTGCACTCTTTCGACTCCCGCTGTTTCGTGTGCGCTCTTTCGACACCTGTGGTTACATGTGCACTGTTTCGGCTCCTCCTGTTTTGTGTGCGCTCTTTAGGCTCCTGCTGTTTTCGTGTGAGCTTATTTCGGTTCAGCCGTTTCGTGTGAGCTCTTTCAACTCCTGCTCCTTCGTGTTCGCTCTTTCGGCTCCTGCTGTCCGGTTTCAGCTCCAGCTGTTTAGAGTGCGTTCGTCTGGCTCCAGCTTTTTCGTTTGCCGTCTTTCGACACCTGCGGTTACACGTGCACTGTTTCGGCTCCAGCTGTTTCGTCTGCACTGTTTTGGCTCCCGGAGTTTCGTGGACGCTCTTTTGGCTCCTGCTTTTTTGTGTGCCCGCTTTCAGCTCCAGCCATTTCTTGTGCACTCATTCCACTATTGCTGTTTTGTTTGCGCTCTTTTTGGTCCAGCTCTTTCGACTCCCGCTGTTTCGTGTCCGCTCTTTGGGCTCCAGCTGTTTCTTGTGCTCTCTTTCGGCTCCTGCCGTTTCTTCTGAGCTCTTTCGGCTCCAGCTGTTTCATGTGCGCTCTTTTTGGTCCAGCTGTTTCGGCTCCTGCTGTTTCAAGTCCGCTCTTTCGACTCCAGCTGTTTTGTGGGCGCGCTGGTTCGTGTGTGCTCTTTCGACTCCCGCTGTTTCGTGCGCTCTTTCGACTCCCGCTGTTTCGTGCCCTCTTTAGGCTCCAGCTGTTTCTCGGGCGGTCTTTTTGACTCCTGCTGTTTCGTGTTCGCTCTTTCGGCTCCTGCTGTCCGGATTCGGCTCCAGCTGTTTAGAGTGCGTTCGTCTGGGTCCATCTATTTCGTTTGCCGTCTTTTGACACCTACGGATACATGTGCACTGTTTCGGCTCCCGCAGTTTCGTGGGTGCTCTTTTTGGTCCAGCTGTCTCAGCTCCTGCTGTTTCGAGTGCACTCTTTTGACTCCCGCTGTTTTGTGTGCACTGTTTCAGCTCCAGCTGTTTCCTGTGCACTCTGTCGGGTCCTGCTGTTTCGTTTGAGCTCTTTCGACTCCAGCTGTTTTGTGTGTGCTCTTTCGACTCCGTCTGTTTCCTGTGCGCTCTTTTTCGTCCAGCTGTTTCTTGTGTGCTCTTTCGACTCCTGCTGTTTCGTGCACTCTTTCGACTCCTGCTGTTTCATGCACTCTTTCGACTCCTGCTGTTTCATGTGCGCTCTTTCAGCTCCATCTTTTTCGTGTGCACTCTTTTTGGTCCAGCTGTTTAGGCTCCTGCTGTTTCGTCGGCGCTCTTTCAACTCATGCTGTGTCGTGGGTCCTCATTTTGGTCTAGCTGTTTCGTGTGCGCTCTTTCGACTCCTGCTGTCTCGTTTGAGCTCGAAGAGATTACATTTAATCATGATGACCTTTCAATATGCGGGGAAACTTGGTTATAAAATTGTGTGTGTGTGTTAGAGAATGGTGGTTTCATGTGTCTAATTACTTACACTTGGCAAAATTAGTTTGATGAAATATAACAACCCTTTTTTTGGTTGTTTTATTTGGTTTCTATTTTATAGCCGTATTTTATGCACTCTGATTTGTAAACATTTATCTTCTCACCAACTTAAGCATTTTTGTAACCATTTTTAATTTTTATTTTTTCATACATGAAACGCTGTTTTGGAAAACACCTTGAAGAGTGCTGATTAAAACATATTTATTCTTAAAAAGTAATAGAGTGATGGCTTGTTATACATGCTATACTATAATGAGGTCATTTCTGCTTTTGTCAATACAAAACACAGCACACCTCAGTCAATTTATTATGGAACTATTTTTTGCTGCCAATATGCAGTGATATACTCATTGCTGCTACACTACAAAATAGCTTACAGTTTATAGCCCATGTTCTGTGTATTTACTGTCCTGAGTATCTGTTGTTCTGGTCTGTGTATTTATTGTCCTGCACTCGAAACGACATATCAGTGAGAAGTTTATATATATATATATATATATATATATATATATATATATATATATATATATATATATATATATATATATATAAAATATTGATACATAGAAATGATCAGAATGAGGCTGCAATAGGAGCAAATGAAATCTTTTATTAAACTTTATTAAAATATATAAGCACTGTACTAAAAGTTAATCCTATTAACAGCTGTGATCTATTCATAATATAATCTTTAGGCTCTACATAGAGGGATGAGGGGTGATTGGGGGGATTCATAGAGGGAAGGCAAACACAGACACATCATTTACACTAAACCTAGAAATCCAATTATAAAGCAATCTTTACAATTATGATGAAAAATTATAAAAATGCTACACAGGCTACAAATGATTATGCGGTTCTGGTCCTCAAGTCCTGGGTTCTTTGTCCAGACCTGTTAATGAAGACAAGAAAAGAGATTTTTTTTTTTTTAATACTGCCTTAATTGAAATATAACAAAATTCATTTATACTTACCTGTGGAGAGCATGAGCAATGTAGTGATGGAAAAGAAATATGAAATGTAACAACGGACGAAAAGGGAACAAACCTGTCTTGTGAAAGTTCCACATTAAGTGTAACTTACACTCACCATCCACTTTAAAAGGAACACCTGTACACCTGCTCATTTATGCAGTTATCCAATCAGCCAATCATGTGGCAGCAGCACAATGCATTACATCATGCAGATACAGGTCAAGAGCTTCAGTTAATGTTCACATCAAACATCAGAATGGGGAAAAAGTGTGATCTCTGTGACTTTAACTGTGGCATAGTGGTTGGTGCCAGATGGGCTGGTTTGAGTATTTCAGAAACTGCTGATCTCCTGGGATTTTCACACACAACAGTCTCTAGAGTTTACACAGAATGGTGTGAAAAACAAAAAAAAGCATCCTGTGAGTGGAGGGTCTGCAGGCTGAAACACCTTGTTGATGAGAGAGATCAGAGACGAATGACTAGAACGACTAGACTGGTCTGAGCTGACAGGAAATCTACAGTAACTCAAATAAGCACTCTTTACAACCATGGTGAGCAGAAAAGCGTCTTCGAACATCAAAGCTTGAGGTGGATGGGCTACAACAGAAGACCACATCAGGTTCCACTCCTGTCAGCCAAGAACAATCTGAGGCTATCATGGGCATAGACTCACCCAAACTGGACAGTTGAAGACTAGAAACAGACCAGGTGATTTTTTTTTTCTAACCTCCAACTGTCCAGTTTGGGTAAGCCTGTGCCCATGACAGCCTCAGATTCCTGTTCTTGGCTGCAAGAAATTGAACCAATCTGGCCATTTTCCTCTGATCTCTCTTATCAAAAAGGTGTTTCCACCCACAGAACTGTCACTCACTCAGTGTTTTTTGCAACCTTCTGTAAACTCTACAGACTGTTGTGTGTGAAAGTCCCATGAGATCAGTAGTTTCTGAAATACTCAAATCAGCCTGGTATGTGGTACCAATAACCATGCCATGGTTAACGTTATAGAGATCACATTTTTTCTCCATTCTGATGTTAGATGTGAACATTAAGCTCTTGACCTGTATCTGCATGATTTTATGCATTGTGCTGCTGCCACATGATTGGCTGATGGGATAATTACAAAAATGTGCAGATATACAGATCTTCCTATTAAGTGTATAAAGAGTTAAAAGTATGACGTTGCATTCATGAATAAATTAAAGAATTGTAATAGTTTGCAAATTGTTGTGGTATGTGTGCGTGTGTGTGTGTTTGTGTGAGAGGGGAGTGGGGGAATGGGGCTAAGGGAATGGCATTGCTCAGAGCCTCTCCAAAGTGTCCATCACCAGCTGGACATGTTGCCTGAGGAGATGCAAAACTGCACTGGATAAGGCTGCTGGGTCACTGTAGAGCTCCAGGGGCTGAGAAAACAGTACTTCAGAAAACGCCGTAAGCTGATCCTATTGACAAATTACAAACACACACACAAAAATCCAACACAGTGTCACTGAGTTAAATATACAATGCTGAGAATTGTATCGTGCATTGTGATATAAGAAGATATTCAACACTTACAATAAGCACTGCGAAGTACAGCTCTGCTGCAGGCTCCCACACGTCCACGTCCCACATGCTGATGAGTGCAAACATGCGCTCCAAGAATCCTCCCTCAAACTTTAGGAAACAAAGTCAACAAACAGCCGTGTCACAGCAGGGTTAAATTATGGGAAAACAAAATGAGATAAACTAGACCATGTTCTGAAACTACATTCAAGCATCACTTTTAAATCTCCTGATAAGACACTTACTGCCTCAGGTGTTGAGCCGTTCACGAAGTAGCCGAAGAGAAGCAGCTCATAAAACACGTCCATGAAGTTGAAATGGTGGAGCTGCACAGAGGAGAAAAGTTACAAAAAGAAATACGCTTTACATATTGGAGTCGTGTTTTCAATATAATCAAAATCTTTTAGATTTACAAATCTGTCATTTTACACGACCATTTGCAAGCTTACCTGGGCCCCGAAGAGCTCTGTTACAATCGACTCCTGATTGGAAGGCCTTCTCAGGAATCGAATCAGAGACTCATAGGCCAGCTGCACACCAACCACATCCTGTTAAAACAAACAAAACCAATCTCTATAACTCACTTTGGCTACTCATTTTAAACCCTAAAATGAAGCAGTACGTAAGCCTAACCATGTCCAGTACAGGAGATCGGCCGATAGTGGATTTTACTGATACCGATAACTAAGTTGTGCAGTACCTGCCGATAACCGATTAATCAACCGATAAAATTTTTTAATTGATACTGAATGAAAACATAACACTCAAAGTAAAATATTACTGAACTTTATTACAAAAATAAAGAGTACTGACTGTACTATGAAAATGTACTGTACTTTTTAAAATGAAATAATATATAAATATTAATATATATTAACTATTAATAAATATTAAAGTAAATAAAAGATATACATCCAAACTGAACAATTAATCAGCAAAACCTCTATCCAGTACTCCACAAAAGATCACTAAAGATGCACAGATAATTTACTACATGGGCCAAATTTCCAACTACTGCATTTCCCAGAGCCATCTTCATCCTGGACATTTTATTTTCATATTTAACCTAAGAATGTGCAGGCTGTGATTGTTATTAAACAGAACATTAGGTATTGATGCTAGTTATTTAAATAGTCTTCATTACATCATTGCCTGTTTTTTCCCCCCTCAATTTAATCACTTCAACATTGTGGGGAGCAGTAACTAAAAGTATTTTGCACAAAAATGAAACAGTCTATCATCATTCTGAAGTCACCTGGTTGTTAGCTGCTGCCAGACGCATCACAATCTTCTTTCCAACCACAAACAAAAAGTTCTGGTTGTGGTTGCTGGCAAGCAGAGTCTGAATATAAGACAGCACACAATATAAGTTAAAGCAGAGTGCAATTTACCTGAGTAACAACAGCAGCTCAACAAAGGTTTTACTCACAGAGAACGCCTGACGGAGAGCACGCAGCTTCAGTCCAATATCAGGAACCTCTCTGTCTGAAAGATGGTAGCTAAGAAACAAGAGGTGTAAATGCTTAGTTAAACCTGTATTACACCATTACATCAATAAAAACAGTGAAGAGGATCGTACCTAATAAAGGGCACCTCCAACTCCAAAAAGTCAAGGCTCTCCTCACTCTCCTGCAAGCCACATTAGCAATAAATCATTTAATCGCCCACAGTAAATTTTACAGAGTCCCATTCAGGGGAATAGCAGCATAGATACACATCAGGTCTAAAACACAGAATTACCTCAGAGTCTGGTTCACTCTCTGAATCACTGTGGGGAGAGTTATCACTGTTTTCCTCCACCCAAGTGGAGGTGTCCACCTGACCATCTGGACCCACATACAGGTACATGCAGGTCACCTTTTTCAAGGGTTGCTGTTCATTAAAAAAAGACAAAAACAAATATTGACACCACAGACAAAATTCCATAAGTTACTATCTACATATACACCATGACAGTGTAATAATTTTACCACATAATCCTCAAGTGGCAGAGTGACAGACTCCACGCGGTTACAGGAAATCAATTCTGTAACCCTCCCAGATATACCCTGAAGAGAACAATTTAACGTGAACAAAATCAATTGATGTCACTTCAATCAACAAAGGTTTTGTGATGCTACAACGAATAATCTCTTACCTGTATGCCAGTGAAACAGTCCTCAGTTTCAGTGTAATAAGGGAATCCCTGCAAATGACAATTAGCTGAAACTCAAGATCTATTTCACATAAATGCTCATCTAATAATCATTAATGTCAATTCTCTTCATCAGAGTTATAAAGATTGTGATTACCTCCTGATCCAAGTGCCGGGTCTTGGTGGTTTTAAACCAGGAGAGCCGACTCTCTCGACCCCTCATCATTCCGAGGAAGTATCTCCTAATGTCCACTGACTAGAAATAAAAAAACAAAACCAAAAATTAGAGCTTGTAAAGAGGAGAGAGTGTGTGTATCTAAGCTGCAGGACTGTAGAATACCCCAGACAGGAAGCTGAAGGAGTCTGCAGAGAGGAACTGAACGTTGCACCAGGCGCTATTCAGCTCACCAGCACTGAGAGGCTGTGAAAAGTAGAGCACGAAGATCATAAGTGCTTCATATAATAGCAGTTTCATACTAAAACATCTAGCATTCTGTTGTTTTCCTTAAAGTAAAAACAACCTTGGAAAATTTTGTGAATATCTTTAGTAAATAAATTAAACATTTGGTTACCAGAACGACAGCTGCAGGTTCATGGTGAGGTTCAGTGGGCAGCAGCTGCAGGTTTGGCTCAACGACCTTAACACACACATACACACACACACACACACACTCACACACACACACACACAATTAGTCACAGCAATTAACAAAGTTTTGTGATGCCACAACGAATAATCCCTTACCTGTATGCCAGTGAAACAGTCCTCGGTGTTGCTATAATAAGGGAATTCCTGCAAATAACAATTAGATTAGACTCAAGATCTACAACTACATTTCACAAAGGCACTCTTCTAATAATCATTAATGTCAAGTCTCTTCATCAGAGTAATAAAGACTGTGATTACCTCGTGATTCAGGTGGTGGGTCTCTGTGGTTTCAAACCAGCAGAGCCAACTCTCTGGACCCCTTATCATTCCGAGGATGTCCACTGACTAGAAACAGAGAAACAAATCTAAACATTAGAGCTTGTAAAGGAGGGGACCTGTTTGTATCTAAGCTGCAGGACTGTAGAATACCCCAGACTGGAAGCTGAAGGAGTCTGCAGAGAGGAACTGAACGTTGCGCCAGACGATGCTCAGCTCACCAGCACTGAGAGGCTGTGAAAAGTAGAGCACGAAGATCATAAGTACTTCATATCATAGCAGTTTCATACTAACACATCTAACATTCTGTTGCTTGGAAACTTCAGTGATGGACTTTAGTAAATAAATGGAAGGTTTGTATACCTGAACGACAGCTGAAGGTACAAGCTGAGGTTCGGTGGGCAGCAACTGCAGGTTTGGCTCAATGACCTTAACACACACACACACACACGCACACACACACACACACACGTATATACACACACACGCACACACACACACACACACATATATACACACACTTAGACAGAAGTAGCCTACACATCTCAAATGTAGTTAAAATATAACTTTCTAACTGACACATACCTGGAGGACAGAGGGAGGATCTAATGATTCTTCCAGCACATCCTCAGGCTCTGCAATAAATTACTTTTATGTGACTCAGAATTACAACTTCATTTACAACTAATATTTTCTATTGTACATTTAAAACCAACAGCCAAGTTTATTAGTTAGTAACATTAGGATAAATATTGTATTGTGCCGAGACCTTAAAATGGGTAGCCATGTTTTCAAGTGCACCAGCATTCAGGTAACTATTAAATGGTATAATTCATGTTTAAGCATTAATAAGAAAGGAGAATATTTTACCAGCTACTCATTGTAATGTTTAGCTCTGCTCAATTTTCATCTTAATGTAAGCTACCAAGCTAAGTAGACAGGTTTGTTATCAGTGTAGCGAATATTAGACCAGTGTTTCCCCACACACAGAGATGATACTTTAGTGTTGGCAAGTAGTTTTTTTTTTTTTCTTTTTTCAACTAAAACACATTTTATTTACCAGTTAATAAAAAAAAACTAGAGAGAGAGAAAAGCTGGTAATTTTTCTCTCCTTTCCTATTAATGGTTAAACGTTAACAACCCTGAAAGTTTGAGAGTTAGCTAGTTAACTTCTCGTTGTAAAGAAGCAGACAAACCACAGCATTAGTAGTCAGCTTGTGTAAATTCACTGTACAGGTGACATGATTAAACTCCCTAAAACCTCCTGTCCATCTCCCAAATATATATAAATATTATAATGTGTAATTATTACACAAGCCTTTAACCGAGTTCAGCAAGCGAACTACCTTTATACTCATTATGACACTGTATAAATGATTAGCTGAGATCGCTAAGTAGACAACACACTTCCGTAACAAACTTTACCATGCTAACAGGCTAAAATCACTATTTAGTGTTAGCTAAGCACAATTTAGTGTAAAACCAGTAGCCAGGGTTGATAAATTGACCTACTAATTTTTTTTTTTTTTTCTCTCCCCCAGTCCCACCACCCTCTCAACAAGGAAAAGAAGGACAAAAAACAAGAAAAAGAAACAAAAACAGAAAATCCCGACCTCCTGCTCTCTCCCACTATCCCTCATTGCTGAGGCCACCAGGGATCTCCCACTACTGTCACCCCTGAGAAGCCCCCCGCCTCTACCCCTCCCACTCCTACCCTCACAAATCCCTGTCCACCATCCTCCCCCTGTCCTACCTTTCGGAGTCTGGCCCTGAATGCCCGGAACAGGCTCCCCTGGTTGACCCGTGGAGATAGGATCCGGATGCACTCGCACCTCGTGCCCCACAACACGCACTTCGCCACCGAGACGGCTTGCCACAGCGGCCTCGCCCTCTCAGGCCCCATGCGCTTCAACCCACTGCCGTACAGCACGAGGTCACGGTGAATGTCCGCTCCCCCTCCAGCTGCCCACCACTCTGACACGCGTCTCCAGAAACGGGTCGCGACAGGGCACGACCACATCGCATGCTCGATCGTCTCCTCGCCTCCGCATCCGACCGGACACAGAGGCGAACGACACACGCCATGCCGATGCAAGCGTTCCCTCACCGGGAGACGTCCCAGAGCCCCCAACCAGTGCAGATCTTTGCTGGCCCCTTCCAGCCACTTGGGCTGTAACGCTGCCCAGTCGATGCCCGGCATACGGGGTGGGGCCACACTGGTTTGTGCCGCACAGCAGTCCCTCCATTTCTTATAGAGTTTTCGGTGGTCTAGCACAAGGCCATCCACCAGGCACCACGGCCGGTCCCTAAGGAACTCGGCCACCTTCTGGTAATGCCATGGGCGGTCGGTTGACCATGGCGCTGTACCTCTCCAGGGGATCACTTCCCGCAGCGAAAAGCCCAACCAGAACTTTGCAGAACAGGGACGCCATGTGTCCCTCTGATCCCCTGACCAACCTCGCCAGGAAGGCCACGTACATAGCCATAGTCTTGAGGGGGGCACACGCCACTCCCCTCCCGCCTTCCTCCCGCTCCATGTACATCCTGACGCGGGCGACCTGCTCGTTCCTCCCCCCCCAAATGAAAGTAAATATGAGGCGCTCCA